>OU015494.1:200895990-201050990 GCA_907164885.2 Dolomedes plantarius
ACGTTTAAAAGCTGTTGTGGATGCTAAAGGATATCCTACTAAATATTAATTTAACGAAAAATTAGAATATTTACTAATATGTAGAGATTTTTTTACAAGTGTACGATGACTTTTGTGAGATAAAGTTTTGTTACTTTTTGATTATTGGTTTCTTAAAAATAAATTTTTACTATGTTTTTAAAATATTTCATGTAGTTTTGTTAAGAATAGATTATAGATCTTATTATTAAATACCCATTCTGAAATATTCATTTTAATTAATGGATAGACCCCTATTTCATTGAAAATCGTAAGTGTACGAACACTTTTGGGAGCCATTGTATGTTACGCTAAAAGCAAATCCGTGATAATATCTTTGACCCAAATTGGCAAAAAAAAGTCTCTAAATTATTTTATGTAATTGTTAACAAAGGTTTTAAAATGTTAAGGTTGCCAAAAATCGCCAAGCAATGAAAAAAAAAATGTTAAGAATGATAACCAGAAACTAAACTTATGATTCGACAAATCGTTAAAGCTAGCTACTTATTATTACAAAAAACTGCATCTACGATGTGGAGCTCTGAAATACTGGTGATAGGCACCGAAAAAATGATAGCTCTTGACCTCATATACACAAATATCCACGCACTATAAACAAATAAGCTAATTAAAATTTAAATTAAAACTATTAAATCCTTGACAGCACTTGAAAATGGTAAAACTAGTAATATATTTAAAAGGTCCATTATTAAGGTTTTAAATTGATCCTATTCGCTATGAAATTCTGAAAAAGGAAATCCAAGGTACAATTCTTTTTTCATTCCAACTCCCGAGTCTCTGAATCGTGTAACAAACAATGACCGTTGCGCTCTCAATCAACCAACCATTCTCTCTAAAAAGTTGCGATTCTAGAAACTTTTAGTTAAAGATTTAATTAAGATTTCACAAAAGTTGCTTCAAACGGGTTATAGCATTTTATCGCCAGACGTAAGCTGTGCGATGTCTGTTCCTGCTTGTACGCAGCTCATTGAAAACAGAATTTACCCAGGATTTTTTGCCAATGTATTCGAAAAGATCACACAAGGGCATAACTACGCAAGATCGTACATAAGTAAAACTATTTAACAAACCGTTCTTTTTGGATCTGAAGCATTCAATTTTTTAGACCGAATTATTTTTTTTCAGGATGCTACTGGATTATTTTAAGCCTTCATTAATTGATTGCTGTAATCAATTTTTTAATACTGTTCCGGTGTCTTTGAAATTATTTTTGCTTTTTTAGATCAGTTTTGTCCTTACAGTGTTAGTATTTTATGTACTCTTTCTGATTTTATGATACAGATTTTATAATTCTGATTTTATAATTCAGTTTAAATACTTCTCTTTGTGATATTAAGTTTGTAAGGATTTCTTTACTAAAGCTGTTTTCAAGGCCCATTGGCTATGGGCGCGTCACCTTATACATATATACCTTACACACACACACACACACACATATATATATATATATATATATATATATATATATATATATATATATACAGTGGAATCTCGATCGATCGTTTTCGGATCCACGGTTTTTCCGTATGTGTCGTTCATTTTATCCAGTCCCAACAATCATATTGCTTTGTTATGTTTCCGCATCTATCATTTTCCCGCATTTATCGTTCATTTCAATCGGTCCCTTGAAAAACGATAGATCGAGATTCCACTGTATATATATATATATATATATATATATATATATATATATATATGTGTGTGTGTGTGTTAGTTAGTGTTAGTGTTAGTGTTAGTGTTAGTTTAAAAATATGGCTCTAGATAACTATTATACTATAAAGCAAGGTGAGTCGGTACAAAGCAAAATGTAAAATTTATGTCGCTTTCAGATGCACACTGCTGCATATTACAATCTGAGATAAGGTACTGAAATAAGAGAGGTACAATCTGAGATAGGAGAGGTTAAAACTGAAAATATAACAATAAATTAAGAAAAAATGAATAAGACCATTAGCCTCGTGTTTTCATCTTAGTGTCAACTATATCAACAGACAAAAAAGATTGTTTCTGAATTGTTGAATCTGTAAACATGTATAAAAGTAAGGAATTTACCATTTAAGGTCAGTTTTTTTTGTGTATATATACATAAAGCCTGGTGAACAAAACTTGACGGTGAACAGAATTACGTGGGATGATACGTGATGGGAAGCAGTCAACTGCTAGTAATTTCAGGACTCTTTACGACAAAAGGGGAAACAAGTTCATTTGCAAAGGATTTTCCTCTGGTATTACTAGGGGTAACGTGACAACTATTGGAAAATTAAAAGGTAAACTTCGAAAAACATACTGTAATCGCATAGAAGTTCAAAAAATAAATGGTTCAAACCAGTTTACAATTCTATGTTTCAAACAAGTCATTTGAATAATTTTATGCCAGGGAAAACAATTCCAGGCGTAAGACATGTAAAGTGAAGCCTGTTTGGCCTGAGCTTCGACCCTCCAGAGTACCGTTTCTAGGCTCTGAGAAACAATTCATTCAAGTGGAAACTGCGAGAGAAGTACTTGGGGAGGCCGTCCTTGATCCAGTATAAAGACCGGTTCATGCCTGAAGGTGGGTGGCTATTTCAAGGGACAAGGGAATATCCTGCTTACAATGGACAGTCAGCTGATTGTAGGGATGCTCTCTATTTCCTGGAACTGCGGGGTGGTGTTTTATCTTGAGCCTAGTGACAAAAAGCCTTTTTCTATGCATGCTGTTCGGTGAAAAGGGACGTATTGGATTTTCCCACCAGGTCCTAAAAGATCGCAAAACCATCAATTCCTCTGGGAGTGTCCCGCTAGTCACATCTGAATAACGATAGTCCGCCACTGCCGGAACAGAAAAAATTTAAACTACATTAAAACGGGAACACTCAGTTTTTGTAATATACACAATAAAAATAAACAGGTGGCAACTCGTTTCAAACTCATGAATTGTTCATCATCAGGCCAAAGAACAGGTGTGAATGTCTCTATGGGCAATTCACAAATGCGAAGGTGAATTAATTAATAGTTCATCTCCTCGGCCTTCTATTTTTTCAATTCCTACTATTAGTTCACACTCTCTCTATATATATCTTGTTCAAATTTTCAATCGTTAATAAAAGTACTTTTTATTCATCCACTCAAGTTCAAATACATTTTTTTAAACTTGTAGTGGATGACACTTGATGTTAATACAGTTTTTCAAATATTAATTCATCAATTAAATTTAATTAATCAATTTTAGTTTTAGACCATGTTCAAATTTTCAATCGTTAATAAAAGTACTTTTTATTCCTCCACTCAAGTTCAAATACATTTTTTTAAACTTGTAATGGATGACACTTGATGTTAATACAGTTTTTCAAATATTAATTCATTAATTCAATTTAATTAATCAATTTTAGTTTTAGACCTAGAGCGTCTCTTGCTCTTGAATAGTAATTTCCCTCTTGTTACTGTGTAAACGGTAGTACTGCGGTATCGCGGGCTTCTCCCGTCCTGTAGGTTACGAGATCGAATCCCCAACCTGACAAACTTTTTCTCCCCCTCCTAATCTCGCACAGTAAGCAAGGTTCTGGCAGGCAATCCTTTTTTTTAATTCCTACTATTAGTTCACATTCAAATTTTTCTTTGTTGACCTAAGTAGGAATTGACTTTAAAATTTTTTTATATATATTACTTGTTATCGTGAATATTAAGACGCTATGCGTTCCTGTTGAGCGTTTTTCGCTAGTTTCCCGTAATTTGTAAACTTTTCCACTTTGCAAGCTAAACTGAGACCCTGTTCTTTTCGAGTTCGGGTATCTAGTAAAATGATAGCAAAGGGTCAGAATAGAGGAGGACGGTCAACGGGAGAGGAGGAGATTGTCACCAAACATTCCCCCATTTTTCGCCAAATAACGGTATTTACCCCAAGGAAGAGTGGAACACGTGTTTCTGCCGATGGGTAATGGTTTAACTCTAAGAAAAGGCAATGTTTACATGAGACAAGCGGGGAGGAATACACATCTGCAGTTAACAATTGAAAGGAAATTTTAAACACTAATACCCATTGGAATATTAACTGCCGTTATTTGCCGTATAATCTGGAACGTTTAAACGCTGATTTCTTATGTCTATTTTCCAAGTTATAAACTTGCAACTAAGCAAAACATCTTTCACGTTTTCATTTAATTTTTAAACTGGGCAAAAATATGGCTAACAGAAACCAAGTTATGAGAAGATATTTCACAGAGGATGAAATTAGAGTTTGACGAAAATATTTCCCTAGTTAAATTGCAGAAAATGGAAAATTTTTATAAAGTGTTGAAAAAATTAGTTGCACGTGATTTTTCATTAGAAGATGTCGTTAGTGTAGTCATCATAACACTTTAAAGGGCAGGACCAGCTTTAGGTCCATTTGACCTATTATATTAGGAAAATTAAAGATGTCTAAAAGAAAATTCCGTTAACAGATGTAAAAATTATTTCCAATAACGATCAATCGAAGTGTGGAAAACATGCAGATGTATATTTCGATATGCTGGTTGAAGAAATGGAAGCATTAAAACATTCTTCCATTTTCATATTTCTGAAACCCATGAAAATTCTAAAATTCCTGGCTGCGAATGACAGAGCTGCTGGCTTTCCAAATGGGGAACGGGATCAGAAGCTTTTCTAGATTAAAATTAATTAAAACATACCTGAGACCATCAATATCGCAGATGAGACTAAAAAGTCTTGCAATGCTTTCTATAGAGCATGAGGATATTAAAATTTGATCAGAACATAAATGACTTTGCTGACAGTGGCGTAGCAAAGGGGGGGGGACAAGGGGGTCTATCATGCCCCGGGCGCCACTCGCAGAGGGGCGCCAAATGGTCCTTTTAACTAATTCAACTATATTATATTACTATATGTTTTTTCGGGGGGGGGGGGGCGCCAAAAAGGTATCGTGCCCCGGGCGCCAGTTATGCTCGCTACGCCACTGTTTGCTGATAGAAAATCTAGAAATATTTATTTGTAGATATTTTTGTTCTGTAAACAAAATCTGGCTTAAATACTTTTACCATAACTTAAAGTCTTAAATAATCGTTTTATGTTTAATCCCTCATTACTAGAACCGACCACTTAAACCACCACCCAAATAAAAACAAAATTCTGTTAACAATAGGATATGTAAGAAATGCCTTACATAAATCCAAAAGCTGAATTTGCCGAAACTCTGATAATAATCAACTTTGTACAATACATGCAATGAAAAAAAAAATCTCTAATTGAAAACCACACTTCAGTAGTATAATTTTTATCATTTATTTGTGCTGTCATCGGTTTCTGAAAGCCCATTTGTTTTATATTTGCATCAATTATTAATATAACTGGCCACACTTATTATTTTAAATGAAAACAAAATTTCCGAAACAGATCGTGTCTCCTATAGCGAAAGAAAAAAACTAACAATTGCAAAAACCCAAATACCCAGAAATCTTCATCTACAATAATAAATTTTTGTATGATCCCGTATTTATAAAAGTAAACATGACTCTAAATTTTATTGAGGATTCCTGAAATTCCCTCACATTACTTCGGGAAATAGTAAATAGTACGATGCAGGATTAAAAGTTTCAAAATACGTTGATTACATGAAAATATAAATCAAGACATGCGATGGTTTTTTTAAAGCCTAAATAGTTAAAACATTCATAATGTTCTTAATGCCTAAAGAGCTTTCCGCAGGAAATGGCATTGGGGTGTTGATTATCCGCGACCCCTCATTTCGAGAATCGACCTCCCCGAGGCAACAACCTTAAAACCAGTTCCAGGTCTCTTCTGACGGGATGTGGACAATATGTTCGAGGGTCGACTTTAACAGTTATTATATGCGAATAGGATCGCATTGGTACCGTACGTATACCAACTACATAACGAGAAGTAGCAGTTCAATATGCTTTTGACAGATGACAGTCCATTCATTCTCTCTCGTGATTCGAAGCCACAGTCAGTTTTGTTTGGACCCGTGATTGCCTCAGTGTAGTGTAGAAGCCTCAGTGTAGTGTAGAAGGAAACAGAAATGGGGGGTTGTGGAGTCAGGCTTTGAAGAAGCATTATGATGAATGAATGTGACAAGCTACAAATGCTGGAGAAAAGAACCGTGACTGGGAAACGGATCTGCTATAAAATCACTCTTTGTCGTGTAAAAGATTTTCATGAAGTAGAGGGCCCAGACTTTTATAGATAGTAACTTTCCCGCACATTGTTCAAAAGCATCGAATAAACTAAAGCACAAATCGCATTGACAGGTCAGCTGCCTAAGACTTGAACACATATGGCATACAAACACATATGGCTTTGACAATGAAATAGTTTTGCCCCCTGAAGCTTATCCATGTCGTTAAGATAGAGTGGACGCTATTAAACCCCTTAACCATCAACTTGAAACGACGATATGAGATTTTTCTACTTCAGTGAGAGACAGACGTATTTCCTACTAAAATATTTCCAACAGAAGTCTTTTATGAGCTATAAGTAGCAGTCCAACAATTCACAGAAATCAACTATCTGACGAAGGCCATTTTAGTTTGGTTTGTGTGGAAAGTATTGCACGTATTCGACATTTGCATAGTTTCATTCATTACGAGCAGCAAAATATTTTCAGATGTTAACAGGAAACATGTTAATTTTTTTCTACTTCTATGCATAAATGTTCTTTACGTTTTGTCCCTCGATGTGTATATGTGTTCATATATATATAACGTTTAGTAAGTTGGCGCTCGACGTCACGTGCGTGCGATCTGTAAGAGTCTGACCTGACGCTGGAATTACGGGTGTTGCCAAATTACAATGTGTAATGAAAGTTTGTAATGGTTTTGATCACTGGCTCAGTGGCGTAGCGAGCATAACTGGCGCCAGGGGCATGATAGACCCCTCCCCGCTACGCCACTGCACTGGCTGCCTCGTTGCTCAAAGTTGGACCTAAATACTCAGTGGTGGGCTGTTCCAAATTACCCATTAAATATAGAGCACCATACTTAACAAAGGCAACGCTCTTTTCCCTGATAGAATTTTTTTAAAAATCTGTTGTATTATTAAATCCTATTAATCAAATCCTATTTAAATCATATGTGACGCATTGAAAACTTTTGGAGCCGTTTCTATCCTTTTTTTACGATATAGAGGGTCGTTTCTGGGTTATTCGAGTTTTCCATATGCACCCATGCATTAATAAACCCGCATAATTGGACGTTCAGAGCATATATTCAATTATGAGGGAAAGAAAGACAAATTTCCAAAGTCCGAATTTCAGTCGTATGAAATTAAAAGGGTCTGTATTACATTAAACGCTTATCCATTGTCCGTAATATGAGAACGGAAGAAAAATACGTAATTTAGAGTGTTTCAATTGACTCCGTAAAAACTCAATGCAAACTGACTAGAAATTCCTCAAACGGGAGATAACTACCTGAATCAGATGAATTCGTAGAGAATTTCATTCATCCCTGTACAGATCAATTTCGTTGCAACTCTACTCGCACCCTTGGCTGACTTAGCACTTTTATAACGATGAGCCGCTTTAAATTCTGTGCATCTATGTTGTCTGGTGCGCATTTAATCCCTACAAAAAGAAACCAATTCAGAGATAGTGAAACTGCCTTACAAAACCATGATCCTACACTTCTTCTCAAACACTTCTAACCTAACTCATCTGGAAAGGTTTAAAAATAACGTCAGAAATATATTTTTAAAAATTATCAGTGACAAAACAAATGCGAGAAACACTTCCAGCACATTAATCTCAGGATTAAATAAAAGTATCCTAACGCCAGAAGAACTTAACAAAGACCGAGTCGAGAATATTTTTTTTTAAAGGCAGAGAAAAAGAAAAAAACTTTAACAATAGTCTAGGCCTAGAGTCTAGATAATGGATGTCCAACCTTTTGTCAACCCCGGGCCATATTGCCCAACAAAAACAAGGACTGTTCATAGAATCTAATATTTATTTATGACTACAATGTAACCCATATTACCAATGATTATAATAATGAAATGTAATAATGTAATAAAGTATAATAAAAATAATGAGTATAATAATAAAACATTTACTTTTTAAAAAGAAATAAGGATCGTTGTACAGTTCGTTGTCAATACCCGAAAAAATATGGCAAGTTGAGCCGTACTCAATGAGGACATTGAGTCTGCTTTTTTGATAAAAGTATATCTACATTTTTTTTGCTAGAGGTTGTAGCGATGCGAAGAGTATTTTCAACATGCTGATCTGAAATTTTTGTTCAGTTTATACTTTTTGTATGCTTCATACGGGAATAAAGTTGTTAGCAAATATACGTACTTCCCAAAAGATACGTCATGAATAAGGTATGTTCGTGAAATGCCGGATATATTTTTTAAGCAGGTACAGCTTATAAAAGCTCAATAAAGACACTTCAATAATTTTTTAAGTTGCACATCTGCTTGCAATTTTGTACATTCTATTTGCAAGTTTGCAAACGTGTTAATGGAGTCGCAAATATGCTGAAATGTGGGTGGTATTTTCGAAAATCTTGAAATTTATTCTCAAAGTCCTGTGACAAAATAACAATTAATGCTGTATATTTTTCACTTTTTACGTTGCTTTGTTCAGACAAAGTTTCAAAGTGAATTAAGTAATTATTCTTATTCTAAGATTGCCACAATTTTAGTTTCATTCCAAATTCTGTCACTGCTTGAAACATACCGTTCATTAGTTGATTTTCACCTTGGAGACGCATGTTCAATTCATTTAAACGAGCAATGATATAAATGCTCAAATCAGAAAACCAGTCATCATTTTTGAATTCAGGTGCAGGTGTTCCTTTTGAGTCCATTAAACACTTTATTTCATTTCTCAAATTCATAGAAACGTTTAAGCATTTTGCCATTACTTAACCACCTTAATGCAGTCAAGTACACAATATCTCCATTGCTGGTTTGCAAAGTATTAAGAAACTCTTGAACGTGGCGGTGATTTTATCCTTTCAATCTTATAAAATTTATTATTTTAATAACAACGTTCATAATATTGTCAATTTTTAAAATAATTTCACAAAAATTTTCTTGATGTATGATTCAGTGAAAGGCAAATTACCGATGTTTTTGCATCGCCTTCTATTAGTCTTGTTAGGGCCTGTTCACATAGGAGTCCGTTGTGTTGCGTTAAGGAAAAGATGACGTTGAGACGAAAATAAACCAATCATTGGCTTTAAAAATTTCATTGCTAATCGTTTGGAGTCCTATGATTGGTTTATTTTCGTCTCAACGTCATCTTTTCCTTAACGCTACGCAACGGACTCCTATGTGAACAGGCCCTTAGTCTTTTCCTTCTTTCCAACTGTAGTTGGCACCGTCAGTGACTATATCAGAAATGTCGATGGTAAAAGAAAATCTTGATAATGTGGCTTTTACTATTTCATACAAATCAAGAGACTTAGTCATGTCCTTCAGAGGAACTAGGAATGCTAATTCTTCAATCACATTAAATTCGTTGTCAATACCTAGAATAAATATGGCAAGTTGAGCCGTACCCATAGTATCAGTGTTTTCATCCAAAGCTATGGAATAAAACTTGAAAGAAGCGCACTGAGATTCCAAACATTTTTCAATGATTTCCGCTGTACAGTAAAACCTCGTTTATCTGGACTAACTGGGACCATAGGGGGGGGGGGGGGGGTTACTGGGATAATACGGGTAATATGGGTAATAAGCAAAACAAAATCCTTAACTAAGCAGACTTACCGTTTATTACGATAAAAACTATGCTTTGTAACAAAATTACATAGTATTGTTTACAAGACATTAAAAAATATAAAAATAACTTTTCTGAGTCAATCCACGTCAACGCCCTGTTACATTCTAGTAAAGCTTTCATAAACTCACCAAAACCATTTTATTACCATAATTTATTGCACAATCTATGCAGGAACTGTACATTGAATCAAACTAAAAAGCGAATATTTGGCGTACTTATAGTTACGTTTTTGCTATGATAGTTAAAAATTATTATCAAATGTGAACATTAAATTTTTAAAAAATGTCTACAAATCTGAACCGGATTATCCGGAGATCCGGATAAACGAGGTTTTACTGTATCTCTAATCCCTCTAGCGATTGTTTGGTATGATATTTACAAAACATTGCAATATTACTGATTTTTCAAAAATCAGATTTTTTTTCAAGACAAATTATGTCTGCTACTCTTCAAAGACATTCGTAAATAAATTCACCGCCAGTAAACGGCTTTGATTTTTTAGCAACTAGCCGGGCTTCGCCTAGCTACGCTCAAGCCATCCGTGTAACATATTTATGTACTTCGGGCCCCACAAAAGAAAAAAAAAGCCTACAAATGTATTAAATTCAAGTGAATTAATTCCTTTCAATTTTCATTCCCGTCGCTGCCGACAGATGGCAGCACCACTGCTCCAGATGATTTGGTTTCTCAGCAGTGAGTGATTTTAGAATGAAAATATCTCTAAAACTATTGAATTAACAGTACGCAGAAAAAATTATCAGTTTTCGAAGGTCTTTCCAAATATGTAACATTTATGTACTTTCATGAGAAAAAAAATACACCGATTTTCCTGTATATTTGTCCGCCATTTTTTTTCGAGGAGTGGCCCGCCCGGATGAATTACGATCACGTGATCTCTCGACATCCACTTGTCCCTTTATTAGTATAGATTTAATTTGCTATCACACAACTTGCCTTGAAACAGCTTGAGGCGCCATTCTTCGAAATAGTTGTTGTTGAGACGGAAGATTTTTTTTGGGGGGTCAGATCTAATATTTTTGTTTACAGCACACTCCTTGCAATTCTTTAAATTTTGAATGCTCGCCCACTCCGTCTTATTCCGGTTACGCGACGCGGGCCGCATGAATGGGCTTTGAGGGCCTCGGGTTGGATACTCTTGATCTCGCATGGAAAATGCAATTCAAAAGTTTGAAAAAGAGAAGACAGTTTTTCTCAGCATCCACAATCTAAATGGAGAGGCGTACATGACAAAGGAAATATACGTATACGTGTAACGTCAGGACTTATGGCTATTTGAAACTTTGAATACAACATTCGCTTAAAAGACTAAAATTTTGTTTGATCCTAGTTTTAATAGAGATAGAGGCATATCATAAATTTGACAGAAAGAGCACTCAAACTCCTTGACTTTCAGGTGGAAAAAATTCGAAAATGACATTAATCGAAACGTCATTTAAGTGTCGAAATTGTTTAAACGTTACTTTACAAAGTCACATCAGCATGTTATTTATTTACTAGGGGGGGGGGGGGGGGGCTCAGCTCCTCGACTTTGAGAGAAAAAAATTGGAAACAGCATTCACTTGCATTCATTCGTTTAACGCTTCAGCGGGCGCGCCAATTTTTGGTACACCAGTAGGCGCGCGTTGCATAAAGTGCAATGTCTCTTTCAACCTTGATTATTCCTTTTGTAATAAACTTTCTTTATTCAAATTAAAAATATTAATTCTGCGCTTTATGACAAGATATAAGCTGTTGATAATATTGAGATATATCTATAATTAAAGGCCAGAGAATGCAGATACAATCGCCTTATTTCAAAACTGTCTGGTTTAATGCATCTAAGGACAACTTGCGAATCGATTCCTATTATGTCCAAAAACCTAAAAAACAACGAGATTGTCCATCTTCGTGATATGCCGAATACCGTGTAATAGCTGCGCATTTGATTTACTACATCAACTCATAATTTTGCAGTATTGCAATCCAGTATAATCGCTGGTTTACCATTGTTAAATCACGACTAACAATGAATGGAAAAGAATACAAGGGTCAGAAAATCAGACCTGCATTAGAAAGGGTGTAGATATAAATAGAAACTGCTTAGAACATTCAAACCTTACTTGTAAAAATCAGTACCGGATTGAGGGGGGGGGGGGGCTAAAGGGGGCAACTGCCCCGGGTGGCACGTCCGGGAGGCGGCAAAATGGGATTGAAAAATTGATCCTTTTTTTTATAATTTCATAGTGCCATAAAAATATAAATAAAACATAAAATTTAGATATCCTCAGATCACTTTTTTTTTAATATACTGGTGGGTTTTTATTAAACTATTAATTACAGAAAGTAAACTCAAATCCTTGCTTTACGTAAGAGTAAAACAAGTGTATTTTAATAACAGAAGAGCGCTAATTGCGTTGATGTGATTTGCGGATAATGTTTCATTGCCGAAAAACAAGCAAGTAGCTAGGGTAGGGGAGGGTGGCGGCCATTCACGGAGACTTCTGGCATCTTGGGAGCCGGGAGTTTGGCCCCTCGCACGGGAACTCTCGGCGTCCGAGGCGCCGGACTTTTGGATTCTCGTCCACCTTCCTTCGCATACTCGTGATGCTTAGTTCGATTTAGCTTAGTTCATGTAGGTCTGTTGTGCTGTAATCACGCTCACTATGCTCTCTCGAAAATAATTAGCGGCAATTTTTGTCGTTTTATAATCCACTCAAGATCGTTATTGTTTTCCTCCTGTAATTTGTTTATTTATTTTTTTTTTAACCAATGCGGAGGCACTTGTCGTGAAGACATTCGCCTATAATACACCGCAGTTTTGCTGGCCATTTTGTTATGGGGGCACCATATAGGCGGACTAGCATTACCCCCTATGAAGGAACGACACAAAGGAGGCATTTTAGTGGCGCGACGCTGGGATTCGATCCGAGCACCCTCAGCACCGAAAACCAGCGCGCTGTACCACAAGGCCGCCACAGGCCTTGTAATTTGTTTTAGAGCACAATTATTTCGTAACTTTAAATATACGTTATGAACGGGAAATAGTGTAAAGTATCGAATTCAGAGGCACAAACTTACTCATAAACATATGTTTTCGATATTTGTAGTAAGTTTCTTAAAATTTCCTAATCTTTTTAAATCCAGTTTAAAAGGTTATTTATTTGCCGATATAAATTCAAGTATCTATACTCTTCGCTTTAAATATGGAGTATAGATACTTGAATAGTTAAAGCACACACAATAAATTATATTAAAGCTAAAAAAAACTAAAAATATCATAGATTCTTTAAATTCAAAATAAGAATTCGAATTCAGTCGTAAGGAACTATGTTGAATTATTTAGCGTTCTCCTTAAATTTCAAGTAAATGATATTAAAGTAATAGTGCGTTTTAGGCATAAACATTTTCTCCCCTCCATAAAAAAAAAAATTGTCTCAAAAAAAAATTGAAAATCTGTGATTTTCTTTTTTAAATTAGATGCCCTGATTTTATAAACCACGAAAAGTGGTTTTACTCCTTTCCTTTAAGTTTTAAAGCGTAATTATTTCTTTACTTTATGTATGTGTTTTTTTTTAAATATGTTGTGAAAAGTATCGAATTCAGACACTCGAAACTGCTCATTAATGTGTCTCCAATATGTGTAAAGAAATACTTTTAAGATCCCTAAACCATTTGTAAAGCCAATTGAAAGGTTATTAGTTTTTCGATATTTCTTAAATTATACGTATTCTTGTTTTTATGTAGGATACAAAAAATAATATACCCCAGTTTTATAAACCTCTAAAAATAGTTTTTCTCTTTTGGTAGGAAGTTTGAGCTTATTTTAAAATTTTAAGAGTGGGTTCAAAATCTTCAAAAAAGGCCCATTTTTATTTTCTCAATATTTTGGAATAAAAAATTAAAACCTGAAACTCCTCGCTAGGTGTCTCTATGAAAATTTGTACAGGTTTCCATTGTTTTTTTTTAGAGTTAAAATTCTGAAAACGTTTTCCCTGAAGCAAAAGTTACACCAAAATATTATTTTTTTATTTTGCCGTTTAAAAATTTATTCAACAAAATTTTTATAAATCCTTAAGATAACTTGTCTGATAACCTTCCCCGTGCACTAAAGGAAAAAAAAAAACATGTAAATATTGCCTGTTTGGAAAATTTATTAGCGGAATCAAAAATTTAGTATTTAAAAACAAAATTTTAAATATTTCAAGAGTTTAACATATTCACAATACATATAAAGACATTCAATGAGAAATATGTATGAAAAAGAAATATGCAAGTAGAGAAATACTCAAAGAAAAAAAAATTCCTTACAGAATGAAGTGAATGGAGAAAAAAGATTAAATTTTTTTTGTCCCGGACTCCCCTTAGGTAAATTTTGAAAGTACTATATTTTTTCTAGCTAAGCCGTTTACTTCTGAATAAGTTGATTTGTAAATGTTAACTTGGTATCAGTACAGAAATATATATTATATCATCAAGCAAGCTTCACTCGCATCATTTTAATTTGACGCATTTGCGGAGTTCGGGGTACAAAACTCATTTTTATTGTCTTGGCTATAAATATACCGTAGAGTAGGAGTCTTCAACCTTTCACGTTCGAGGGCCACATCAGTAAATTCGTAAAGTTCCGCGGGCCACACATCTGTGAAATAAGTATCACAGGCAGAGGAAAAAATATATTATTTGCAAACGAGCTTCAGCCTTTGGGATGAAAGTTCGATTTCCTTTTTACAGCAGGATGATGAAGGATTAATTCCTTCAAAACTCGTCACTAAATTTTTGTGTGTATGGTCTGTTTTAAAAAGTATTTTGTACCTTTATAACTGTTATTAATAAAAAAATTTTACTTATTATTTTCTACAAACAACAAAATATATTATTAGGATAATATTATTAGAATAATCTTCCGAATTAACCTTCCATATGCACGGTAGGTTTCTATACAGTTCAATAAACTGAATTAAAAATTCGGGACTAAAAAATAATTTTTCTACTTCCATTTCCTTCGAAACTACCTTCAGGCGTCTAACATCTGGCGTCCAGTACCCCACTCACGGAGACTTCGGAAATTTCGGAGACTTCGGCGCCTGGAATTCGGTCTGGACTGAGACTCCCGACGCCAGATGCTTGGTATCTGGAGTCTCACCCCAACACCCCATTGATGAAGACGTTTGGCGTCCCAGATTCCAAAAGTCCGACGTCCCAGACGCCAGAAGTCTACGTGAGTAGCCAGCTATAGAGATGAGGAGAGGTGGGAAAAGATAGTGCCAGTTGCAGACTTGGCGTTGTCGCCTGTCGGTGCGTCCGCTTGTAAATTGTAATTTTTAGTGAATTGTGCAAGTGTTCAATTAATCAGTGGTACAGTTTCATTGAAATGATGGGAGGTCCTGTTCGAAAGAAGATACTGAATGACATATATCACGCAAAGTGCTACGCACTATTGTTTGATTGCACACCTGATAAATCACACACAGAACAAATGAGCCAACTAATCCGATGTGTTACTAAGGATGAGAGAAAGCTTCACTGATTTTATAGCAGTTATTTGAAAATCTGGGGAGCACTTGGCAGATACAATATTTCATAAGTTGGAGAAAGATGGGTTAGAAATAGGAAATTGCCGAACCCAAACATTTGATAATGGGTCGAATATGTGTGGTGTTTATGTAGGAGTTCAAGCTAGATTCGTGGATATCAACCCATTAGCAACTTTTGTTCCGTGCACAGCCCACTCCTTGAATCTGGTGGGACTACATACAGCATCAACATCTCCTGAAACAGCGAACGTATTTGAAATAATCCAGAGATTATATACCTATTTTGTTTCATCAACACAACGGTGGGAAGTCATGAAAGAAACACACAAAAACGAATTTAAAAGGAACCAGTGATACTCGATGGTCTGCTAAGTCTGAAGCACTACATACTCTTGTAAAAGACATTCAAGGAGTAATCAGCGCTCTCACTGAGTTGAACGAAGAAGAACACAAGAGACAAAATCTGATGCCTCCAGTCTCATTCGTACTTTGAAAGATTTCCGACTTATTTCGTATTTGGTTGCTTGGGCAAATATCTTAAGAAATTAACAGAGTTAACAAGGAAATATAGAAACATAACATAATATTGTCAAAAACAATACAAATGTTGGAAGGTCTCACCAAAACCATGGAAAAGCTGATAAATGAAATAAATGAATGGATAAAGACTGCTAAAGAAATAGCGCAAAAAAAATTGAAGTGGGGCCAACTATGGAAACTCGCAGAATCCCAAAAAGGAAAATAATGCCTGGAGAGATGGCCCAAAATGAAGGAAGAAGTTTCTCTGTAGAAGAAAGTTTTTACCATAGTACGAAGGAAGTAATCTATGTGATACTGATCCAGTTGAAAGATAGAATGCAGAGTATAAGTGCACTCAACAATATTTCTTTTTCTAAATTGTAAAAATTTGAAAAGCTTGAATGACAAGCAGTTGAAAACTCGTGCTGCAAATTTAGCTAGTAAATATCTTGAAGATATAAGTGAAGATGAGTTCCCTACTGAAATGCTAGTTCTTCGTGACCAGTTACAGAATTCAACAGTTAATTTTGAAGAAATGAATCAACTTGATCTTCTAAACCTTATCCAAGAAAGAGATTTGACTGATGCTTTCCCAAATGTGTGCATAGCCTTGAGAGTTTATTTAACGCTCCCAACTACATCAGCAAGCTGGGAGAGGAGTTTTAGCAAACTGAAGATAATTAAAAACTATCTCAGATCAACAATGGCTCAAGACAGATTGAAAAACCTCGCAATACTGTCTATAGAAAGCCAAGAGGCTAATCCAATAAATTATGAAGATGCGATCAACTAATTTTCTGAAAGAAAATCAAGGAAAATAATTTTGTAAAAATATCTGCCCACAATACATTTTCTAAAGCATAATGAAAGGTAGCTGCGAAGACCATCATTGCTTGGGCAAGAGGGTAGTAGTGGGTTTTAGTGGGTTTCATTTTTAGTCAGTATGAAAAATAAATGCATATACTTCTATATTATAGTATTGTTAAGTTAAAAATATATTTGTTTTTATTTCAATAAATTAAGTTTGGCACACCATCAAAAAGACTATCACTTTTATCCTGTTATTTATTATTGCATTAAATAGTGAGAAACAGCTACAGGGGCGGCATGGAGCTGACTTGCCCCCGCTGAGAAATTTCCTAGATCCGGCGCTAGTAAAAATAAACCATTCAAAATTACGAAAATGTTGCACTTTATACACGGGCGCGCCCGTTGAAGGGTTAAACTCGTATGGATGACAAAATTTATTTTTGCGTGATTAACTATTTTCTGTGTGCCGCTGAAAAGTAGATTTTATTTATTGCAAAACACCACCAGTCTCTCTCATTTGTTATTCACTCGTCAGTGCATCGGTGGCTATCCTAATCCGTTCTGATAAGCAGGCCCTGATTTTCCATTAGGCCCAGTAGGCCCGGGCCTAGGGGCCCACGAATGTTCGGGGGCCCCCCGAATTTTTTTATTTTAAAAGAAAAAAAAGAAAATTCCCAATTAATTTATTTTATTTTACCTTTTTTAATAGGAATTTTTTATATATCCTTTCAAATTTGATTGATTGGTTCATCATATGTATAGTTATATGTCTAGTTCATCATATGTATGTTATGGTGTATATAAGGGATCAATAAGTTTTTCTGGTTGCATTGTATTGGTGTTTTAATGAAGAAGTTAATAAATTGTATTGCTTTTTGTTATTTGATAATGTTCTAGGCTTCTACGCTTGAAGTAGCCAATTCTTGGTATAATGGTACTTTCACAATGATTCATGATTTTTTTTTTTTTTTTTTTTTTTTGGGTGTGTGTGTGTGAATTTGGGAAATGTTACTCCCACATCAGTGTTAGGGGGCCCCCATCCCGAGTTGTGCCTATAGTCAGGAATTTTCTAAATCGGGCCCTGCTGATAAGTAATGAATTTCTCCTCAAATTCGAAAGAGTATTTATTAATAATATCGCCGGAAAAGACAGGGTTTCATAACTTTTATAAAGTAAAAGAAGGTTGATTTCTAATGTCTCTCATCTATCCCGCTTGCTTCACTCTGCATTTTGTTTTACTATACCTACGAAATAAAAAATCTTTCTACTCCGTTCTTTTGATTTTCACTCTGCTTGCACAGGTGATGCAAGTGAAGAAGAGACACCTTGTCTTACAGCTCCAAAGACTTTTTCTGTTTCTATTGAATAGTGGATTTCTCTTATTGAAATTTGTTTTTCTCGGCTCGATAAGTAATGTAATTAATTGAATCATTTTATTTTAGAAATATAAGTGGTAAGTTATGTTACATGAATTATCGAAAGACACTGTTTCATAGTGACAGAGCTTTACTACTGTCGGAAAAAGACTGGTTTCTTATCTTGTTTCAATAATATTCTTTTGATATCCACCCCTAGATACACTTGCAATGTTGAATGCGTAGTATCAGAAGGGAATGTGTACTTTTTTCAATATTTTTCTATGCCAATCGCGCTGAATGTCTACACCTTGTATCAAAAATACTCTAACAGCTCCTCGAAAAGTGGCGCTCAGACAAAACATTCGACATACAAAAGCATTCAAACGAATGTTATTTTCATTTTTTGTTTTCAATCTGGAAGTCGGGGGTGTGGGAGAGAGGGGTTGAGTATTGTTTTCCAAGTTAATAATATTCTAATATCCCATTTAAAAATGTTTCTTGATTAAAAATTTTTGAGCTCAAATAAGGCCAGTTTACAATTTTTTTCAATCTGGATATTGGGAAGCTGAGTGTTTCCCGTCAAGACAAATGACATGCTAAAGTCTCCTTTAAAAATAATGGTCCAACACGCTCAAACAATAGCCGTTTTCTAACATTTTCTACCTGGACCGGGGTTGGAGTTTCTGACCTCCAACCCAAAATAAATGTCAGGTTATATCTCTTTGAAAATTGAGCTGCCAAAAATTTGGCGTTGAAACGCGCTCATTGTAGTCTCAAACGAATGCCTTCAATTTTTCATAGAATCTGAATGTCGAGGGGCTGAGTGTTTCTCTTGTCAAATAAAATGTTAATTCCTATTAGAAAAATGCTGCTCTCACAAAATGTTTTGATGCTAAAATTAATCCTGATTTCAAAATTGTTTTCATCTGAAACTAGGGGGCTGAGTTTTCTTCCCACAAAATATACTAATATATCTTTTAAAAATGGCGTTCAAACGTACTAAAAGGCGCCCTGTATTAAAATTTGTATACCTAGAAGTAAGGAAACTACTTCACAGAGGCATTGAAATATGGAGAATGCGGATTACAAATGAATTGCAGTTAGCGTTGCAATTCTTTCCTAGATATTGAGAACTCTCAAATCCATCTGTCAGAAGAGCGCTTTGACACATCGCTTGCTCTACGCGGACAATGCGTCTATCCGATTATCCATACACAACTTTAATAAACACATGCTAGTTTATTACATATTCATTTGATTCGAGAAGAATTATTCATAAAGTGGAAAATAAAGATCAATAATTAGAGAGATGCAAGCAGATGTATTTGCGTCAAAACAGATGAAATTGCACATGTTAGCCGAGAAAGTCACTAATGTTTTGTTTGCATGGCTGTCGTAAGGAAAATCAGCTTCAGAGAATTGTAGTAGTAGATGTTATAATTTCTACTACTACAATAGATGTTCCGATATTCGTATGCTATACCAGCGGTTCTCAACCTGGGGGGCGTAGAGAAATTTCAGGGGAGGCGTGAGTTTAAAAAAAAAGCAAAATAAGAAGTAAAACTAACTGTAATTTACTGTACTCAATTTTGCACTCAGAATGTAACCGTAACATATTTTCGACATACGAACACGAACACGGTAATTGTCGTACACGATAATTTTTGTAACTGCAAAAACACGATAATTGTCGTACGTCTGGACGTTGAAAGTGACCTGAGGTGTGCTTTGTCATAGTTACAACCTTATATTCAAAAACTTGTCAAGGACAAACAGTGCCAGCCCTCTCATTAATGTTGTGAAAGTGACTGGTATTACATGCCAACCTCACCTAGATCCTCGATTACCTCAAATATATTTGATCTGTATTTAATTCTTTAATTTCATATGTTCTAATAATAATATGTTCCAAATTAAGATATGAGTAGTAATATTAAATTTTGTGTATGAAATTATCTATTCTATATTTTCATTTAATAACCAGATTCAGTTTCAAATTCCGATTGTATTACCGATTGTATTGACCACATATGGTGGTGATGGTGGGAGGGGGGGGGGGGGGGGGGCGTGACCTCACATCAGTGTTCAAAGGGGGGCACAGAGCCTGAAAGGTTGAGAACCCCTGAGCTATACGAAGAAAAATAAGCGGGCTACTGAAGAGCGAATAAGTGAAAACTTCGATGGTAGCGAGAAATCTATTTAACCCCAGAACAACCACACAGAGCTTGATATCACGCACAGCTGCTATATACACAAGCCTTTCTGTCACTTTCGTCAACGTCTATCGTCGTATTCGACTGTCTTATGAATATTTTGTTCACAAATATTTTTTTCGTCTTAAGTAAAAAATATTTTTGCAGCACTCCGCAAAAAAAAAAAAAATATATCTAAAATATAAAATAAAACGGAAGCATACTACGAGTATTTATGCCTACAGAGTAGAATACATTTGTTTGGAAATTTTCAAATTCTTAAAAATCTTTTTTTTAAAATTTTATTATTTAAGGTTATTATTAGATTTACAAATTCAGCGCGGTATGTTTCTAAACTCTCGAGAATGTAAATAATCTAAAAATAATTTTTAAAATACAACAAAAGATTTCAATACATTGGTTTAAGCAATAATTAACTTCTAAATTAAGATTAATGGCTTAAAACTTTGAGCCATTAATCTTAATTTGAACTTACTTCGTTTTTTAAATTATCTAATGTACTTTTCTAGAATATTTTTAAATAAAACATGTCAAATGAGTATTGAATATAAACACTCTTTTCGCCGGTTTTACCGAAATAAAACCCAGTCATAATGTATAGATACAGTGGCGTAGCGAAGGGGGGGGGGGGGGGACAAGGGGGGTCTATGATGCCCCGGGCGCCAAATGGTCTTTTTCACTAATTCTATATATTATATTACTATATATTATGTTACTATATATAATTCTATATATTATGTTTTTTGAGGGGGGGGGGGAGCAGTTATGCTCGCTACGTCACTGTATAGATATATATGAAGTTCTAGAATATTTTTAAAAGTAGAAAAATTAATTCATCTATTATATTCTATCTCCATAGAAAAATTAATTCATCTATTTAGCTTTACGCTCGTTACGTCGGAGGGGCACCCCCCCCCCCCCAAAAAAAAAAAAAAAAAAAAATATATATATATATATATAAATAAATAAATAAATAATAAAAAAAAAAAGTTAACAACAAAAAGCAAATCGTAAGAAAATTAAAAATAAACGTAGTACGAGAAGTTTTAATACTTTGCTTTGAAATCAAACTTTTAGAAACAAAAATAACAGACGGTGATAATTATACTTTTAAAGTAAAAAAAAAATTAACTAAAGACAACTAGCTACGAAATTTAGTTAACAAATAGCAGCTAACGTGTCTCCGGTTTACGTGTATGCAAGGGAGTATAATTTTTTTTGCGTAAAAACCAAGTATATTTTGCATTACTATTTGATGGGGTAAGCTAAATAACAAATCAGTTCTATCTTCTTGAGGAGGAAAAATATGGAATAGGGAAATCTACGCATTATGTTTTCCCGAGATATATCACCAAGCACATAAATATAACTCCTCACTTCATTCACGCCTTTGCGCAAGCTGACGAATACATGTATGGCGCCAGCCAAAGGAAATTTACCAGCCTAAGAGTTTTTTTCCAAGTGTGAAAGGGGTTTTCTAACGGTCAGGAGCGAATTCATTTGGCGTGGTATGATTCCACACGTTGCTTTAAGTAGGAACAGCAAATAATACTTTACATGGTCTTCCTTTCGTGTTTTCTCTGTTGACAAACACTTTGCATACTACGTAGGCAGTCACAACACGATAATGCTCCCATTAATCGATCCAATGTAGTCACCTAGAAGTTTGTAGAACCTGACGGTGAAGTGTTCTGTCGGTCAAGGCCATCGCAAACGCCAAACTCCAACTCTCTTCAAATTTATGGGACATTTTAAAGCAGGCTCTTGGCAACGTTTTCCATCCCCAAGAAACAAAGGACAATTTATCCTGATTATGCCGGATGAATGGCGTAAAATTCTATCAACCGAATTTTCCTATCAGACTCTCAAGGAACAAAATAAAAGTTGAAAGAAACAGTCAGTGTGGGCCTCATACCATTCACTATACACGAATCCCATGCGACTTACATTACGAGTATTCATTTGACAATCCATAAAATGCTTGTATACTGAACATGTTAATAAAAATGTCAAGATTCCCCTTTTACTATGTCACACTATTCAGATGGATTCAAAAAACAAGACTCCCCCATTACGACTTCATTAATGTGATAAACCAACAAGGGAAAGAAGAAAAATCCAGGAATTCTGCTAAAAAAATGAAATCACAAAAAGCAACAACCATGAAAAAATAACAAAAGGTTTATTTACAAAATTTGTATACATAGTTCTAGGTTTTAGCAATAATGCAATTATAACATTGTGAGACAAGAAGTATAAAACATATTTCAATAACCTATTAAAAATGACACACACACATGCAGAGTAAGTAGACAGAATTAAACATTTCAGCTCAAGATAATAAGAGGAGAAAAAAAATATGTACATACTTTCGTTAAACAAAATGTGTGTGTGTGCACAAAATAACTTAAATACATTCCTAAATGTAATTACTATCAATATTTTCCTCCTTTAACATATAATTAATATTTTAACTAAGGTAATAGGATTGTTTAGTGTTAACCTACAAAAAAGCTTTGTATTGATCCTTTCAAGATACATAAGTTTTAACACATTAAAGGTAAAAAAAAAATTATCAGTCTATAATGACTCTCCTGATATTTTTTAGACTGTTCTAGCTTGCAGACAGAAGACACAAGATAAATTGTGTAAAGCCATATAAATGACAAACAAAGCATTCAAATAAAATATTCTATATGTCTAATCAAGGCAAAATACTAAAGATATACACACCTCTCATTAGATAATGAAATTCTTTCTCCAAGTCTTGTGCCTAGCAAAAATATCTTAATATGCACCATTTAGAAATTTTGACCCCAGAAATACATATTATCTACATACCTAAGAAAAACAGTCCAAAACAGTGAGATTTTAGAAACTTTTGTAAATTGGTCACAGCAACAATCGTACTTTATGCTCTCTGGCTTGGCGATGAATAATTCAGTCGTTCAAAACATGTAGCCATCCCTTTTAATTTATTGTGGACATGAAATGTTTTTCCTCACTTGTAGTACTGCTATATCAGTAATCAAGTTTTACACATTACAGTACTTCGTAAGTTTAATTTCCTTCATACTCTAAGGCAATGGTTCTCAACCTGGGGGATGTAGAAGAATTTCAAGGGAGGCATGAGTTATAAAAAAAATAAAAAGCAAAACTAACTGTAATTTACTGTACTCAATTTTGCGGTCACAATGTAACCATAATGCAATTTCGACATATGAACACGATAATTGTCGTAGCTACAATGTCAGAAAAACATTCTGAAGACTTATACAGTTAAGGGTTTCACAGAAAAGATAACTCTTTGGCAACGCCATCTTCAGAGTTCAGAGCCAAACTTTTCATCCTTTCCAAGATTGAACGACCTCCTCGATGATAAAAAAAAATCTCCCATTGCAACAGATAAATGAATTGCAGGACCTTATATTAGGGCATTTGGTAGCATTGCAAAATGAAATTGCAGACTATTTTCGAGATATTAGTTCAGAGAACTGGGAGTTTAAGTTGACAAGAGATCCTTTTAAAATCGACGTGGATGTATTTCCTGATCATATTCAGGAACAGGCAAACAACCTAAAATGTGATTCTCAAGCAAACACGGAATTCGAAAACATGGATGTTGAAAATTTTTGGTTACGCTATTTTCCTGTTTACCCAGAGGTTGCTTTGGAAACTTTGAGGTTGTTAGTGCAGTTTTCATCCACATCTCTGTGAATCTGGATTTTTACCATTAGCATACATAAAGTCAAAATATCGAGCAAAGCTGGACGTTGAAAATGACCTGAGGTGTGCTTTGTCACAGTTATTAACTTAACAAAGCACACCTCAAACTTAATATTAAAAAACTTGTCAAGGACAAACATTGCCAGCCCTCTCATTAATGTTGTGAAAGTGACTGGTATTATATGCCAACCTCTCCTAGATCTTTGATTACCACAAATATATTTGATCTGTATTTAATTCTTTGATTTCATGTGTTCTAATAATAATATGTTCCAAATTAAGATGTGTAGTCATATTAAATTTTGTGTATCAAATTATCTATTCTATATTTTCATTTAATAACCAGCTCCAGTTTCAAATTCCGATTGTACTACTTGTATTGACCACATATGGTGGTGGTGGTGGGGAGGCGTGACTTCACATCAGCGTTTAAAAGGAGGGCACAAAGCCTGAAAGGTTGAGAACCCCTGCTCTAAGGTATGAAATGGAAAATCCACTGGCGATTCCATTTATAAGTGAAAATGATCTATTCCTGACATTTAATGAAACTTCAACATTGTATACAAGAACAATAACAACAAATACATCAGCCAGTCAAGAGATAGACATATTTCTTACACATCCTAGTTATATAGGATTCATTTTTGTTGTGCATTCTTTTGCATAATTAGTGAACTAATAAAACAGAATTACTCACATTTACAGTGCTGACTACAATAATAGTTATATTTCATCTACTCCATCTATTTGTTATGAAAAAAATTACTTTAAAAATTTAAAGTGAAAAGATTGCCATACAGTTTTATTTGATATTTCACATGATTAGCCCTTTGAACTTCAAGAGCAAAAATGTTAATTTTGCTATAAAAAAAACTGAAACAAAGTGTATCATAAACATTAGTACCACAAGTTACATTTACAGTATCTTGAGATGTTAAACTCAAATAATGAAAGCAGTTTATTAAAAGAGTCCCTAGAAGGCATAATTTACTAGTTAAAACATTACAAAGAATGGAATTTAATTTCTCCTCCTGATATTTACTTTATATGCATAGTATTTTGCATCACACTTCCAAGAAGTACTTAAATATATCTGCTTTTATTACACTGTTGGGTAAAAAAAAAACTGACTGGAAGTTTACAGTTAAAAACATTTAAAATAATAATAAAAATAATTTAATAACAATGTGCACAAATTTTTCTGTAACAAAAACAGATACAAGTGAAATTTAAAACCTTAAATAAAATTAAACAAAAATATGTAAAATTTCCACAAATATCTATTTTAACACCATCTATGGTACTAAGAGCAATATCTTATAAAACTTAAATTAAGCATAACACATAAGATGAACACATTTTGGAAAATACACATGTACAAGTAGTATCACAATTGTTAATTTCTGACAAATTTGAGCTCTAAGTTAAAGGTCTCTGTTGAAAATAACTTAAACACCACTACGCTAATTTTGTATGCTCTTTGCACAGTACAAAACCTGCAACACTTTCTTTCTTCCCCAATAGTTAGCCACAAAGATATTCATGGGAAGTAACTTTCAGTTTAATGGACTATTAGTGGCTACTGCATAGATTAAACTATTTTTGGTTTACACATGTCAGGTGTTAGGCTCAATGATTTACAATTCAATTTAAATATTATTTATTGTAGCACTTAATAAGAGTGATTTTCAATTGATATGTTTTGAATCAAATTTGCACAAAACTATATCTGCACTGAATAAGTATGCATTACATAAGAAATAAATATTATAAAACACTAAATACAAATAGACAGATTCAAAACTATTCAAAGATTAAAGGAATTTTAGAACTATGCTAAAATACAATTTTACATTCAAATTACTTATCTTATACAGGGTTGTTATAGGATACTATACGTTAAACATTTTGAACTCAACATAAATATTTAAATAACATAATCACTTAACTGACATTTACTGCTGGAATAAGCAGATTTATTGCTACAATCCATTTAAAAAATAAAACAATAAATAAATAATACTGAAAACATGAGCTATTATTAAGAAATAGTTCACCAAAGTAGAGTTTCGTCAAATAAATTATAAAAACTCTCCTTGGGGTTCCTCCATTTTGCTTAGGTTAAAGAGTTAAGATCTTTCAACGGCTAATTTTTCACACTCTACGGGTGCCTTGCTAAATTATTAAATTAAAACTTTATTAAAGTAAAATGAAGGTGGTCTTTGGGAGTTGCTTGGTCACAATGTTTGATATTCAAAAATAACTTTTTTCCTATTAAATAATCCATTTTTGTAAATAAGTATAATAGGAAAATTTAACATTTAAAGATCAATCAATAAATATTTATTTGAAGGGCTAATATAATTATGCTTAAATAATTATGTACATACACAGTCAAAACAGTCAGTTGTTAAAGAGCAATAGGGTCATGTTTTGCTACACAACATGTCATAAATATATACACACACAAATATATATAAATAATCTGGAGATTTTATCATTTATAATTACCTAAATATAAAGAAACTCATACAACCTCTTGATAATTTTGATAAAAAATATACATGTTGAGAGTAAAATCAACTTAATAGAATGATAAGGTTAACTAATTGAAATGCTTACATTAATAGCCTTGTTTGTGAGTGGCTGCACAGGAAATGGTTACGGTATATTATTGGAAATAAAGCAAACATTTTGAATTATTTTTTTCTTGTCAACCTATGCTATCCTGTACAAATGTACAGTGCAAGGGAAAAATATACTATAAAATTAAATGTTGTTCCTTTAAGGCCCAGAAGATAAAACAAAATCCTAGAGCACAAATTATAAAATTTTGTATTTTAAAAGTGCATGGGAAACTTGCCTGATTTATTATACAGAATTAAGTCATAAAATACTTAGATATGGTTCAAATCAATTATCAGTCAATCACAGACAATTTCCAAATTGATAATACCTAAAACACATATTTTTATCTACACAAGAACTATTATTATTGTTTACTACACAATATGTCATAAATGTATACACATACAAATATATATAATCTGATGATTTTGTCATTTATAATTGCCTAAAAATAAAAAAACTCATACCTCTTGATAATTTTGATAAAAAATATACATGTTGAGAGTAAAATCAACTTAATAGAATGATAAAGTTAACTAATTGAAATGCTTGCATTAATGGCCTTGTTTGTGAGTGGTTCCACAGGAAATGGTTATGGTATATTGGAAATAAAGCAAACATTTTCAATTATTTTTTTTCTTGTCAACCTACACTATCATGTACGAATGTAGAGTGTAAGAGAAAAATATACTATAAAATTAAATGGTCTTCTTTAAGCCCCAGAAGATAAAACAAAGTCCTTGAGCACAATTTATAAAATTTTGTATTTTAAAAGTGCATGGGAAACTTGCATGATTTATAATATGCAAAATTAAGTCATAAAATATGTAGATATGGTTCAAATCAATTATCAGTCAATCACAGGCAATTTCCAAATCAATAACACCTTAAACCCATAATTTTTATCTACACAAGAACTATTATTATTGTTTTGCTACACAATATATGTCATAAATGTATACACACACAAATATATATATATATATAAATATCTGATGATTTTGTCATTTATAATTACCTAAAAATAAAGAAACTCATACGACCTCTTGATAATTTTGATGAAAAATATACATGTTGAGAGTAAAATCAACTCACTAGAATGTTAAGGTTAACTGCTTGTATTAATAGTTTTGTTTGTGAGTGGCTGCACAGGAAATAGTTATGGTATATTATTGGAAATAAAGAAAACTTTTTCAATTATTTTTTCTTGTTAACATATGCTATTCTGTACAAATGTATAGTGCAAGAGAAAAATATACTATAAAATTAAATGTCCTACTTTAAGCCCCAGAAGATAAAACAAAGTCCTGGGAGCACAATTTATAAAAATTTTGTATTTTGAAAGTGCATGGGTACCTTACATGATTTATTATACAGCATTAGTCATAAAATATGTAGTATGGTTCAAATCAGTTATCAGTCAATCACAAACAATTTCCAAATCAATAACACCTTAAACCCATATTTTTATCTCAACAAGAAATATTATAAATATTAGATCCCTTATATGTAGATGTTATTAGAAAGGAAATAACAGTATTTTAGAGTACAAAATAAAAGCTTATGTATGATATATGAGACCTGCACAAAAAAATAAGCACATTCACCAAATGAAAGTACAGTCTCTTATGCAAGGGATTTGCAAAACTAAATGACTAGAGAGAAATAAAGTAGATAAGGCATGATTTTTTTTCTATAGAAGATATAGTATAAGAAAGTGATAAATGCACCTTTACAAAATCTCATACATAAAAAAAAATAAATCTTATACTCAGAATTACATTGATTGATTAGTAAATATGTTACTATACCAGGTATTTAACAATTATAAACATACTTATTAAAAGTAGTTTTCATAACAAAATGTTATACAATATGACAAGCTTATAAAGTCAATTTGTAAATGAGAGTGATAACAAATCTATTCACATGAACACAAGATCATTCTACATGATAAATAAATGTTTCAGAGACTGCCTACATTATTAAATCTTTTCAATTTCTCAGGGAAATTATCTTTATATAAGACAGGGTCTGCACGAAATTCAACAGTCTTCAATGGCATTAAACCATAGTTTTGTGCAAATCTGTTAATGCACTCAGATCGTTCAGCCATATGGATAACATCAGCAGACAACATTTCAACATTTGTACATTCAGGGCATTTAAACTTCTTTCTGGGTGTTACTTTGATTGGAGCTTTGCCAGTAACATTAGCCACTAAAAAATTCATTGCAATATCTTCACAATTCATATGATCATCAACCCATTCTTTAATATCACCTGGCATGGAATTTGTATAAAGATAACTGTAATACTGAAAAAAAAACACCAATGTCTTTATATGATAATGAAAAATTACACAGAACAATGAAATCATTATCGAAAAACAATGAAATGTCAGAAAATAAAATTAACAACAAAAATTTTAATTTCTCAACAGAAACACAACAGTTAATGAAAGAGGTGTATTAAATAATAATTACTAGCTTTAATTATATGTCATTGTTTGGCATTCTAATATCTACAGTTGTCAACATGTATTGAAATGGGAAAATTCAGACGTAATAATATTTAAATCAATTCAGTAATAAGTTATTTACGAATTTTTCCTGTTTATATTTTTGTTCTGTTTGCAACATAGCTAAATTTATTAAATCTAAGCTTTCCCATACATAGAAATAGTAGTTTCCTCATTGTATTTAAAATATAAACAAATTTTAGTAGTTATATCTTTTATTAGTAATTTTTGTTAACTAAATTACTTTAATTAATAAATAATTTAATTAATTCCCATTTTTTTAAAAACATGCATTGGGCTAAGTTGACATCACCCAATCAACATTTAAGAAAGAACATTTTTACTGGTAATATATCAAAAATAAACTGAGTATTGATTTATGAGAACTTGTATTAATTAAAAATACAAATTTCACTTTGTAACTAAACAGAAGAACTACATATCAGTTTATGAATAAATACAAGTAGATTAAAAATTTACAAACTTAACCCTTTTCTGTCGAAAGGTCAATTTTGGAAAAAAGGTTCCATATGTTTGTTTCATTAGGTAAAAGTTTCTTTTTCCTTTAACAAGCAACCAAACTTTCCTTAATCACCATTTCATAATCCGTAAGACTTTTAGAGAGGTAAAATAGTTTCAATAATTTTGCTTAAAAAATGAGAACTAAGTTCAGATCTATAATGGCAATTTCTGTTAGGAGACAATTGTACAGATACCCTAACAATAATCTCCTAACAAGCAAGGAAGGAATCTTGATTTGAATTTTAGCCCAGTCTATTTAAGGCTAAGTTTAACTACAGACATGAGGGCTAAAATGGGCTGGAAGAAATGGCACTATGGCTATAATAAAAATCAACAGAATGAAGAGTAATTAGCATAACTTCAAAATGTAAAAGATTAGAAATCAGCCCCTTTTAAACAAAAAATAGCCCTTAATTATATTTTCATTAGATATGCCCTCCCTGTATTTTTTCCCTAAATGCCTAAATCAGGATGAATGTATTTTCAGGTGTCTTATATAGTTTTTTTGGGCCAGATCCTACAAAACAAATTGAAGCAAAATTTGGAACACAGAGGTTGAAGAATACTGGAATGTAAAAATGTAGCTTTTTAAAATGTTTCATTATTTTACAGTTAATACTGTTAAGAAAATCAAAGCATACATTTAGAAGCCTTCAGTACTCAATTTTTGTACAGAGTAGAAATGGTTAAAAACACATTGGAAAGCTTTCAGGATGTGTTTTTTTTCTAACATCACAGTAGATTATAACTTGCACTTAAACTTCAAAACTCTTTCAGTATAAGAGCCTCAATCAGCCAAAACATATTGAATTATAAAGCAAATATAGAAACTACATCATTAAAGGAAGGAAAAAAATGTAAGAAATTGAATTTAGATAAAAGAAATCAGCTATCATTAACCTTACATAATTTTTAAAATATGATGCTTTTTAAGCAACCAAAACTTGCTTTAAAACAAAACAGATAAATACTGGATATAAAAGCAAGAGGTAAAAAAGAGGATATCACTGCCAAGATTCCTTTCAAAGAAATGTCAAGCACTTTTTAACAAACAAATACCAACATTTTTTTGGTCAAAGTAAAATATAAGAACTGAAGGATTGAAAATTTTGTATACCTTAAAAAGGTTCCTCTCCTAGTTAGTAGAAGTTATATCCAAAAAATAATGGTTCAGTCCATACATAAAGGGATAGAAAATTGAATGCTGCCAATATGCAGGCATGATAAAAAAATACACATGAAATTCCTAATAAAAGACTTTGTAAGAGGAGAAGTGTCATTTTTACTTTATAATCAGAAAAACTTGTTAGTAACTAAACATCTACAATCAAATAATTCTTTTAAAAGTGGTATAAAAAACAATAGCAATTTATTTGTTTATGATAGTCATATGTTTAACAATAATCGGTGAAATGAGTTACAAAGATACTTTGGATTTATAACAGATTGTGGAAATTGGTTAATTACAGATAAATCCTTTTACAGAAATCTTTCATAATTACTGATTACCTGCACCTTTTTTCTATACATAATTCAGATGTTCAATTAAAAAATGAGTTGCTTCCAAAACTAAAAGGATTCGATACACATACATCAGATTAAGTGTTGATAATAATACCTCAGATGCCAAAATTGGGAAATGAAAATTTTGGAGATGAAGCACGAAAATTGTGCAGAATAAGAGAGATTCAAAACTTTCCCCTAACATGCATAATATTACATCTATAATGAATATTTTTATCAAATGAAAAACAAGTCATTCATTTCTCCAATTTCCATGTAAATGGAAATCAACTGCAGTTGGAAATCTTAAATAATTGATCTTATTTCTAAAGTCTTACAGATTTACCCTTATATACATCATAATTGTCTGCACACACTCTTACATAAAAATCAGTTAGTAAGATGAGAGATTTACTTGATAATTCCAATCAAAAACAAAAAGCTTGGAGCATCTGGATCAGGGATACTCAAACTGTGGCCCACCAAGCTTTTATGTATGGCCTGAAACACTTACACTCACTATCAAGCATGTGCTTTTATAAACAATTTTGGAAATGAATGCCTGAAGAATACAAAACTGTACAACCTGCTGATCACATTGTATGCATAAATGTATCTTTATGAATTATCCTATTCCAAGATGAAATATGAAAGGAATGTATATAGAAATCAGATTACTGATTCTCACCTTGATCTTGTATTAAGAGTAGCATGTAGCCAGTACAAACCTGATTTGTCTAAAATTGTCAAAAGTTTGTCTCAACACAAAAAAAATCACACCCTTTTTTAAATAAATGTTTGAATACATTAAGGTTTTGAGTTTTATTTCTTCTATTATTACATTATGCAGTACAGTGTACCATGAGTAATGAAATTTGTGGCATGAGTAATGAAACAAACATGGATACGGCCCGAGGAAAAAAGTTGAATATGGCTAATCTAGATGGATAGTGCTAAAGATCAGGTAATAACCATAAACAATCCCTCAGTTATCCCTAGCAAAAGCATTTTGTTATGGTATTATTGTAATATTGCTTTTCTCTCAAATGAAATTGGACATTATGGACAGCAATGTTGTTTGGATATTCCTTCACTTTTTTGTGTCATGATGCTTATTTTTTTAGCAAAGTTCTGATATGAAATTACTAAAATGCCAAAGTTTATATAATGAAAATAGAGGAATTGTTTTCCTAAATTTCAGGACATTCAAAGACTTTTTGGATATGTTGGAGGTATGGTAAAAATTCAGGCATTACCAGAGGAAACAGATAATTAGGAGCCAAGTTATACTGACTTTTAGAAGTCAACTACAGAAGATAAAATAAGAATAATCAAAACATTATGACAGTTATGTAGAAGAGAAATGTTATATTCAAATCATGTATATACTTTGGTTTATAAAGAATTCGGTCAAATTAAACAAACTGCAGATTTGGAGTGTTCCCAAAGATTAATTTCTTTCTAATACAAAACAAAATAAATATAAAAACACTTTTATAACTGCTACCTTATGATAAAAAGCAGCTCCTGTAAGAACCATAGATATTTCGTTTGTCCATTCAGACTCATACTTCCATTTTCTTGTAGCATTATCCCATAAATGAACTCTAGATGGAAAACCAACAATTCTGTCTGGAAATTCTCGCCAAACCTAAAATCAAGAGGAAGACTTAAACATAAGAAAGAACAAAAATTTTCCCATCAGATACAGTATCCTAATGTAACAAAAATGAGGCAAAAAATTTTCAAATACAGTATATCTAGGATTATTTGAGATAATGAGAAGCAATACTACCTCATGTAACTGCAACCTTTGATAAAATTAATTGGCAAGTCTATTCTAGATTGAAAATTAAGAATACAAAGTATTTTGTAAATTATATGATTAAGTTCCCCTTACAGCCTCTTGTCAAAACTTAATTTAATATGAATAGCAAATAAAATATATAGTCACACTTATTTTCAAACCCTATCATTTATTATGCAGCTAATGCAGAGGTCAAACTTAAAATCCCTTTTGAGTTACATTATTAGTTAGTAATTACATTATTAATATAAACAGTTTGCCTTATAATGATAAAATAAAAGGTTAAACACATAATTAGTAAAACAGTAGTTTCTGAAAAATCACAGAATACCAAAATGATAAATCAAAAGACATGTAACACTTCCAAATGCAGCAATTTTTTTTGGTTAATTTTGTTACCTTTTTAGGTAAGCTTATTACCCAAGTCCATTCATATTCAAGATCAGACTAACTAGAAACAAAATTTCATATCTATAAATATTTTCAGGTAAGATTTAAAAAATAATATTGTTGTTCCCATTGATGAAGAAACAATGCTATTTATTAATTGCCCGGCAATCTTTAATGGATTTATAGCTTCAGCTTCCAGTTACATGTTGGTAATAAAAATTTAGGCAAAAAGCTTTATAAAAATATTTAAAAATTAAACTTCAATGAATTTATTTCATCAAATTAAAAGAGAATTACATTTTCCCATAATTTTACAACAAACCCCCAAACAAAATTTACAGTAACTTAATTACAACCATACTGATTGAAAACCTAATAGGCATAAATCCTTTTCACACTGATTTACTACCCTAATCACAAAGTTTCTCTGGATTTAACAAATATAAGGCAGGATACAAAAAGAATATAACATATTTAGTCTTTAACTAGTGATTTGACAAGTGGGGTAGGTACAGAAAGACTTTGGGTGAAAAGCATGCTAAGATTATCAAAACTTGGATTTTTAAGTTTAACAGAATAGCATATATGAGCAGAACATTAAGAACTTTGTGAGAAATTTAGGGAAAGCATAATTTTGGGAATGTTATATGTACTAAATATTCAGAAATAAAGGAAAGGATATTATTAAAATTAAGCATCCAAAATGTTTTATACACAATAACCTTCCTCAGAAGAGATTAAAATATTTTCAGTCATTGTTCTTGTGATACTCTCGGATGGGAAAAGTTCTTCTAAAATTAATATTCTAGATATTTAGACAGAGGAAATCCTCATTAAATTTCATTGAACAATCTAATTACTTGTGTATTTAATTTATTTAAACACTTGAAATCCAGCTCAAAAAACAATTTTGAGAGACAGGACAATATGACACAGGGAAATAACAAGACTTTAAACAGGGCAGGGAAATGAGCAAGTATAGAAATAAATAAATAAACAAATAAATAAATAAATAGAAAAGTGTTTAATAAGTTTCTATAAACATAGTATTAAAGAACAGAATATACATTAACTGCCATTTTTAACAATTTAAAAATCAAGACTATGAAGTAACAAATTGAACTAACATGTACAAGTTTAAACAAAACAATTCCCACAGATACACATGACTGAGATTCACTCTTGACATATACAGTTAATAAATACCTCATAGCCAAATTCTAATTCATCTGCAGTCAGCATAACTATATCATCATCAATAGCTAGAACTGCTTCAGTTTCAATCTCATCATATGGATAAAATCTTTATATAGAAAAGAATTCATGCAATAATTAATGAGCAGTACTAAAAAATGAATGCATGGGAACAAAAATTAAAACATACATAAATATACACCACTCAAGATTTTAAAAATAATTTCAGAATACACAAAAAGGTCCTTTTACCTGTTGCTAAGCCTGTTTTCTTTTGTTTGAACTACTTTCAAAGGTTTGCTTATTTTGGGCCAAACAGATGCTATGGATAAAATCAAGGTAAAATCAAAAAGGATACAACCAAAATATGCAAGATCAGAATGGTTTCTAGGAAGTATATGTTAAATTTGAGAATTATGAGGGAGAAGAATAAAAGCTACCTTTCTCATAAAAATATACAAAAATGAAAATAACTACTTTAATTCTGAAGGATATGCAAAAAATGGTAAATAAAGGGTTGAACAAATGTTTATAGTAGGTAAAAAGTAGCAGAAAGTACTCATTTTTCTTTTTTGACTAAAATTCAATTAAATACACATTAGGAGAATATATAAATTCCAAAAAAAAATTCAATGCAGTCAAAATATATTATTAAAACTATATTCTAATACACTCCTATTTTTAAACCAAATGTGTAACTGGTCACTAACTATGCACTGTTGTAAATAACCAGACCAACATACTGTATTCAGAAGCTGACTTTTTAAAGGAAAACAATTTCATTTTTCCCTTTAAATAAATTTCAGGTTAAACTGAATCTGCGGAAAAATTCAAACATCTATCACAGTAGAAGAAAAAAAATTTTGTCATCTATATCACTATAAATTGATATTAATGTATAAGGAAGACCTTATGTCCCACAAAAATGCTTAGGAATACTAAAAAAAAAGAGCTACTTTCTACCTTATTTCAGATGCAGTGAATAAAATTCAAAGAAGTTTTTGCTATTATATAATCAATTAAATTAGGTATCATTAATCTAATAATACTCCTAATGCACATATAAAAATTATTATCCTTGAAGTACTTAAAAAGAGAATGACTGAATATATATTGATATATATATATATTGTTTAACAATAATTTATTAATTTGTGATAAATAGATATATCTCTCTCATTTCAGTACAAAATTTTCAAATTACATGGGGAAAAACATTTCTATATAAATTGGTACATTGTTCAAACTACTATTGATAAATGTCATATACATATTATCTTTTCATTTGTCTTATGGTACATATACATTTTAGTGTCTCTGGCATTATTTATTCTCAAATATTAAACAATCTTAAAACATATTTCAATATTCATTTAAAGCAAAAGCATGTACAAATTTCATCAAATAAGACATATTTTTATAAGAACTGACATAAATTACTTGCCAGGAGGAGGTGGTTTCACTTGATTATTCCATACTACTAGGACTTTTGATAGGCTTGGAGCCTGAACTACTTTTTGTATCACTTGAAATAAACTCTCTAACCTGTCATATGTTAGTATAACTGCAGTAAAGCCTTGTGATTTAGGAGCAATGGTAGGAAGAAAAAGAGGAGCTGATACCCCAACCTAATTCACAGAAAATAACATGTTAGGACATATATCATGTTAGATAAGTTAAATTGAAACAGGTAAGGAAAAAAATGAAAGACACTATTTTACAGATATTAAAACTATCAGAATTTGTATATAAATGCCAATAGCACAAGCCTAGCAGATTATACAAAATCTGAATTACAGGTCATTAAGTAGGACTGAGACTTGAGATTTGCAATGATCACAAAGCTGAATTTGGATGTCTCAATCTCTATGTTTAAATATAGATCTTTTCTCCTGACACATGTAGGAAGGTCAATTATTCAGTTCTAAAATTATATTATATTATATATATATATATATATATATATATATATATATATATATATACAGCAAAGTGATCATTATCTTCATTAAAAATCACTTAAGTTGTTATGCCAATAGATATCTAGAAGATTATGAGTAAAGAGTAGTGAAGCTGCTGAGTCTGAAACAAGTATCATCATAAACATTAATTAAATGTGTGAATGTATACACATATTTTTTTCCTGAAGTATAAAATGAATATTTTTATCAAAAAATGATGAAGATTGAAAGCAGTTACAGAAAATACATCACTCCAATTTGTTTGTCCAAGAATGATAAATATTGGCTATTTGGCCTCATTTGGTTTAAGATAAAGAAGCATTATAATAAATTTGAGTGTTCAAATACCTTGTGTATACACACGGGTGGCAAAAATTAATACAAAAATTGATACTTAAATGAAAAGTCTCTATACAATTAGACATCATCTGAGAATTCAGAAATTTAACGTTACTACAAATTATCAAGATACACCAAACAAACAAACAAACAAACAAACAGATATTTAATATTATATTAAAGCAATAATATTTAAAAAGCAACATTATGTGAATTACTTGCAAATACTTAATTTCTTTTATAAAGATGATTAAGCCCACAGAAGCTTTGTTCATTTAAAAATACAAGAATGAGGTACAGATTACTTACCTTGGATGGTATATTATTCCAGTCTTCATAAGTACGAGCATTCTGAGGGAATATTCTTTCGTTCAAAATTTCTAGAACTGTATTAGTAATTTGTTTCATGGAACTAAAGTACTTTTCTGAAAGAAAGCAAACTTGTTCTCTCATCTCTGAAATCTTATCATCTGAGACTGACTTTAAAATATGAATCAGGTCTGAGAGATTTTCTTCGAAGAGTATTATGCTTGCTCTAAAATAATAATAAAAAAGAACATTAGGATATGTTAGACATTGAATACCTAACAAGTTTCAACAAAGCCATCAAACTCATATGGTGTTTTAAAAACAGTTCATGGAAAATAATATTATTGTCTTAAAAAAATTTTTTTTACATAAATTTACACAATATACAATTGTTTCTCTGGTCCCAACAAAAGTTTCCCGAATTTTACTGCACATTCAAATGAGGTAAAAATATTTTCATGGATTATAAAAACAACATTTATTACTTTTATAATATGAACACAATGATACACAGGGAAATGATAGCTCACATATTTACAGAGCTGAAAAGTCCAGAAAGAAGAGCATTTTACATCCTGCTCTCTACTTTTATACACATCAGAGAAATTTGCAATAACCTTTTATGTTAACCTGATGTAAAAATCCATTTATCCTATTGGTTATAGCAGCCTAAACTTTGGGGATTTGCCATGAACTTAGGGGAAGATCTATTGGAAATTCAAATTGACTCCTTTTCCAGGGTCCAATTATCTGGTATTAGGAGGTAGGTGGTAAAGATTAAGTTCTATAAAAATAAATTAAATAAATTTTGTATACTTTTCTGCATTAATATCACAGAGGAAAAATGTAATATATTAAGGTAGATATTTTGAAAAGATCAGATTAACAATCATGGTTGATCTTCACTATTTTACTGTACTGAACTCTAATGTTACATTAAAGCATGGGAAAAACTGATGCTATATCACTTACTTTTTTGGCAACAGATTATGACATTTTTGGGAACATGAAGTACAATTAAAGAGCAAATACTTAACACATGAGTTTTCTAACTGCATAAATTAAATATGAGTAATGTTTTCTCCTTCACACTTCATGTGAGCATGATCTTCAAACTCGTATTAATTTTTTTTTACATTCTCCTCCAACTTCTGATGAACTGTCATTTACAATCAATGATTAAAAACAATTAAAGTTATTGTCATAATATTAGATGTACAAACAAATACATGAATGAATACTTTAAGATGATGTACTACATTTTCCTGAAAATAATTAAACAGCTGTGTGATTGTAAGTAAAATCATCTGATAATAAGGGCTTTAACAGCATTGCTAGTTTAAATTGTTACAGGACCAGAAGTGCTATGATCACATACAAAAGTGTTAATAGAGCAATTATTTATATCAATCAGAGTTATTCCTTTTAAATAGAATGATTAAAATGTTTTGCATAAAAATATATAATTAACATAATTAAAAAAGCATAATTACATACATGAAACACATTTATCACCTTTTCCAATCAATGACCTCCGAGAAAGGCATGATGTACCCATCAGCAACTATAACAGGAATACACCCAGCTTTCATGGCATCAGACAAAGCAGGCTGGCCAAGTCTTGCTCCCCGAATTATAAGACAGAACACAGACTCCTAATTCCATTATAAAGTTTTGAGTTAAATTCAGTTTAGAGCTTTCAATTATGAGGCACTTATAGTTTAAAAAATATAATTACTATCAAACATGCTGAACAAATAAAATATTAAAACTAGATTCAAAATAAAAACATTCAATATTAATGAATGAAACAATTTTCAAAGTTAAACAAAATTAGAATATAGAAAAATCAATGGCACAAAATAAATTACAAAATACAAAAGAATCAATCAATAAACAAAATATATTGCACAATTCTGCACTCATTGTCATGGATTGAAAACAATTTCAAAATGATTGAGATTAAATGTAAGCACCTAGGTTTTCTGACTTTTAAAAGTTAAGAAAATGAACTTTTATATTCATTTACCTAAATGCTTCGTCTTCCATAATTATGTTGTTAACCAATGTGCCTAGCTTTTAGAAGTATTGAACATGCCCAAATGCTCTGCTGTCATATGAGTCTCACAATGTAAAAGAGAGTCAACAATGTTAAAATGAAATAACTGAGTATGAAGACACTCATGCTCAGAAGGTGAAACACTATGGCTGTCATATATCTGGCAAAATCTAGAATGGAGGAGAGATTACACTCCCAACACTTATCCTTTGCAGCAGTGGTCAACACCAGCTTTATGCTAATTCTGAGAGAATGTTCAATCAATAATCTGGATGTGTGGGGTTTTTGAATAATACTTTTGAATGCCTTTTTAATCGAACAAAAATAATTCTCCAAATTTCAGTTATATTTCTATTACTCACAGGAAACTCGTAGAAGACACTAAAACAATGCATACAGCATTTTATAAACTACAATTTTGAATTCACCAGTGACACAGTCACATTCACAGTTCCTTGCCTTTTTAATCAAACAAAAATAATTCTCCAAATTTCAGTTATATTTCTATTACTCACAGGAAACTCGTAGAAGACACTAAAACAAAGCATACAGCATTTTATAAACTACAATTTTGAATTCACCAGTGAGACAGTCACACTCATAGTTCCTTGGCCTGAAGAAGAATTGTAATTATTAGTTTAAAACTAGCTCCAATTTTAACTTTTATGACATTGCGTTTTTTCCCTCATTTATTTGTTGTTTATCAGTAGAATTATAGAAGAAATAAACCTTAGGAGAAAATGAATCTTTAACAAAAATGAATATTTCTGTGACAGAAGGAAAACAAAAAAGTCAGTAGCCAAAATGAATACTAGAAAAAGCTGAGAAAAAAATGCACTGAACCATAATATAATGAACATTACTTCTTTAGAATAACTTAATACATGCTAATAGCAAATACACCATGCTTAATTTTCAGCAATATAAATATAAAAAATTTGTTAGCTAGGAGAATTTTAATTTCATACATGATAAATATCTGGGTATGAGTATGTATCACCACCTCGACACCTTATACTAGAATTTTGGGCATTAGATTCTTCAGAGCAACGTCCCATCACAAGAAGTTCGGGATGTTCTTCAGCTAAATCCTCTAATTCATGTCTATATTCAAAATGGATATTGATTGCTGCTGATGTTGCTAACCAGCGCCTGGAACTTAAAACAGAAAAAAATAATTAACAACTTCAGCAGAAAACCAAAGTTTAAAACAAATTTTATTATTAGAACCTATCTGTATATCAATACTAAAATTTCAACGTATCACAAAATAGAAGAAAAAAAATTGCTTAGACAAATAAAATCTATCTTGTCTATTAAAATGCTACTTTTTAAAAATTTAAAAAATTACTACAGATCAATCAGTTGAAAAGGACATAAACATTAGTTTATCTTTTTAAACTCTTATTATTTTAAACCTAAAATAAATGGTGACATATTATTAAAAAATTAAATTATCTAAAATATAAAGAAACTTGAATAAAATGTTAAGTACTAAGCACCTGTTTCAAATATTATATGAATATCTAGCTAACAATTGATTAGATGATAGTTTTGATTTATAGAAAGTTTTATTTATAAAAGTTTTAATTTTTAAAAAGAACAAATAGACATTCAAAAAGCCATCAGATAATACATTAAATACCTTTCATGACAGCTCGGGGCATCAAATTTTTGATTTATTAAACTTAGGGTTGGAATACTAATATCAAAAGTCTTTCTGTATGTCCAAGAAGAAAATCCAGCTCCAGCCAGAATTGCTTTATGAGAATCTATTTCAAGCACAGGGTTATAATGAGGTACACTTCCAGGAAGCATAAAGAAGAGCAAATGGTTCATTCCTGAATTCCAGCTAAAACAAAAGCAGTAAACTAATGAATAAATCAAACTTGTGATGTAAAACACATTGATTATAGGTTTTTATTTTACTGAATCTACAATATATTCCTGCATTTCACTAGTGATTATTATGTTTTAAAATTGTAAAAAATAACTTTTATTTTACATACAAACAGTCTTATGTCTCCTGATTTTACTATCATTCTTAAGGAAAATTTAATTCTCTATAAGCTATTGAGTATCTCTTAATAAAATGAAATCAAAAATGTAATTATCCATTATATCAAAAATGTAATTATCCATTTTCTCAAGTACTGATTAAGATTAAACAAACACAATTGAGTTTCACTATTTACTCTTCATATACTGGTCATCAATTTAAAATTGCTAACCAATATATGAAGAATCAACATTTAAAAGAGCTTAAATTATGGAAAATGTTAATACTACAATGTAAAAAAAATAAAAAAAATATGAACAATTTAGTCAACTGAACAAACATACAATTTTTTAACCATCGGATTTTGCTAACGTGATAAGTTTGAGAGAATTAACACGTTTATTACAACATTACTATAAAAAACACCTATTTTAAAATTAATTTTTAAAGTATGTTAAAAAATTAAATTTTTAACACACAGTATCCAAATTATCTTTCTGTGTGTCTGGCTGTTAAAATTGAAGAAAATGATATAAAATGACACTTTAAAATGAGAAATAATTATAGGATATGCACAAAAAAGAAAGGTTGATTAACCTCAAAAATACACTTACAAAGGTAAAGTGGCTAAAACTTGGGATGTTTCTCTCAATCTAACAATGTCTTGATTTAAGAGATCTACAGATGGTACTAAGATGCACGCCTGTTTGGGGTCAGATACATAGTATGGACTTTCAGATATTGTTTGAAGAATTTCAATAAATTCAGATGAAAACGCAGTTGATATAGGTACACCTTTGTCATCTTCGTATCTAATTTAAAGAAAAATATGTAGGCGAATTATGTATTATAAAAATTCAACATGTATATATATTTGTATACTTGAAAGCAAAATGAAGTAAAATGACCAAAACTCACCTATATACGGGATAAATATATACAGATATTTTATTTACGGAATGTCCACATCTATACACGTTAAAACAAGTAAAGAAATTGCAATTTCTATCGCGTGGCTCAGAGTATGCGGCGCCGGATAAAATTTTAATTTCAGGTGAATTTTCAACTGATCGGAGAACAAACACTTCATTTTCCTTATTTATAGCCCATGGTTTCAATAGAATTACTGCTATCACCAGTACAGCTGGTAATAATATCCGCGATATATTTATTAACACATTTTTTTCTCTCGCTCGGGAGAAACCCATTTCACGATTTAAACCTTTTTAATTTTACTAAATCATGAAAACAAACATTTGATAATGAGCATTCCTACACACTTATGTTTAGTAAAATACTATTAAACAACTGTTTTTTTTATCAATGACATGACAGGTGATAAATCAAATACTGATTTGCGATAATATTTATTGCTAATATATTAGATATTCTTTGCTTCTACTTCTAACCCAATGTAAACATTGCTGCGAAACCTCAGTAGGTTTTTGCTCTCCTTCTGTTAAACCAATAGCGTTCTTACCCGATGTGACGTCACAGAAATGACGTCATACATAGTGAAGGCTGTAAGTTTCTGGCTAGTACATCGGGAATAGTACATACAGTAAGGGCCTGTTCACATAGCAGTCCATTAGCGTAAGCATAAAAGTATTGAAATATATTTAACCAATGACAAACGTCCAAACGATTAGCAACGAAATTGTTAAGGCCTATGATTGGTTTATTTCCGTCTCAGCGCCAATTTTCCTTTCACGCTTATGCTAATGATTGATATGTGATCAGGCCCTCAGTCCTCGAGTAAGGGCCTGTTCACATAGGAGTCCGTTGCGTTGCTTTAAGGAAAAGATGACGTTGAGACGAAAATAAACCAATCATATGACTTCAAACGATTAGCAATGAAATTTTTAGCGCCTATGATTGGTTTATTTTCGTCTTAACGTCATCTTTTCCTTAACGCAACGCAACGGACTCCTATGTGAACAGGCCCTTTATCAGACCGTCTCCTCAGGCTATTGATCTGCGCAGAGAAAAAATAGACAGAATAAGGAAGCGAACTCGTGCAGTACGAGGTGATAAATGATCATTACTTTTTAAGTGTTAAATTGAAAAAAAAAGTCTTACGTCATGGCCCGGGTTCGAGCAATCGAACCAACGACGTTCCGCACTGCACAGCTCCGAAACCATCGTTCTAACCGCCTGAGCCAGGAGCTCGTTAACTTATAGTTTGGTACAAGATTAAAATCAGTTGTACAGCGCTGGTTTTTGTTGTATGAATTTTTCCTCTCACCAAAGTGGACTATAAAAGGCTTAGCCGTTTTATTAATTAAAGCAGTAATACACTGAAGTGCCACTGAATTAGGGATACCTACCTATTAACGAGTTGGGCCTCCTCTGGCCTTGATAACGGCTGCCACACGACGAGGCATAGATTCAACAAGTTTCTGGAAACGTTCCACGGGAATGGCTTGCCAAATATTGGCTAAAGCTGTCCATAATTCAGTAAGGTTCTTTGGTGCTGTGTGATGGCCTTTCACGCCTTGTTCCAAAACATCCCAAAGATGCTCAATAGGATTTAAGTCTGGGCTTCTAGGTGGCCAATTCATGACAGAGAAGTCAGAGGAATGCTCATCCAACCAGCCAGTAGCCAACCGGGACTTGTGAGAGGTACAGTTGTCTTGCTGGAAAACTCCATTACCGTGCGGATAACAGAACAGCATAAACGGATGGAGGTGATCACCCAGCAACTCTACGTACCGAATTGCATTGAGGGAGGTTGGTACACGCACGAAAGATCCCAAACTGTGCCACGAAAAAACACCCCAGACCATGATTGAGGCACCATGCCCTTGTACAGTTCCAGCCAGGCATGCAGGATCCATGGCTTCATGAGCCTGACGCCATATTCTCAGCCTCCCGTCGGCGTTAAGTAGTCGGAATCGAGACTCATCACTCCATGCTACTCGTTTCCAGTCCTCTACACTCCAGTCTCTGTGATCTCTTGCCCAGGCAAGACGTGCAGCCCGATGGCGAGTATAGAGCAATGGTACTCTCGTAGGTCGACGGCTCCCGAAACCCATACGGTGAAGCGAGCGTTGCACAGTCCGTTTACTGACTGTACGACTGGCACCGTCATTAAACTGGGTGGTAATTTGAGCTAATGTTTGGCTTCGTTAGCTACGTACAATACGCCTGAGCCGTCTCTCATCACGCACTGTCAAGGCTAATTGTCCTTTGCAGTTTGCCCGATCTCTAGTTTTTTTTCCCACCATCCATGTATTCTTGGTATACTCTTGACACTGTCGACCTTGAAAATCCTAGCTGTCTGACGATTTCGGAAATTGAATGGCCCATGCGTCGCGCACCTACGATTTGTCCGCGATCGAAGGCGTCTAAATCAGGCAGTTTACCCATACTGGCAATTCCAACAACTAATTCAGAACAACCACAGTACGCGCTATAGATGCAGTTACCACAGCACCCTTACTTGCGCATACATGATGCGCAGCGCTACACAATTTGCATAGGCTTTGCTATCCCCAATTCAGTGGCACTTCAGTGTATATATATATATATATATATATATATATATATATATATATATATATATATATATATATATATATATATATATATATTCGAGAAGGTATGACTCCCCTTGTAGATATAATTCCTGCAGCAGAACCATATTGGTATGCTGGAGAAACGACCGTGGGAGAGCCTGATTACTCAACAAAAAAGAGCAAGAATACATTGCTGGCCACCCAAATTGCAATACCAAGAAAGACAAGAGATATCACAGCAAAATTTATTTTGTAGATAACATGTTGACCAAGTATCAAATGATTAAATTTATAGACTTCTGTGAAGTGTGGTTTCTGCCAAAATCTGTAGCCAGAGTAGCCGCCATTGTTGGAGATCATCGCTGCCACACGCCTCGGCATTGATTCAAAGAGACTTTGGATGAGTTCTTGGGGTACAGCAGACCAAGCAGCTTCCACACGTTGCCAAAGTTGATCTGTTGTGGCAGCTGGGGATGGAATCTGGGTCAATCGTAGAGCAACCATGGACCACATGTTTTCTATCGGCGAAAGATCCGGAGAGCGAGGCGGCCAGGGAAGCAATTCAATCTGGCGATTGACGAAGAACCGTTGGACAATGCGTGCCACGTGTGGTCGCGCATTATCCTGTTGAAATATGGCTGTGGGCAAGCCCTGAAGGTAAGGAAGGACAACTGGCTCCAACACCTCGGAGATGTAGCGCTGGCTGTTTAAAGTACCGGCAATGCGTACTAGAGGTGTGCGAGAGTGATATCCAATACCGCCCCATACCATAATACCCGGTGCAGGACCAGTGTGGCGGTGATAACGCAGCTGTTCAGCATCCTCTCTTCACGGTGTCTCCAGACTCGAATGCGACCATCGTGGTGTTGCAGACAGAAGCGTGACTCGTCAGTAAAGACAATTTCATTCCATTCGGCCGTCCACATCCTTCTGTCATCTCACCATTGGCGGCGGAGACGTCTGTGGTTCTGCGTCAAGGGTAGACAAAGCAATGGACGTCTTGCGGACAGACCACTCTGCTGTAAACGTCGTCGAATGGTACGCGCAGACACTGGATGATGCGTTACAGACTGCATGTGCTGTGCTATGGTTCGTGATGTGACTGAGCGATCCGTCACTGCCATGCGCACAATTTGCCTGTCATCACGTGAAGTGGTGCGCTGAGGTGGATGCGATCGAACACGCCGGTCCGTCGTACCCTCCTGCCTCCAATGGTCACATATCCTCATTACAGTTGTTTGGTTTCGTCCAACACGACTACCGATTTCCCTGAAAGATAATCCACAATCTCGGTAGGCCACTATCCTTCCTCTGTCGAACTTGGATACTTGATCAAAAGATGATCGCTGTTTTCGACGAGGCATAATTGATCGTTTTATTGAAAAATCACAAGAAAAACACAATTGCCGAACTTGAAATCGTCGAAATCTCCAAGCCTTAAATAGCGCTTTGAAGTGGCGCCACAGGCGCGCGTGACGTGCGTCTGCGCTGAAATTCAAATATTTGCATATCTCACCTCCGCTAATGCATGTTGTAAATTTCATGTTATTTGCATGTTTCCTTCAGGGTGTTGCATTTACAGTGGCCAGCAGTGTATATGGGAAATTAGCAGATGTAGACGGGAGTAAGTAACATAGTGAAGTAACAGGAGAACAGATGTAGCGACGACTCTCAGGTCACCGACACTTCCCTGTAGCTTTCTACCGGGAAATCTTCGACCGAAGTTTCAGACGATGCAGTATATCTGAATACAGAAAGCGGATACAGTATATCTGAATACAGAATACTGAATGCAGTAAATCTGAATACACGGCATGAAGCCCTGCAATCATCCGTACGGATGTCCGAGAAATTGCATCATAGCCGATCAGAGACTTGTGCACGTCCTTGGATCACGCGAGAACGCCCGCAGGAAACAAGATCACGAGTCCCCTGGCTCGGAGAATCATTCGACAGAGTAAAACGAGTCGATGAGTGACCCACCTGGGAGCATTTCCTACAGAATATTGAGATAAGTACAATTCAAGGTGTTTTGTTTTAATTTTAAGGAATGTTGCCTTGTCCAGCTAAAGTAATTGATTTTGCCCATTTAAGCAGCATGTCTAGCTGGGAAACATTGAAACGGTTTTCTTACGTAATTATAACAAAATGTCTTTTTTCGTTTTTTTTTTTGTTGTCGAATCGTGAAATTTTTAAAAATAGTTTTATTTGTATGTTATAGTTACTAAGTGTCGTATTTATGTTCTGTGAAATTTTATGCGTTTCAAACATATGCAAACAGGGATGTTTGGGAGGCTGCGCATTTTACCAATAATAATCCTATAAGGGCCTGTTCACATAGGAGTCCTTTGCGTTGCGTTAAGGAAAAGATGACGTTGAGACGAAAATAAACCAATCATAGGTGTTAAAAATTTCATTGCTAATCGTTTGGAGGCATATGATTGGTTTATTTTAATCTCATTGTAATCTTTTCCTTAACGCAATGCAACGGACTCCTATGTGAACAGGCCCTTACTCTATTAACAGCGAAGCGAATAAGATAGGACACTCGGCCGAGAGTAAACTTTCCGTTTTTGTATTGAATGAAAAGGTCATGCATGTGCATTATACTTTGTACCCAATTATTGATAAATTTTTCTTCTAGGATTCTTGGTAGAACTACTCGGACTCGGCCGTATGTGAGAATGTGCAACTGAAGTAGATCCGGCGTGCAAAGTATTCTGGGCTTACATTGTTCAATTACGTCTTATGAATGTTTCTTTCCACAAGTACAAAATGTAAACAACAGCAGCGGTTCTAAATTTAATCTCTTTATACTAATTAGCTCCTCGTCCCTTTTTAGGGCACCGTGATGCTGGCTGAAATTTGGCGGAGATATCCGTGACACCCAGTGCACGTTCTTTATATATACTTTCTTAAAATTAGTTCTTTTGTTATACAATTATTTCTTAGTATTTTAAAGGGGATATTTTGCTGGTCTTCATTGATCGGCAACAGTGTTTGTCTATAGTTCGTCATCTGATTACTTTTGTTACATCGCAATGTTTCAATATAGCTGGAGTATCATTAGTTTTCTTTCTGAGTTTTTTAAGGGTTTTCGAAGTAAAATGTCCAGAGACTGAGGTCTTCATTGTGTAACACAATGTAACTTCAAAATAGAGCAATAAAAAATTGAAAAATGGAAAAAAATTTAATTTTTGGACTGTATTTTCTTATTTACTTGTATAACTCTAATCATCTACATGTGTTTCATTGCTTAGTATGAAGTGATCCTCACTTGGATTCACTGTATTAATGTTTTAGTCAAAACTATCCTATACGCAAGAAATTGTCAGAAAAGCTGTCCTTATCGGTTTGCTGCAAAACTGTCCTTATCCAAATTATTTTCATTCATAATTCAGGCATTAACGTTTATATTTTAGGTATAAATATTTTAGCTCAAATAAGTCCTTTATCGCTATAAGTAAAAAAAAGTAATAATATACTGTTTTCAAAGTATTTAAGGTTTTTTTTTTCTTTTGCAATTAATGAGTGACTTATAGTTAATAAGGACAGTTTTGAAACTCACTGTCTCATGTGTACCTCAAGTCTATATGTCTATGAAATTTTGTGTTCCGTTTTTAAGCACTATTTTAATTAAATCCTTTTCATGATTTTTTAAATTTATTTTTAAGTCCAAGTCATAATTCCACCCGTGAACGTAATTCCTCCAGTACGTAATTAGTCTGATTAAGTGTACTTCATCGTTATATGAAAATTGTCTGATAGATTCACCTCTTACGTAAATGCAGCTGTCTATCGAGATGTTTACTCTACGAATTAAGTTGTTTTAGAACTTGCGATGGAACTGCAAGTTTTAACCTTCGCTTTGCTCTGACAACTTCAGCGATTCGGGAGAAACAGTTGCCAGATTTTCGTGGAATTGGTTTAATTATTCTGTATTGATTTGATTAAAAAATAATGAAATAGGTGTATATATTCGTTTACGCATACCTGCAATTTCCAACGTTTTTTAATCTTCAAATGCATTCAGAAAGATTTGATAAGAGAAGATAAATATATATGTGTAAATTTTTTTTAACTACTTCAAAATATTGTGCTAGTATTGTAGTAGAGATTAAAAAGGAAAATGTTATGACAATTTTTGACAAATTTAATCGTAATAATCTCTAATCTTAAGTCGTTGGAGACTTAAGATTATATTTATAAACCTAAGAACGTATTAAGAATACGTATAAACCTAATGAACATTTGTCAAATAGGGATTTTTACAGCAAGTGACAACTGTAAAAGTGAATCTTAAAAAGTTCTGTATTGCAGCAGTGGTTATGGGCCGGTCTAGGTTTTTCGACCCTTCTCGACCTCAGGTGAAATCAAAGGCGCATCATCGCACAGGCGCAAGGAGCGTGCGCACGGGAACTCCGAAAGTTAGAAGTTTCAAAAATATCAGAAACATTCTTCGAATTTTTTTTAATTAAGTAATAAATTGTTGATGGCATTACTAAGTATACGAAAGAGCCTCAAACACAGGTTGCGCCTGGGGCACTCTAAGGGCCTGTTCACATAGGAGTCCGTTGCGTAGCGTTAAGGGAAAAGATGACGTTGAGACGAAAATAAACCAATCATAGGCGTTAAAAATTTCCTTGCTAATCGTTTGGAGGCCTATGATTGGTTTATTTTCGTCTCAACTGCATCTTTTCCTTAACGCAACGCAACGGACTCCTATGTGAACAGGCCCTAAGTGCTTGATTCGCCACTGGTTCTACAGCCCACTTCGATAAGTTTTAAAATGGATGACGAAGAGAAAACTTGACTCCAGATTTCTTGTTGGGTGAAAACCGACTCAACGGCCGACTCAACTTCAAGAAATAAGAAGTTGATATTGGACGCCGAGGAAAGCTCACCAATTCGGAAACTATACGAAATGATAAAAATTACCCATGAACAGCCTCCATTATTCAATAGACTGAATTGAACTATGTTTTGAAAAGTTACCAAAAACAAAAAAATTAATTGTGCAGTAAGTATCTCTATGGTTTTTTTCTTTTTTCTTGATGTTTTATTTGATCATTTGTTAACATAATGATCAAATGCAGAGTTAAATCTGTAAGAAATGTATTAATGTAATTCGAAGAAAGCATAATAATAGCCACATTTTGAAGGCCTTTCTGATTAAAATTTTTTTTTCATTTCTTGGGTTACTCAAGAAAGTTTAGATAAACGAATCCCAGGATTTTGGAAAAATATTCCCTGCGCACGTCGTCAGAAATTTCTATTGAGACAGATTCATCCCCCCGTCCCTTCAGGTTTAAAAACCAAGGGAAGCATAGCCTGTAATTTTGCTCCAGTCTTTATCGTAATTTTATCAGAGGGGCGGGAGAAAAAAAATGCCGCCTCCCACACTAGTGAATATTTTTGTGTAATGAAAAAACGCACAAGGTCTTGTGTTTACCTTTGCTTGCACATAGACCGAATTATTATAAATCTCCCGAAGTTGGAGGATGTCTTCGAATTTCGAAATGAGTATTTTATCGCCCTCTTATAGTAAATTTCGAAAGCTTTTTTTTCAGTCCGTATATTACAACTTATTATATCACAATGTTTAGTCAAAGGTAGCACAATTAATTTGTTTAGTTTTTTTAAAGCAAAATTTTAAAGAAACATATTCCTTCCTTTGATTAGCGCCCTTTACACGTACGTTCTTTTGCGAGTGCTTGGAGCGTACGGGATTGCGCGCGGAAAAACTTGCAGTACGCTCCAAAACAGCTTTCCCTTCCTCTTCGACACGTGCACTCAATCGCGCGGGATCGTGGTTTCACTAGGGAAAGAACGTACGTGTAAAGGGCGCTATTGTCACATTTTACCTGCTCAAATTTCTAGTTCAGACAGGGGATTGCTATTGCTAGGAGAACCAGTAACAATAGTTTTTTTTTCCTGTGTGTGTGTGTTTGTTTTAATTCTGTATTTAAAATTTGTTGGTGCACTTAAAATTTTCCTCGGCTAAGTCTGTAAATTTGCAGGGCTTGAAGATGTATCACACACTTTCCATTGAAAATTTTCGAGATTTATACCCTTGTTTATGTTTATTATTCCCACCCACAACCTCAATCGCCTCTCCTACGATCAGTAAGAACAGTAACATCTTATTGGGGAAAACAGGAAACTCAGTAAAATGCATATTTGAAAGACAATACTTTACCTTTGTTATTTACTTTTGTTATCAGGATGGGAGTTTTGAGAAACGAGAAACCACAAAAATCAATCTAGTTCCTTTAACGTATATTTACTTTTGTTATCAAGATAGGATTTTAGAGGAAGCGCACCCCGAAAATCAATTTAGTTTTATAAACGTACTCCGCACATTCGTAGCTATTTCTTTTTGCTATTTTATTTTTGTTTTATGGTATTTCAGCTAGTGTTGAGGATATTTACGATGATTTTTCCCCCCTTTATTCTTTTTTTCCCATTTCTTCCCTATTTTTATGCATTCCACTTCAGAAAAGTTGTTTTTTATACCTGTTTATATTAACATCTACTCGCAGTGAAAGTGAATATTGATAAAAAAATCGCTCTTGCGTATTTTAAATTTCGTTATCTCAAGACTCCGATGACCCTCTGGAAAATCTTACTGTCAATACCAGAGAACAAGAAATGTTGTCTTTTACTGTAAGACACGTTCGAAATAAAATTATAAAAGTTCATTGCAAGCTGATACAATTTCATGTCTCCGAAAGAAACATTTTGTAGTTTGGTGTCTTTATATAAATGGGATTTTATTCTTGCTGTTTCATAAATTTCAAACACGTGATTCCCTATTTCTTGTATATAATTAATAGCTTCTTATTAATCTTTTCTTTATAAAATATATATTTTGAATAAAAAAAGTTAAGTTTAAATGTTGACATGGAATTCGTCGTTTATACAGCTGTTTGCTTTTCAGCTTGCCTCACAGATGGCACCTCTAACGTTAAATTTTTTAAACTCACTCATATGAGGCGGTGAAAGGCAAAGTGGTGTAAGTCAATAAGTAAAGTGGTGTAAGTCAAGAGAGTTTAACTGCAAAAACTACAAAACATTCCACCATAAATTGAACAAATTATACTTCATAACAATTATTAAAATATTGCAAATAATAACTATTTATAATTCCACCATAAATTGAACATGGAGATTACATATTTGCCCCCAAATGAAAAAAGTTGAAAATGTGACTTACACCACTTTGCCTTTCAACGCCTTATATGTCAGTTTTGTGTAGTAAGTAGTTTATTTATTGAAAGAAAAAAATAAGTGATAGCTCTTTGCACGGCTCAGTACGTGAGTTACATGCGTGAAAGGATGAGAAACCTCTCCTCAAAGCTGAAAATGTTAGCATCAAGTCTTCGATTTTATAATGCGGTGTATCACACAAGGTACTTTTCTATAAAACGCATTCTTTGTACCAAACTTATACACGATATACACATGGCTGCAGGGCCCGATTTAGAAAATTCTTGACTATAGGCACAACTCGGGATGGGGGCCCCCTAACACTGATGTGGGCATAAATTTCCAAAATTGACGCACAAAAAAAAAAATCACGAATCATTGTGAAAGTACCATTTTACCAAGAGGTGGCTATTTGAAGCGTAGAAGGCTAGAACATTATCAAATAACGAAAAGCAATACAATATATTAACTTCATCATTAAAAGACCAATGCAATGCAACCATAAAAACTTATTAATCCCTTATATACACTATAACATATATATGATGAACTATACATATCACTATACATATGATGAACGAATCAATCAAATTTGAAAGGATATATGAAAAAATTGCTATTAAAAAAGGTAAAATTAAAAAAAATTGAATTGGGAATTTTTTTCTTTTAAAATAAAATTTTTGGGGCCCCCCAACATTCGGGGGGCCCCTAGGCCCGTGCCTACCGGGTCTAATGGAAAATCAGGGCCTGCATGTCTGTAGAGAGAAAAGATATACACGTGTCTGTAGTAAAAGAATGGCCATAGCAAGAGGGGGTAGGGTGGAGAGGGGGAGAACAGGGTAACTTAACCCTCCCCCTTTCAGACGATTCAAATCATGATTTTTTTTTCTTTTTAATGCAGAAACCTGTGGACATTTCCTTAGGTATACTGAAAAAAAAAGGGAAAAATACAAAATTTCACAGGAGAACAAAATAGAAAATACATAAACAAGGAAAGCAACTAAGATAAAATTCTCATGCAATCACGGCACACTGGGGTATTTGTCGGATGTAGCTGGCTAAAAATATTTGTTGTCCAATACTTGGTGTAAAGCTCGTATTACTTTAGTTTATCACATTATTACATTTTTTAAAGTAGTTTATCTTTGGAAATAAATTTTCTAAATAAACAGGATTCGTGTAAAGCCTTTTAACACTTAAGATCAGCATAAATTGTAAAAAATCGTTAGCAGTTAACTCTGTAGTTGCAATTGTATTTTATTTGGTAAAAAAATGTAGTTTATGTGATATAAATTGATTCAAAAACTAAAATTTGTAATATCACAGTGTAAACCTTTTCATAAATTGGAGATTTAGAGTATATAGTTTATAAATGTAGTTTATAATAAAAATAGTTTAATTAAATTTATATTTCAGGATTTTTTGAAAAGATCACCATTTATGAATTTATGTTCGTAGATTTGTATCAGGAAGAAATGTCTTCAAAACTAGCGGTTATTAGCAGCTATACTTTTCAAAGTTATTTACTACAACACTTGAACTTGCAAGTTCGGTAGAACAAATCATAAGGACTCTTCGGGAAATATAACAAATTCCTTATCGAATAGTGAAATTACCGACAAAAATTTACATAAATATACGGCATCTTTCATACTACCTTATTTTGTATTTTAAATCAACAAATGTAAACAAAATCATATTAAATACAAACATACATACTTGGCCTTTCACAATCCATAATTATTTAGTACTAGCCGGGCTTCGCTCGACTATGCTCGGGTCATCCGTCCACCAGACGGCTTTGAATTGATTGATTGGGAGGGAGAGGTTTCATAAGAGGCACTATTAATTTGCAGCCTCTTCCCCCCCCCCCCACAAAACCACAAAAAATAAAAATTTGTTATTCGTATTAACACCCACCACCACATGGTATGATATGAGCATACCTGCATTACAAAAAGATAAATTTTCATGTGAAAAGAAATCGGCTGGCTACTTTAGCCTATATTCCTGCAATACAAAAATTCAAATTTTCTGAAATTTGTGTTATTGGTGACATAATAATGCATTATACATTGAAATTATATGACTGCATGTATTAGGCAGAATTGCACATGTCTATGTTGCGAGATATTCTGCATTCGGTTTAGTCAAAAGATAAGCACAATTGAAATACAGAGGCTGTTCGCACATTTTTTAGACGATTTTGGTAAGCGGTAATAAAAAATCGTTTGCTGCAAAAGAAATAATTGCAATTGTACTATGTTTTTAAAAGTCAAAATTATCGTCTGCGGCTTAAAAGTTTTGTTTTTATTCAAAAAGGCGTTTTTAACAAAGCAGTGGTTCGAAGGCTACATTTATGCTCTTTTCGAAGAGAAATATGCATACTCCGTTATCCAAAAACGATGTGAGTGTCATGGTTTTGTGATATCTAAAGCGTCGATAGGTAATATCGTCAACAAGAAAGGAAAAAAACGTGTCAAATTGGAGCCTCAAGTGGGACAAAAATTCCAAACAAGTATCCAAGGAAAAAACGGACATCTTCGACTATTGCAAAGGTACGTTGTTTAATGTTAAAAGAAAATCCCCCTAGTCAAAGGACAGTTGCAAAATCATTAAAATGCTCGGTGTGCACTGTAAACAAAATGATAAACGTTGATTTAAATCTTAAGAAAGCGAAAAAACGCAATGTGCATCGTCTTCTTCCAAATCATATCGCTGAACGCAGGGTACGCTGCAGAATTCTATATGAGAAACACTTATCCAAAGAAAAATGGTAAACAATTGTCACAATAGATGAATCATGGGTGTATTTAAATGATTGCAACAAAAAAAAGCCTTTTATTATCATATAAGGGGAAAAAAAAATTTAGGTACATGGTTCAAAGAATCGAAAGAAAGTTTTTCTAAGGGGTTCATGATTGTTGCTGGTTTTTCTTATAATGGCAAGTTAAAAATAAAGAGAGTGGAAAAAAATGTCAAGATTAACTCCAAATACTATCAGGAACATATTTTATCGCCAATTTTTCTGAATGAAATACCATCGCTTTACCCACAGTGCCGTCAATCTGTGAGACTCCATCAGGACAAAGCTAGCAGTCACACATCAAAATCCACTGTAAATTTCCTAAAAGAAATGGAACAAAAAACTGGTATCAAGGCCATACCCTTCACTGATATCCCTACTAAATCTCCCGATGTATCACCTATGGATTTTTGTGCTTTCGGACTTTTAAAATCTACATTATCCAAACGTCGTCCCAAAACCCTTACAGGACTCTGGAAAGCTGTTCAGGAGGAATGGGATAGAATACCTCTTCTGACACTTCAAAAGGCATTATTATCCTGGAAATTGCGGTGTCGAAAGATAGTTCAGAATAAGGGATGTCAAATAGAACATTTAAAACACAAGAATTTTATGTAATTTAGTTTTGTGAATACAATATACATCGTCTAAAAAATGTTGAACAGCCTCTGTATACAGGCTTCCGGAGCATATGGTATTGTGGAAAAACAAATAAACTTCTCAATAAACACCAACATTTCCTAAATATAAATATTTATATAAAGAAAATGTGAATATGCACTTTTTAAATATTTTAGCGCGTAATCAACAAAACAAAGAAATGGTGAACTTCATACAAAAATATATTAGTAGAATATTTACCTAAAACCAAAAACTAAACTAATCAGCAAAGAAAGAAATACATGAAATATGAACAGTTTTGGAAAAAAATTGGTAAAATGAAAATAAAAATAAAAGAATTATTTGTTGTTTGGACAGTTCAAACATGATTCTATATATCTAAAATCAAAACTGAAAACCACGTATAAACAAAACTGACGGTAGATATAGAACTATGAAATGAGAACAAAAAGAATCTTATTGCCGGCTATTGTTTAGCATTAATCGAATACCCAAATTAAATCCCTTGACACTCGAATCACACTTCACTTGAGTTTAAATTTTTTTTCACTTTTAACTGCCGAAAAATCCCCCCAAAATCAATAAATGTTCAAATGATGTATATATGATTAAAAAGTTTGAATTAAGAGTATGAAAAATAGAAAAAGAATTTAAAATTAGACACACGATGAAACATTTCTTTTCAGTGATTCATTTTTTTGTGAGAATCTCGCTGTGAAATAATCACTCTTTGTTTACATCGTCAAAGATCGATGATCTCACAGGAGACACCTCATTAGAATCCAAATAACTCTAAAACTATTGAATTAGTAACAGAATAAGTGTACGCAGAAAAAAATGTCAGTTTTAAAGATCTTTCCAAATATGTAACATTCATGTACTTTCATGAAAAAAAAAAAATACATCGATTTCGACATTTTCAAACATGGCCGAATTTCATACTGGAAACGGTCTACCCGGAATCGTTCCCGATCGACACCGTTTTCCTTTTATTTCTATAGATTAGTAATTGTTTGTAACACAGAAAAATAACTCTAAAATATGATATCACTAAGTCAAAGTTAATATTGGAGAATGGAGATAATCAATTTAGTATCAAGTTTAAACTAGTCTTACTGTAATTGAATCAAACTGGGGAGCAAGTATGGCCGTAAGTAGATTCTCCCACTATTCTTCTTGATTATTAGCTACGTTTTTCCCGCCTCGTTTGCATTTTGAAAAACTGACTTTTGACCAGCTAGATTGGGACAATATCCCTATGTGAACGGGTCTCCCGATAACGTCTGTACAGAGAACGCTCAGTTAAGGCAGAGCAGGACATGATGTGCTTACAGTCTATGTCGTCAGACTAGCATAGAGGGCAAATAGGGCTAGAAAAAATTACCATTCTGTTTAAAACACACAGCTAGGAGGTTGTGTTCAGCTACAATCCTCAAAGCAGCACCTGCAATTTCACGTGGGCCATCAGGAAGGCCATCCAAGGTCTTGCTCCAGACTTTATTTTTAATACGGTTTTGGAGGTCAGAAATAAAATAACCCCTATTTTCTGCTTTATAATTTTACATGCAGTTTTATAGGGAATTTAATTGGGAGCACAGAGGGTATTAAGGTTCCATTTTTTTTTTTTTTGCTAATAAATCTGCTGCCTTATTTCCTGGTATGCCACAATGGTTTGATATCCATTGCAGGATGAAACTTTTTTGAGAATTTGTTAGGGTTTGACGGTTTTCAAACCCGGTTTTAAAAAACCGGTTTTTTAAATAAATTTGTCACATTTGAAAACCGGTTTTTAAATTAAGAAAACCGGTTTAAAAGAATTCAAATTATTATGTAAAAATTAATTTTTAACTTATTTGATTTGCTATTCATTCTATGCAACGGGCAGCAGAAACATTTTTTCAATGTTGCGAGTTGCGTTGGCCAGTGCTTGTGCATTGTGCACTGCGCACGTGGAAAAGAAGTGCCTAACCGACTTATTTTATGTTAGTACATAAGTGCAATCTGTCACGAGTCACGACAGGTTCGCTTAATCTTGTAAAGTGAAAACTGGAAACAAAAATATAAAGTTGTTATAGTTATCTGGAAAGATATTGTCTAGAATATTTCAAAATTCTTTTCTGGAAACCGATTCTGATGAAGAGCAAATCGAAGAAACTACTCATCAGAGCAATACTTTTTTAAAGGAAGCCATGGAAAAATAAATTCATAAGATTCTTGAAGATCCTGAAGAAAAACTTACAAATCCAAAGACACTGAAAGCTGAATTTTCATTATTTGAGGCAACGACTTAAAGAACCAAAAACTTCGATTTGTTATTTGATGCCCTGAAAACTATAAAACCAAGCTCAGTAGCTAATGAACGAGTATTTCCAATTTCAGGCAATATTGTGTCCAAAATAAGAACAAGAATTAGCCACCGTTCAGTGGATATTTTATGTTTTTTAAAATCCTATTTTCTTAGGAGAAATTAAAATTAGTGAAATAAATATAAATATTATTTGAAATTTGAAATTTTTGTTTGAGTTTTCATTATTTTGTGTAAGTAATGCGTAATCCTTAATTTTTTTTATATTTTGACTTTGATATTGATTTCGTTTTTTGCTATTTTATATAAATTAAATAAAATATTTTCCCTATTCTATTTTTTTTGACAAAAATTCGAAAACCGGCTAAAACCGATTTTTTGGAAATCTGGAATTCGAAAACCAGTTTTTCAAAAAGTCGGTTTTTGTATAAACCCTAGAATTTGTCATAGATTTGATTACCGTTCTGCAATCTTGTATTTTATATATGAAGCAGGTGAGTTTTGATTTGCTCTAGCCTGAATGGCAGCTGAAGAATCTGAGAGAATTACAGCACGGGAAAAATCAGGAAGTCTGTGTTTCAGAAGGGCAAGGGCTCTACCCAAATGACCTCGACTTCTCCATCGAAGGGGAAGTGTTATGATAACCTAGTGGTAGATAATGAGAAAATAAGAAGCTGTATATATCAGCATCGACTCTACCCTTGTTGTTAAACTTAGAGTCATCTGTATAAACATGTAACCATTCGCAGGTTGGATAACGTTCTTTAATCGTATGCTTGGCTACCGAAAATATAATTCCTGATTTTATTATAGGTTTACAAAGATCTAGTTGAAAAATTATATTACAGAGCTCAGAAGGATTACAGGGTAGTAATAGAGGTGGTGGGTCGAAGTGTAGTTCATATTTCAATTTGTCTCCTAGAGCACATTAGATGTATCCTTGTTGGGTCTTAAGGCTGCTATGTACTAAGATAAAAGTCGTATTTCCCTTTTACTCTTCTTGCAGACTCTTGTGGTGGGAGGAGTCCAGTTGACAGTTCGAGAATTCCACCCCCCCCCCTTAGGATAGACATTTTGAGGGATTGTAATGGCTCTCTTTCTATAGGGGGGTTAAGCGTTGCCCCCAAATTATTTATTTAAAATATATTTTTGTCAACTATTTACAGGTACATAGATGCTGATAATCAAATAAAATTGGTATTGTCAGATAGCCTGAACATTTCTGCAAAGCGCTACAGGATTCATTTTATAAATTTTGTCCACCGAAGGAATTTATGAGCGTTTAAAACACACTATACCAGATTTTTCCCCGAATAATTTAAATTTTAAAATATTAATTGCATTTATTTTAAAAAAACGAAAATGTACACAACTGCAAAATTTCTTTCTCTATGACGGAGTACAATTAAAAAAAAAAAATCTTTGAAGTCGGCAATCCGTGGACAAATTTTCTCCATAGGTTAACATTGAGGTGAGCGAATCCAATGGAGTTAGTACATAGCAGTCTTCGTGGTTCATCATTTAAAATAAAAACTTTAGGCATTGGGGAATTCAAATTATCTTCTGAAATTTCTTTAAATTTGAAGTTTGGATTTCATGAAAACATGCTTATCTCTCCCGTAAATTGTAACAACGCCTGTGATGAGACGTAGAGGCAAATTTTGTAATCGTTCTATCTTATTTATCAGACTCTCAGAAGAAGTTATTAAAGGTCCACAACAATATTTCATAACAGGTTTTGCATACATCTTGTAAGTTGGGAGTAAGGTAAGTTACACAGCCCCAGGGGATACCTGCTAACTGTATAGCAATTTTTAAGCGATTCTAGATCTTTTTGGTCAGCTTCTGCACCTGATCCTTCCACGAGATTTTCCTATCTAAGGAAATTCCTAGGTCGCTAAAATCTTGATGCTGTAGTAAAGGAGTGTTGTTATACATTACTAGCTGAAAACCCGCACTTCGCTACGGAGTACATTCAAATTAAATACAACGGTCAATGTATGCAATTAATGCCAAATATATATATATATATATATATATATATATATATATATATATATATATATATATATATATTTATAATAAATACGACATCAATATATACAATTGATGTAGAAAAAAACTATATATTTATAAAAAAATCGTAAGGGATATTTTTATAGACAAAATAATGTCCAATCGTCTGTCGCATTAGCAAGAAAAAAAATATTTTTTTGTCTATTTAGTTGTTACGCACGTGACGATAAATTTATTTAAAGTAAAAGAAAAAGAAATCACGTGATCAGCATTTAATAAATTAAATTCTAAAAATTAATCTTCAAAAATTCACCAAAAATCAGAAAATAGAGGTAAAGATTCGAAAAAGATATCAATTAAAAGGAATTTTTATGATCTTTCTCGTGATATAAATTTTATAAACCTCAAATTATTATTTTAAATGAAAACTTAAAAAAAGTTACTAAAAACAGATTAAAAATTTAATTAAAAAAAATTTTAAGAAGGATTTTTCAAAAATCTCTCTTAGTGTACCCCTACACTATAAGAAGAATCGCCAAGCAAAATTTCAGCCCTTTAGGTCCAGCGGTTTGGTCTGTGCGTTGTATGTCAGTCAGTGAGTCAGTTACGGAACTGTTTTATATATATAGATATTAAGATCAACAGGTTTATGACATAGGCGAAATGGTCATGTAAGCAGATTTTTCTGCGTTTACAGTCATGTTATTCGACTGGCACCAATCACGTAAATTTTTCAGAGACCCATTCAAGGTATGTTGTAGTTTCTCCTGTGCCTTAACTTTCGGTGCTGAAGATCATATTACCACGTAATCGGTGTACATAAGTATATTTACCTTTTCATTTTCTAGGGCATGAATTAAGTCGTTGATATAAACATTAAATAAATAGCAGCTGGACACTGCTCTCCGAGGAAGACCTGTTTGTAATTGTCTATATTTGAATGTATTAGTTCCATACCGTACGTTTATAAACCGTAGATCAAAAGATTCGCATGCTTATAGAAAGTGACTTTCGATACAGCCATAGACAGTTTTTAGAAGCAAATTAAATTTTTAGGTTTTGGATTTCTAAGTATTTACGATTTAATATTCAGTATTTATGTTACTAACGTCCGATAACCGCTCGATATGAACAGTTTCCAGATCATTTCTAAAATCAACAATCTTTCATAAGTATAGAACTAGAAAATTAGAAAATAAAAATAGAACTAGAACATTTCTAGGTATAGAACTAGAAACCTATAAATCGTATTTCAAGGTCCTCCAAAGTCAACTTTGTCATAAATTGGCAGTTCGAGTACCAGAAAATCTCTTTTGAGTGTCACTTATGACACGCGAGCCATAGGTTCGCCATTTATATTCTAGAGTGCTTTTATTTTCTACTTCAAAACGATTGGCTTCATTTCATTTCATTTATTCGTTAAATTTTTTTAGATAAGGAAATTTGTGTTTTCATATTATAGAAATAGGAAGCTTGAAAACTGCATATGAAAGGTTCTAGTACTTTGTATTGGATGCCGCGGGAAGCATATTTTGAAAGACGTACGATTTCGGCACCCGCTTGCCGGTTTGGCGAAAGCATCAGTTTCGCCATCTGTTGACTTATATAGGAATCTTTTTATTATAAGTTTTTTTTTTACTTCTCACACTGAATTCAAGTAGTGCGGTAAACTATTTTTCAAATTTAGTGGAAACTTTTAGCATCACTTTGGAAAATATAGTTATAATTTCCCAAAATTTAAACTAATTTTTATTTATTTATTAATTAATAATTTGAAAATGCTAAATTTGTTACTTCATGTTTTGCAAAGCCAACGGAAAAAGGAAAGATGATTCAATTATAAACCTATGTTATTACTTTATTTTTCCAGTAGATAGCGTCACTAAAATTAAAGAAAATCAGATTAAAAAATCATACAAATTACTCAAGTGCAAAAAATTTCTGCAGTCTATTTCAATAAATAAGAATAAATTCAAATTTAACAATCAAATTCAATCTATTTCAATTTAATATAAATATATTATATATTCATGTATTACGCTATATACATGTATAAATATGCTATGTATAAATATATTTACATCCAAATATAATCATTCAGACATTACGAAATGACATTACGAAATCAAATATATTCAGAAGTGAAATAATATTTTCACTTCTTCGTTACCGCACTCCTTGTGTTTTAATTCAATTATCCAAAACAATTTCAACAATAAGAGCTAGAGAGCTAAGATTGGTGGCATTTTAAAGCAATTTTCAAGACCTTTTTCAATGATATATAACACAATTAGCGCTTAGAAAAATTTATTTTATTTGAATTTAAAATTTGAATTTTTCAAAATGAGCAGGTTCAAAAATTAAAATTTTTTCTTGAATAATACTTTATATAGTACTGAAATGATTGTATAAGTTTGAAAGTGGGATCTGTATGGGTTGATGTTAAAATATTGCATTGAACACAGTATTACTGATTTGAAAACACGAAATTACTTAATACAATATGTTTTAAAGCCTAGAAAATTAGACAAAAAATTTAAGATGTGTAAGTAATCGTACTTGTTTTGTATATTGAAAGTAATCATATTTGTTTTGAAAAAAATTTAGAACCATTTTTATCTGATTGTATATAATTCAGCACATACAGTACTAGACTTTCATTCACTTTCTTGCTTTCAGTGCAAGATTTTCAAATGCACTTATTTTCAATTAAGTTCTGAAAATAAAACAAAAGAAAAATCTACAACAAAGAAAGATCAAAAGATCAAAAACACTAAATACAAAGTTGGTGAGTAGGTGATGATAAATTATGATAAAACACTGTATCCTGGAGAGATCCTATTAGAAGACATTGAAAATTTCACTATAAATGTAGTGGTTTCAACAGGAAACTACAGATATGCATGACTCTCAACAAAGGACATTCATGCTTACAGCTTGATAGGTATAAAATATGAACTGCCCCAGCCTACACCTTGTAATAGCAGAGAAAGACAATATAAATTTCTTGATAAATAATTTTACATGTGCCTATTTATGAATAAAATTTTTACTATAATTAAACAAACCATTATTAAAATAATGTATTATTCTTGCCTACTAATAATTACATCAAAACTAGTTTGTTATATGAAAATAGTCAACTTTAATAGTGATTTGTCATTCCTTCATACTCAGCATCATTCCCTCATTTATTCAATAATTTAGCATAAAAATGTAACAAAATTAAAATAAATTTTTATATTTTAAAAATTTGATTAATTAAAAATTTGATTTTTAAAAAATTATATATTAAAATAAATTTAAATTATTGGAATTTAAAACTTTAAATCTTTTAATTTATGCAACTTAATTTTTTTAAATTAAAGCTTATTAAATACATTTATTTTGTAATTAACATATTAAAATTTAAAAAATTAAAATTATTGTGGATATTTGAAGAAAGTAAATTTAAAATTCAATAATATACTTATTTCAATTTATTCATTTATTTATTTTGTTAAAATCTCTTTAAATCCTGTGTTATATATGGAATTCAGATTATAAAACATACTAAATTACGTAGAAGTAAAAAAAAAACTTATAATAAAAAGATTCCTATATAAGTCAACAGATGGCGAAACTGATGCTTTAGCCAAACCGGCAAGCGGGTGCCGAAATCGTACGTCTTTCAAAATATGCGTCCGGGAACCAGTTTTACAGTTATAACTCAATTCCCTGATTCCTTTGTATTTTGATAAAATATATAAGACGTATATATATATATATATATATATATATATATATATATATATATATATGTATGTATATATGTATATATATATATATATATATATATATATATATATATATATATATATATATATATATATATATATATATATATATACATATATATATATATATATATATATATACATATATATATATATATATATATATATATATATATATATATATATATGTATGTATATATGTATATATATATGTATGTATATATATATATATATATATATATATATATTTATATATATATATATATATATATATATATATATATATATATATATATATATATATATATATATATACATATATATGTATATATATATATATATGTATATATATATATATATATATGTATATATATATATATATATATGTATATATATATATGTATATATATATATATATATATATATATATATATATATATATACATATATATATATATGTATATATATATATATACATATATATATATATACATATATATATATATATATATATATATATATATATATATATATATATATATATATATATATATATATATATTAAATAAAAACATTTTTAAACCTGACAACACCAGCACAATTCATCAACCTGAAAGAAGAAGAATATAAATGACCGGGGGGAGTTGTGACCCTCAACACTCCGGTTAAACATGTTTGTACCTAGGTAACACTCCCGGAAGTCATTCTTCATCTGCAACCTGACGTAAAGTCAAAACAAAGCAAGGAGCGATGAAATAAAAAAATAAAAGGAACTGGAACATCGTACATTAAAAACCTGGGCCAAATTATTTCAAAACTATTTGTCAATTCACTAAAACATTGCAGCCACCTCATATATTCACTACACCTATAAACAATGCATCATATAATAACTTTTTTTTTTTTTTTTTTTTTTTAAATATTTAGACATATGACTAAATTATAACATATCATCGTTATGAGAGTCTAGTGCAATTGGTACTTAAAGAGACATATTTATATGACGGCACACATTTCTTCCGCCAAATACATGGTATCCCAATGGGGGGAGGTTGTTCCTCAATATTGGCAGACATTTACCTACACCATTATGAAATGGGGACCGCCTTATTGAGTGAGATAATATATTTCAGATATGTGGATGATGTTTTAATTTGTACTAAGTACAAAGAGCAGGTCATAGATCTGGGGTTTTATCCAAAAAATCTTAGCCTGTTAGAATCTGATAAAACACCGGATGATCGTGTTGTATTTCTGGATTTAAGCTTATGTGTTGATGAAGAGAGTAGTCTTGTGAAATACCAAATGCATGATAAAAGGGACTATTATCCATTTACTACACAACGCGTAATGCCTTGGAATACATGTTTACATAGAAATGTTAAGCGCAACCTAATCATTAACTACATGCTACGTATTAAACGTCTAAACTGTAACAAATTGGAAATACAATCTGGCATAAAATCATTTGCAAACATTGCTTTAGAAATGGGTTTTCCTTTGGGATTTTTATTAAAAACCATGTGTGAATTCCATTCGATCGATAGGAAAGAATGTTTTAATCGATATTTTTGTAATTGATGTAATAAAATGATTAGTTGGCAATTTACGTTTTGCACCTGTTAGTCATTTACGGTCTATAATGTAGAGTTGCACTAGGTATGTGTCCTTGCTATTTTAGTTATAATTATAGTTCTAAATGTATATATTTGATAATGTTTAGAGTATTGTGTGTGGATATTTCGATACTTAGGTGGTGCTTATTTGAAGTGGTTATATGTGGATACAGTTATAATTTAGTCATATGTCTAAATATTTAAAAAAAAAAATAAAAAATTATTATATGATGCATTGTTTATAGGTGTAGTGAATATATGAGGTGGCTGCAATGTTTTAGTGAATTGACAAATAGTTTTGAAATAATTTGGCCCAGGTTTTTAATGTACGATGTTCCAGTTCCTTTTAATTTTTTATTTCATCGCTCCTTGCTTTGTTTTGACTTTACGTCAGGTTGCAGATGAAGAATGACTTCCGGGAGTGTTACCTAGGTACAAACATGTTTAACCGGAGTGTTGGGGGTCACAACTCCCCCCGGTCATTTATATTCTTCATCTTTCAGGTTGATGAATTGTGCTGGTGTTGTCAGGTTTAAAAATGTTTTTATTTAATATATAGCAGCTTACGGTTGAGCAGCGTAGCGCCATAGTAAGATTGCCGTTGTTCATTGGTTTGATTTCTGGTTGTACTTTTGTAGACATATATATATATATATATATATATATATATATACTAGCCGGGCTTCGCCCAGCTACAATCAAGCCATCAAAGGAAGACGATGAATGAATCAAGTGAATGAAAGACTGAATTATTCTTTACAACCCAAGGGGAGAATTTGCCGTTCTTCGCGTTTGAAGAACCGATAGAAAATTTGTGTTAAGAATCGTTCTTTAAAATTCAATTAAAAATCGAAATTTTAAGATAGAGACTTCAAATGAGGTTTATATGAATGAGAAAGCTTTTATCTTCCAGATGATGTAAATATTTTCTTTGTAAGATAAAAACTCGAAGAGCATCGACCGTAGATCCTCAAAAGTGCGTAAATATCTCGAAATAGTGGGTTTAATATTATGATGAAAATATTAGTCTGTTTTAAATTATTTTTAAACAAATGAGGTCTTGTTTGAAGGAGAAATGTCTGTAGTCTTAGATTGTAAAAAGATAAAAATTCTACCATCCTTTTTTGCCGAGATATCGTAATCTGAAGTTAAAAAAACATAAAATATCCCACAAAACATAAAATAAAAAATTTTCTAAAATAAAATTTAAAATTCGGGCTTCGAGGTGCACTTTTCCATAGTCTGCATTACCGGTGTGCCAAATTTCATGGCTGTAAATTTCATAGGCCGCACACACGCACACATTGAGGCGGTACACCCGGAGAGTGTGACCGACATACAGACCCGGACCTTGCTTTATTAATTAATATATATATATATATATATATATATATATATATATATATATATATATATATATATACGTATATATATACGTGCATATACATATATATATACATATATATATATATATATACATATATATATATATACGTATATATATACGTATATATATATATATATATATATACGTATATATATATATATACGTATATATATACGTATATATATATATATATATATATATATATATATATATACACATACATATATATACATATACATATATATATATATACATATATATATATATATACGTATATATATATATACTAGCTGAAAACCCGCGCTTCGCTACGGAGTACATTGAAAGTAAAAACATCGGTCAATGTATGCAATTAATGCCATCTGTAGCTTCATGATGCCAATATATATATAATAAATACGACGATCAATGTATATACTTGATGTAAAATATATATATATTTATTTATAAAAAAATCGTAAGGGATATTTTTATAGACAAAATAATGTAGAAGAAGATATTCAAATTAAATCTAATATAAAGAATACTAAAGAATATAGTACAGTTAATATAGTACAGTTTCTAGAACATTTCTTTTACTGTATTTTAATATTTTTTTGGATAATGTCCAATCGTCTGCCGCATTAGCAAGAAAAAAAATTATTTTTTGTCTATTTAGTTTTTATGCACGTGACGATAAATTTATTTAAAGTACCAGAAAAAGAAGTCACGTGATCAGCATTTAATAAATTAAATTCTAAAAATTAATCTTTAAAAATTCACCAAAAATCAGGAAATGGAGGTAAAGATTCGAAAAAGATTTCATTTTAAAGGAATTTTTATGATCTTTCTTGTGATATAAATTTTATAACCCTCAAATTGTTATTTTAAATGCAAACTTAAAAAAAGTAAAAAAAACAGCTTAAAAATTTAATTTTAAAAATTCTAAGAAGAATTTTTGAAAAATCTTTCTTAGTGCACCCCTACACTATTAGAAGAATCGCCATGCAAAATTTCAGCCCTTTAGGCCCAGCGGTTTGGTCTGTGCGTTGTATGTCAGTCAGTCAGTGAATGAATGAATGAATGAATGAATGAGTCAGTTACGGAACTGTTTTATATATATAGATATATACTAGCTGAAAACCCGCGCTTCGCTACGGAGTACATTCAAATTAAATACAACGGTCAATGTATGCAATTAATTCAAAAAAAAAATAAACATATATATATTTATAATAAATACGACGATCAATGTATACAATTGATGTAAAAAAAACATATTTATAAAAAAATCGTAAGGGATATTTTTATAGACAAAATAAAGTCCAATCGTCTGCCGCATTAGCAAGAAAAAAATATTTTTTGGTCTATTTTTTTTTTGCACGTGACGATAAATTTATTGCAAGTACCAGAAAAAGAAATCACGTGATCAGCATTTAAAAAATTAAATTCTAAAAATTAATCTTTAAAAATTCACCAAAAATCAGGAAATGGAGGTAAAAATTCGAAAAAAATTTCATTTTGAAGGAATTTTTATGATCTTTCTCGTGATATAAATTTTATAACCCTCAATGTGTTATTTTAAATGCAAACGTAAAAAAAGTTTAAAAAACAGCTTAAAAATTTAATTTTAAAAAATCTAAGAAGAATTTTTGAAAAATCTTTCTTAGTGCACCTCTACACTATTAGAAGAATCGCCATGCAAAATTTCAGCCCTTTAGGTCCAGCGGTTTGGTCTGTGCGTTGTATGTCAGTCAGTCAGTGAATGAATGAATGAATGAGTCAGTTACGGAACTGTTTTATATATATATATATATATATATATATATATATATATATATATATATATATATATATATATATATATATATATATTTATATATATATACAGTGGAATCTCGATCGATCGTTTTCGGATCCGTCGTTTTTCCGTATGTGTCGCTCATTTTATCCAGTCCCAACGATCCTATTGCTTTATGTTTCCGCATCTATCGTTTTCCCGCATTTATCGTTCATTTCAATCGGTCCCTTGGAAAACGATAGATCGAGATTCCACTGTATATATATTGAGCACACTGATTAAAGTTTATTGCTGTTTTTGATTAACTAATTCCAAGTTATTTTTTAGCCTCCTCTAGATGATTTAGCTGGTTACAGTCTTTCATATTGGAATCATAATGTACAGGTGTCCGAATAAAAAACATTCTCAAGTAACGGCAGATGTACAGAAATGTTGCTTTCAAGAAAACGGTCTATAACAGCTGTTGGAGCGAATTACAAATTTCAAACTACGAAAATAAACATGGACTGTATATACAAAAATAAATCTTTTATTTACACAGTTAACTAATTACGAAATAATGCACCAGTCGAATTGGCGCTCAAAGCGAAATGTGAACATAGTTCACCGACAATCGAATGTTGAATGGGGCAAAAACTGTACTAAACTTTTAACATTTTTTGGGATGAGTTGCCATCTATTAAGTCTATTCATTGGAACTTCCTATAAGTCTCGATCTGGAATTTGAACCAATGATGAACCAGTAATGAAATGACTGGGAGTTAAAGCTCCTAGATCGTTAGGATCATTCGAAAGGGGACAAAATGGCCGGGAATTTAATACAGCCTCAAATTGGATTACAAGGGTAAAAAATTCTTCATGATTAAGAACATTATTACCAACAACTCTTTTAAAGTGAAATTTCAACGACTTTATTCCCGCCTCCCATAACCCACCGAAATGTGGTGCAGCAGGAGGATTGAAATGCCATATTATGCCTTCTTTAGCAAAATAATTTTCTTGACTCTCCTTACTTTGTCCACTGAATAGTAATTTCAAAATTTTGCGCATTTCATTATCGGCTTCCACAAAATTAGTGCCATTGTCACTAAAGACTTCTGCTGGCTTACCACGACGCGCTACAAAGCGTCTGAGGGCACCTAAACAAGAATAAGTAGAGAGATCACTTACGACCTCAATATGTACATCCTTAACAGCTAAACAAATGAACAGTGCACAGTAACACTTTTTAAATTTCTTCGAACGTGTAGATCCCTCTCTTATAATGAATGGGCCACAGAAATCAATACCTATTTTAAGAAATACTTTACTTGGAGTAACTCGTACAGATGGTAGATCAGCCATCATCTGTTGAGATCCTATAGCACTTACCCTTTTATAAACCAAACACTGTCGAAGGTGCTTACGAATGATATTTCTTGCACCTATTATCCAAAATTGATTTCTAATAAACTGATCTTGAATAAGTACAATGTCGACTCTGGACCTGCATGAAAATAAAGTAAATGATAATGGTTAATAATCATACAACACAAATTATGGTTAGTAGGAATTAACAATTGATGTTTTTGGTCCAAAGGTAGATTAGAGTTCTTTAATCGACCTCCCACTCTAAGAAGTCCTTTATCGTCAAGGAATGGGTACAATGGCTGCAATCTGCTTTCACAAGGTAGAAGTTTCTTCCTCTCAAGACAATGGATCTCTGCGACAAAATGAGTCCGTTGAACGTTTTTTACCACTGCAACCAGACATTGAGCTAGTTCTGCACTAGATAAATGTCCACTTCATCTTTTGGAAGGGTTTTTTGTATTAAATGCAAATCTAAGACACCACGCAATAATTCTTTGTAATTTGAAAAATGAAGATCAATTTTCAATTATGGCTAAGGGTTCATAAATTTTTGCAAGAGCACAAAAATCACTTGTGTTAGACTTCTTCAATTCCTGTTGACACAATTCAGTATTTTCCACTAACGAGACATCAATAGTTTTAAGAACTAATGGTTCATGCAAAAAGGATGGTCCTTCCCACCATAAATTACAGTCCTACAAATTATCTGAATCGATTCCTCGCGAGATAAGGTCTGGAGGATTTTCCTTCGTGTTTACACGTCTCCATGAATTTAGATCGGTAAGATCATGAATGACACTCACGCGATTTCTAAGAAATGTCTTTAGCTCATGTAATGGCTTTGCAATCCATGCCAAAACTATATTGGAATCAGTCCACGAGAAAATTTTATCAAATTTACAGCTTAATATCTTCAAGATCTTCGATGTTAATTTGGCTAGAAGAACTGCGCCGCACCATTCAAGACGGGGAATTGTGATTGCTGTGAGTGGCGCTACTCTCGATTTGGAACATAAAACCTTAACAGATATCTCACCAGCTTCATTGATGCATCTAATGTAAATGACAGCTCCATAAGTTTTCTCCGAGGCATCACTAAAGGCATGCAATTCCATTCTAACAAAATTTTCCATAAAGCAAAAACGAGGAATGCTGAGATAATTTATAGAAGCTAATGCGTTTATGAACCTGTTCCATTCGCTTGAGTGTTCCATTCCCCTTAGAGTGTTCCATTCGCTTGTTTCCTTATTGGGTAACTCTTCGTTCCAATCTCCTTTTAGTAACCGGAGTGTTTGCATAAAAATTTTTGCTTTGATAATCACAGGCGAGATTAATCCGAGGGGTCGAATATTTTTGCAATATCTGATAACACTGATCTTTTGGTATGGATCTTTCTATTTTAAATTGAAACCTTAAATGAAAAGGTGTCGTTTTCGGTTTTCCATAAAACCCCTCATGCAGTAGTTTCATTGCCACCAGGAAAAGAATATTCCATTGTTTTATTTTCAATATTCATAATTCTATTATCATTGGTGCACCATTTATGCAGAGTCATTCCAGCACGTCCAAGCAATTGTTTTAATTGACGTACCTGTTCTCTGGCCGGATCTATGTCTTTAGCCCCTTCTAAAACATCATCCATATAAAATGACTCGTTAACGACCTGGACAGCTAACGGAAAGTTATTTCCTTCGTCAAGTGCTAATTATTTTAAAACACGAGTAGCCAAATATGGCACACTTGTTGTACCATAAGATTACAGTTTTGAGTCTATAGGTTTTTACTTCACCAAATTCCGTATGCTCCCATAGAACTCTCAACAAATCCCTTTGATTTCCATATATTAAAATCATTCTGTACATTTTCTCTACATCAGCAGTAAATGCAACTAGATAAGTTCTGAATCTACCTGAACTATCTCTTGTGTGTGTTTACTTAAAATGATTGTCACAAAATGTTTCCCCAAACTCCCTAGACACTTCATCATCAAGATTTTCAATCTCCCAGAATTTATTCAAGGTTTGACTTATATCATTTGATTCAGTTATTAGATCACAATAACTTGTATTTTCACGAACTGCTCCATTAATACTTCCGGTAACGATATACCCCAAAACAGAGTCTTGTAATATAATGCGAGAATCATCTAATCGAATTCTACTACTCCTTAACAAGTAAAAAAAATACCTCGGCTCCAATTAAAAGATCAATTTTTTTTGGAATATAAAATTCAGGATCGGCTAAAACAATATTTCTATGAAATTCTGTGGAAGAGATTTCAAAGCGGTTTGAGGGTGTCAAACTAGTAATTTTAAGCACAATTAAAAGTTTCAAATTCTGGCTATAATCTTCGCGGTAGTTTACTAAAGTAGCATTAAGCATAGAATTAACTGACAATTGTTTATCGTTCACACACGAAATTGTCATATTTGTTTTTTGCTGCCTTAAGTTAAGAATCTTGGCGCATTCTGCCGTCATGAAATTGCACATTGAACCGTTGTCCAACAGTGCTAAAAATCGAAACAATTTTCCTTGATTATTCTTCAAATATACGACTGAGGTTGTGAGAAAAAGTCTACTTCTGCTTTTTTCTTTTTCCGTGTCTATAAACAAAGAGTTATTTATAGATCTCTTTTCATTCTCGATAGCGCCATCAAGACGACTAAATGCCACCTGCAAGTTAGTTTCGATAGAAGATTCAGCGGCTTAAGAAAGGGGGGGGGGGGAATTAACTCTTCCTGTGACGGCGGAATAGCTGAAGTTTCTCTTTCGAAATGCAATAATTCCTGTGTCGACCATTACATTTTTTGTAAGTTATATTAGATGTACATTCCGACATTTTATGAGATGGCTTTAGACACAAAATACATAATCTATGTTTCTTAACACAATCAAATCTTTCACGAACCTTCATTTTTATAAATAATTCACGCTTTGTAATTGGGTGCTGAACTTTATGACACAAAAAACAATTACTGGAGGATAATACTTTCAAATTAACAAGAAGACTCTTTTGTTTATGTAACGAAGTTGCATTAAATTTTGGTTTCGATCTAATTCTGCCAATATTTTCCAGTACTTGGCATCTTTTCTGTAAAAAGTTAAGAAACTCTTCCCAATCTGGGAGTTCTGTCGATCTAAGCGACATTTCAAATATTTTTCTAGTCTCTCAATCTAACTTTTGAACAATTACATTTATCAGTATAAGCTCTGTTAATTTATTTAATTCAAGATCTAGAAGTTTCAAAGCTCTCATATGTATGATAACACTATCTTAAATTTTTCTTAAGTCTCTAGCTGATTCAAATTGTAGCTTTTCTAAACCAATAATGGCGTTTATATGAGTATCAGCTATGAATCGTTTATTTTCATAACGAATATCCAGGGATTTTATAAGCGACTCAAAAGTGTCGTCTACAGTTTGAACTTGCTTCGCTTCTCCTTTTAAGGAAGCGCGTAGATAGTGGAGCTTTTGAATATCGTTTAATTTCTTGTTTTCAACAATTAGCGAATAAAACCAACTTTTGAAAATGCTCCATTCCTCATAATTACCATTAAACCCTGGCAATCTTATTTCAGGTAATTTAACATCAACAAAATTTTCAATAACTTTTTGACAAGTTCGTTTATCTTCAGATTTAACAATTTATTTAAAGAGTAAGAATTTAAGCCTTACCTCCATTTTATCTATAATTTCCTGCATATCTTCTAGTTGGTTAACGGATTTTTTCACTTCCGAATTCATAACAGGATCATCATCAGGCACGTTACAATAGTCAGCTTGTAATTCGACTATATCGCTTTGAATTACTACAATTTTATCGAGTTTTTGTTGTATTTCTATTTCCGATTCTTCGGATTGTTCAAAGTTTTTAACAAATTCTTCTAATTTAGCTACCTTTGCTTCAATGATTCCACACCTTCTACTTAATTCTGTAGTCATTCTTGTATCCATTTTATCTTTCGGCATATTTGCTCTATTACTATTTGCTATTCAACAACGTTATTTTTTTATTGCTGCTGGTAAATCTCCGGGTCACTAGGACCAAATGTTGGAGCGAATTACAAATTTCAAACTACGAAAATAAACATGGACTGTATATACAAAAATAAATCTTTTATTTACACAGTTAACTAATTACGAAATAATGCACCAGTCGAATTGGCGCTCAAAGCGAAATGTGAACATAGTTCACAGACAATCGAATCTCGAATGGGGCAAAAACTGTACTAAACTTTTAACATAGGTGGCGTTGCCACTTACAAGAGGGAAGAACGGCATTCATCAGCAATGACGTCAACAACAGCTGAAACAACTAGTCTTTCATAAAACAACTCACTCAAAAAATAACACTTAAAAGCTTGTAAATTTCAATTATAGAGCATAATTCAGCAGAATAGAAACGTTAGAACTTGTAACGGAAGATTTACTTCTTTTTTTAAAATTGGAAATCGTAGTGTAAAGCTAAAGTTACAATACTCGCGTAACCTTTGCATGTGTAACACATAAATAAACTTACAAATAAATTACGGTTGCATATCGCACCCCGACAAGAAAAGTGACACAAGTAAAAAAAAATGGCAATTTCGAGGTTATATCATTGGAAAATATGTATCAAGCGCCCCATCGTGCACGAAAAGCGACACGTCTCTAATTTGTCCACCTGAGGGCAGTTGCATCAGTTTTATTGTAATGCTAGTTCAAGCGGTGTTGTGTTCTCTAAGTTGATTTTTATCAAATGCTGCATTTTTGAGTTGTGTCACTTTTCTTGCCGGGGTGCGATATGATTGGGCATATTATATGATTTTGATCTTGCAAGTCATACTGCTTGCTTGTGTCATCTTGCTTGTGTGTTTTCTTACAATTCCTTTACGTATAATGCGACGTAATGGTATTTGAATGAGTTTTGCCTTGAATGAGTCTCATGCCTTAATATTAAAGGCATTACCATCTCTTTAATTTAAATTACTTTTATTTTCAAAAAGTTACCCTCTAAAATTCACATTTTTTAAACCCGCCACTAAAACAGCATATGTAAAAATAAAGTCGCTAAATATGTCTCTATAATTTAGTGAATAAAAATAAAATTTGAGAACTTCTACCAAATCAAATTTAAAATTTTTAAATATATATCTTCAGATAACTCATGCATTTATCAGTGCAGCAGCATCGCTTTCAATTTCAAGGATGGGACTATGTATATACGCGTGTTCGTGTATGCATGTGTGCACGGTACATATGATTAAAAATGACCGCAGTATAAAATTATGATCCTAGATTCCAGAATGACAATAATAGGATTCTAGATTGTATTCCCATAAAACTGAACAATTCCTCCATAAAAGATACCTTCAACGTGGTATAGTTTACAAGGCCACAAAACATTTCTTAAGTGCTTCAGTTTTCGGCCACTACTAACAGCTTTGAAAACAAACGAGTTGTACTCATGAACGTCTTCCTAACTGCGTTAACTGCATGAAGCTCCGAGTCACAACAAGCAAACGATAGTATTTATGTCGTCTTAGGTAAAGCGGCATTCGGGTTAGATAGAGGAATAGCACCATGAATTCTCGTTTGAGCATCGTAAAGCATGCCCGAGTCTCTCATATTTTGAATAAATGACGCGCGTCCCAAAATAGCCAAGGTGTGAGATATTATAGTGAAACTCCGCTGAAAATAGATTTGGCAAATCCAAACTTTTCAAATCGTGATAGTCTCGGGTATTCTATGCTGGTTGCGATGGAGAAAAGGGTTCAAATCGGGATACTTTCAAATCGGGGCAAAGAATTACAATTACTGAATCAAAAATATTTGCTTTCCTGGGAAATAAAACTATCCCTATAGAATTTTCTTTATAAAACAGTTTCAAGAAATCGAGAAAGTCAAACAAAGGCTGCTACTTTAGACTCATTTTGAAATCATTTAAAAGTCAAAACTGATACGAATGATTCGAGTGAATATTTTACTCATTATTTAACTTCACAATCTATTATTAATTGTAATCCAAACAATGATGATAAGTTTAATGGACAAATTTAAAACTGTGTTTATTTAAAAATCATTAAGTATTCATGTTCATTTCAGTCAGATATTTAGAATATTGGCAGAAAACACCATTGCGGGAAAATCCTTATAATTTCAATGGTCGTTGATTGGAAACCTAAGAAAGCTTTACAATCCGATCATTAAAATTTTACATCTGTGATATATATCAGTCATTCAACACAAATGCCAAAAACTCAGCAGGAGATCCTATGTTTAGTTTTGATATAGTACTAACACACTTCCATCGAAGTGAGAAAGATGTCATATCATGAAATTTCTTCCTATAATTGTCTCCGTGTGATAAATATAATGCCATATGAGTGCCTTATGGAGTAATTGAACCGTCCATCTGATGTTAACAGCGGGTTTCATAACATGGAATTGCTTTTCGAACTCTCAGGGGTCGAAAAACCAATAAAATCTTATCATTTATTTTGTAATCTAAATTAATTAACATGCATTAGAATTATCGATCAATGAGAGACATGCGTTTGTTTTTCTTTCACCAATTTATTAAATCGTGGTTCAATACTTGAAAAAATTATCGGTTCTTTCTCTATCTCCAGTCTATTAATTATTGAGGAGATTCTTAGCTCACACAGGTAGGGATGTAGCAAATAGCACTATTAACAGCCGTGCTTTTCTTGCAAGTTCGGTATTCTCCCTGTCTTTTCATCCAGATGGTGCCATCAGCAGAAGAAAGTTCCATAAGCGTTTTCTTTCATCTTTGTTCTGAGATTAGCGGGTTTCACCGGCAGATCCAGCTAAAGATTTAGTACCTATGTTTGCCCATTGTCAGCTAAAGATTCTTCTGGAAAGTAACTCAACAACTGCTTTTTTTAAAGTTTGCAAGCCCGCAGTTATTTTAGGAATATAAGGACCATAGTCCCCTGTTTGATCAATTGAAATTTCTCAAACAATCATTTGAATGGAAAGAAAAGATTCAAACACCTTTTTGTCTAAAGATGTGGACCATAAATTGCTTTTGTTTCGATGAATCTAATGGTTTTATCTTCGGCTGTTAGGATGTTTTCATCTCGACTTTGAAGATATAGCAACTATGACTGTGAAATAGAAACAAATGAATATGACCCAAATGTATGTACATCGGTGAATTAAAATAAATTATCAAACTAACCCAGCCCCGACTACCATGTAAACAATGTGGGAAGTCAATAAATTAGGCTTGACATAAATGAAAACATTCTTACTGTCAGTTTCTTATAGTATGATGTCACAGCAATGTGAGGTATTCCACATCAGTGGCGCACCCAGGGGGGGGGGGGCAAGGGGCCGTGGCCCCCAAAGAAGTAGAAATTTCATTATGAATATTGAATTTGCATTATAAATATATTTATCCTTTCAACTCGCCCCCATTCCCCCAAGATTAAATCCTGGGTACGCCACTGTTCCAAATCATACGTTAATTAGAATCAAAACATATTTCACTTGCAGATATTTATTGAAAACTTTACGACCAGTTAATGTGGAGTAGAAACAAACGTTGCAAGATGGCAGTACTTCAATTAGCGGCATCGAAGAAGGGAGAACTGGTCCCAAAATAACAAATACGTTTAGAAGCAATTACTTGAATTCACAATGAGAGGCCCTGCCTTGTGCAAAGCCCTCGCTAAAATGTTTCTTGTTGAAAACCATAAAGCTTGACAAGTCGCTTGTTAAAATTTGGCTTTAAATTATACGAAAGAGAAACATGCTAGTTGTTAATGTTACTTAAAATAAATTCTAAACTTATTGCGTTGCCACTTCAGAATAGAGAAAGAACAATTTGGTTACGATGGCAACCACAACCCAACAAAGTGAAGTACTGCCACCCGTTAGCAAACAATAATTAAAAATAAGAAACACAAAAATAAAATGGAAATAAATGTCTGAGTCTTTTCAGTCCAAACAACGACAATTAAAAGTGTAGGCGACAGTAGATAAAACATCCTGTCGATTTAATATTATTTTACACTTGTATATACATTGAAGTGCCACTGAATTAGGGATAGCAAAGCCTATGCAAATTGTGTAGCGCTGCGCATCATGTATGCTCAAGTGAGGGCGCTGTGGTAACTGCATATATAGCGCGTACTGTGGTTGTTCAGAATTAGTTGTTGGAATTGCCAGTATGGGTAAACTGCTTGATTTAGACGCCTTCGATCGCGGACAAATCGTAGGTGCGCGACGCATGGGCCATTCAATTTCCGAAATCGTCAGACAGCTAGGATTTTCAAGGTCGACAGTGTCAAGAGTATACCAAGAATGTGTCAAGAGTATGTCAAGAGTATACCAAGATGTTTTGGAACAAGGCGTGAAAGGCCATCACACAGCACCAAAGAACCTTACTGAATTATGGATAGCTTTAGCCAATATTTGGCAAGCCATTCCCGTGGAACGTTTCCAGAAACTTGTTGAATCTATGCCTCGTCGTGTGGCAGCCGTTATCAAGGCCAGAGGAGGCCCAACTCGTTACTAGGTAGGTATCCCTAATTCAGTGGCACTTCAGTGTATATCATGCCCCTTTTCGTAATTAGTCAAACTTATAGTTATTTTGACAAACAAAAGAAGATATGTTCGTTTATTAAAAGATATTATGGAATTTTGAAAATTAAATAATAAATCTAACAGATTTAAGGTGAGCTGATATTTGATCGATTCGCTAAAAATGTCACAATATTTCTTTTCCTCCTTTCTCAAAGGTACGTCTCTTTGTAACGGGATTAGCGTTCTGAAATGTTTAATCAACGGGCATTGGCGGATGAAGTATTTGGAGGTCCCTTTGTTCTAAATACTATTAATAAATATTATTAAAGATATTTTCTCATGGTCGAAAAGGAAATTTTATTGGTTAGTTATTAAGTAATAAAAACTTCTACCACGTCGTTTGTCGTTTTGCGAACGACAAATTGGCTAGATGAAGATGGTGTCTTTGTCTGAGGTTCGCAGAATGTATGTTTTATTGAAGCTGTTAGCTTTCGAAGGCCCCAAACGCGCACTTCTTGCGCCTGCACGATGATCCGCCAGTATCAACGGGATTATTGACAAAGTATTCGAACCCATCTTCGAACGCAGGGATTTAAGACATATAATTTTCATAACAAGAAACAAGAATATTTCATTTTAATTCCTCAATACATTCTTAAATTATTGCAATTAACTGTTTAATCGTCCACTTAAATCAGTAGCAACTACTGTAAACTTAACAAGGATATATATATATATATATATATATATATATATATATATATATATATATATATATATATATATATATATATATGTAATAAATTTTAACCACCTCTAATCGCCTGTAATGAGAGTTCTTTCACTCTATGGTAACCTTTCCATCCTTTACCAATACTAACCTACCTCGCCAATTTCTGGCAACCCGTTGATAGCTACTTCTACGCTCGCCAGATAAAAGCTTGACGTTGCGCTGTAAGGCCATGTTATTGCTGGAATAAAGTTATATGTTCTTGTATTCGAATCATTTTGTTTTCGGCCACGATGCTTATTTCAGGAAATGACCATTCTAGTCATCTCACCAGTCGGACAGGATCAAGAACCAAGTTCGGCGTTTGGAACACGTTTCGATTTGGATCAAGTTAAAAGAAATCGTCCACAGCGGAATCTATTCTTTGTCTTCATGGCTTAGTTTCGTTTCTTAACAAGTCATCAATGAAAGAAGAAAGCTATTCTGCTGTGATTTGATTACTCAGTGAAGATTTTCGTCATACCTCAAGGAAGTGTTCCAAGTTTCAAGATTGTGATTTTTTTCCCATTTTTGCCTTGATTTCTGCATGCACGCCGAATGCTGTGCAGATATTCAAAATAAGCTTCAAGAATTTGTTCTACTACTTCCATGTGTAACATTCTTATCATCGGATTTTTCGCCATAATATTTTAATTCTTATAATATCTCAATCATTGAATTTCTTTTGTTTTCTGAAGTGATATAATTATGTTAATTATTATATTTGAAATAATTTAAGTATTTTCGTTTTGATATCTTATAATTGTAAAACAAAATGGCGAATGCCAAACAAAATACTGAGCTTGACGATTCTTTAAGAATCGCAAGTAGTGAAACAGAATTAAATATTGTGCCTTTTGATTCAGACGGCAATATGGATATAAACTCTTGGTTAAATTATTTTGATAAAAAATGTATTGAAGGGAATAGAGATGAACAGTGGAAATTACAAAATTTTTCACGTTTTGTAAAGGGTAACTCAATTAACGTGTATATACAGAATTGTTATAAAGTTAATAATTTTGCAGAATTAGTGACGGTATTAAAAGAAATTTTTTTTAAATCCCTACTTTAACCACCCTTAGTGAATTTACAGGGTTAAAATTTAATGATAATGGCGACGATATTGTCAGACTCTCGTCTCCCATTCTTAAGTGTAATTGATGAACGTGAGTAATAGCGTCTTCAATGAGCCCAAAAGAAACGCAAACAGGTGTTGAACGATATACACCTTTGGAGAAGTGCGACAATAGTTAAAAGGACGCAAATCATTTAGAATGATTTGTGAAATCCATTAGCGGTGAGCTTTTACCTTGGAAAAGTCGGCAGGAAAGAAAATTCGTCATGGATGGTTCGAAAAGGCGCTGAGAAGAATTGATAAATACAGACGCCGGTAACGAATGGGGGAGAAACAGACTTGGACTATTGAAGGGTCGACACACGTACGGAGAGACAGGGTCTCGGACGGACTTTGAATAATGAGCCCGGCTCTCACGAGGTATTAACGTTCGTCGGAACGAAACTTTGTAAATGACTTATTTAACCAAGATTTTAATGTGTTAATAAAGCAGATGTAAATAAGAGTTGGTTCTACAGTTATAATTACTTCTACAAGATAATGATTTGTCGGATCACGACCTTAAAGGTTAACAGATATTACAAAATATTTTAGGAAAAAATTAGAGATTGGGAAAAGCTTAAATGTTGTTATTCTTCGAAATTAAAATATGTTAATCCAGCTTTGTTGTAATTTGGGGGGGGGACGCAAAGTATTTAGTAGTTACAATGAATATCATGTATTATATTATGAGTAGTTTAAAAATTTTGGAAATTTTGATTTTATTAATTGTTAAAAATTTAAGAGTGGTGAACTCTCAAGAGGATGTACTAACACGTCACATACCTCAAAGAATTTATGTTTGTGTTGTCATGATTTTCTTTTGTTCCACAACAGTTGAATGTCAATGTCAATTGTTGGAAATTGTATTTTTGTTCGAATTTTTGCAGCATCGGGTACCAGACAGTTGGTATTGACGTTGAAAGCTAAAATTGACAGCATTTAATAAACCTACTTTATTAATTGCTGAAAGAACTGTTTGGTAATATTTGTTTACATTTTTAGGAGAAAAGTTAAAGCAAGAAATCAATGATAAAAAAATAAAAAAGAGTTTTGTTTAAAGAGAAAAGTAAATAATCCAATGTGAAGAAAAAAAATAAACAACCAATAACGTTTTTAAAGTGACTACACCACAGGAGATCTCCAAAACGACTAAACCATACTACGACTAAAAACTGTGAAAAAAAATAATAACTTTTGAGACTTTTACAAGTTGAACTGTACCCGTCCAGGACTCTGAAAACTTTCAGACTGTGATACATGTTAGGACCTGCACAATATTTTTACTTGTATCTGTATTCGGAACGTCTTTACATCTGATGTTATTAGTGTTTTCATTTAAGTGTACCATTCCATTTTTATTTTTCTCCAGATATTTGTTTATAATGTTATGCCATATTTCCATGTTTATGTCTTTTCAGTTGTATTTTAAAATGTAAAAAATTTGTGATTTTCGGGCCAACTTCAACCAACTATTCCTACTACTAACTTTCCTATTCTCGCTATCTGGAATGTCTTGGAGTCGACGGCCGCGACCCCAAGCCCATTTTTAAATGGGGGGATATTCTGTAATAAATTTTAACCACCTCTAATCGCCTGTAATCAGTTTTTCACTCTATGGTAACCTTTCCGTCCTTTGCCAATACTAACCTACCTCGCCAACTTCTGGCAACTCGTTGATAGCTACTTCTACGCTCGCCAGATAAAAGCTTGACGTTGCGCTGTAAGGTCATGCTATTGCTGGAATAAAGTTATATGTTCTTGTATTCGAATCATTTTGTTTTCGGCCACGATGCTTATTTCAGGAGATGACCATTCTGGTCATCTCACCAGTCGGACATATATATATATATATATATATATATATATATATATATATATATATATATATATATATATATATGAAAAAATAACGTTTTCCTTCATTAACTTTATCTTACCGCAATAGAACATCGTCTCTCATTTCTGAATTTGACCTAAGTATTCCAAATTAATCCATTAGATTCTCCCTCAAGAAGCCACGTGCGGCTAACAGTTATATAAGGTCGAATGTCGTGGAACATTCGAAAACCATCACCCCTCTAGCTCTACGTTCTTTTGTTTTATCCTGTGCTGTTCCGGCAGCCCCAGGATGATATTTTTCACGTATGATGATCGTATAGTAATTATACAGTATGAATATAATGAAGTGTATCTAAACATTGGAGTATTACAAAAGAATAAACGATCTATGTAACTAACTATGTGGATCCTGTGTTCCTCGACTGGATTCTCTGCCTAATTCTTTCCCAGCCACTCTCCACGACTGAATAATGATTCGAGGTCTCTTCCTGTCATCCAACATCTCCTTTTCTAAAATTATATAAAGTCGGCAGGATTCGAACCTGCGCCGTGAAGATACCAATTGGATTTTCCAGCGGAGTCCCAATGGCCACAAGAGACGCGTATATTTTGTTTCGCCTCGGAGAGATTCCGGCCAGTCCATTGTGATACCAGCATAGTGATTTTCGACGCCAGGAATGCCGTGGTGTTACCTTACATAACGAAAAGTGTTTCTGTTTTTTTTGTTTTCATCCTGATCGACGTTTTGGAAAGAAGAAACTTTTTCGCGCGTGCGCGTTTTGTGAATAGTGTGGTGTGTGACCAGTTGTCAAGAAGAAAATTATTATCGGTGTGCAAGCTGGGTTTTCTCGACTATTTACCTGGATATCTTCATCGGAAAAGTGCTGTATTTCATAAAAGTATGCCAACCAAGGATTACTTGTGATGTGATGACCATTTCTACTGTTTATTTTTTCCTGAAAGAACAAAAATTAAATTTAATTAAACTATTTTAACTAAAATTATATTTAATATTTATAGTAGTAATTTGATGAAAAATTTATTTTGAAGTATTTTGGATTATAAAACGTATTAGAATATTTTCAGTATAGCGACTAAAATATCGCTGAAATTATGATTTATATTAGTAAGTTTTCCTTTGATAAAGAGTATTTTGAGTGTATTGGGTAAAATTTTGTTAAGATTAAGTGTTTTTATAATAAGATGCAGAAATTATAGTGGTGTTTTCTCCATTCATATAAAGTATTAAGATTTATGAAGTGTTTTAAAGTATTTTGCATGATTTATTTTTGATTGGAGAGTTAAATATTGTTTTAAAGGGTAAAAATGACATCAAAAGATACAGCAAAAGCAATAGTGAAAATCAAAAGTAGTGAAAATGATGAGGAGAGAAAAATGAACCAAATTTAAGTGCTAACCATGCAAATTTTGTCTCTTTTGACCCCAAGACGGGGATGAGACTTTCACAATGCTTCATTATTTTGAACAACAATATTCAGAGACTGAAAGAGATGATGAGTGAAAACTCCGCAATGTGAGCAGGTTTTTGCGAGGCAATGTCCTCACCACGTTCATCAACCACTGTTTAGATATTAGAACCTGGAAAGAGTTAACAGATACTCTGAATGAGGAGTTTTTTGATCCCACTTCAACGAGTTTCAGCGAATTTTCTAATTTAAAATTTAAAATGACAGACCAGATCACCGATTATTTCCATAAAAAGGTTCGCCTTGGTAAGGCCTTAGGCCTTAATACCCAGTTAATTTTGGAGGGACTCATTGATGGGTTGCCCATCAGCATGCGTCAATTGCTAACAATAAACACCCCCCAGAAATTTTTGGATTGGTTGCAGATCACCACCAAGTTGACCCAAGTGCAGAGAGTGGAAGATAGCGAAAAAAACTAAAAGACCAGAATTTCAGAGACCAGTTCCATTTCGCATGCACAGACCAGAACAAGAGAATGCCAGATTTAGAGCCCCTTTTCAGCCCTGGAGACCCAATTACCTTACTAGGAACTCCGACCCAACATTTAAGCCTAACCCAAACATGAGTTTGAGACCTAGGCCCCCTGGTCACTATACCCATTACAATTCGAGTCAACTGCCTCCCTCTCACTGCAGAACTCGTGAGAGGCGGGGCATTACAAATGCGTTCCGTTGGGCGCAAACATGCCGTTTTAGACAAAACAACCCAAGAAACACTCCTGATCGAGACTCCCCTGAGTCCTAAGAATATCAACCTGGAGATTGACAATTATTTGTATCCGGATACCTTCAAAATAAAGCAAGAAAATTAACCAGGAATTCCATTTCATGCGTTTTAGACACAGGATCCTCCATCTTGCTCCTCCCCCCCAGTTTGTGAACCAATAGGGTTTTTTACCAATTAAGACTAAATTCCCAATTCATGTTAGATAGACTGATGGTACCATAAAGTTAGAAGAGAAGAGCACTATAGAATTAAAGATTGGAAATGTGATTAAGACTACTGAATTTTATATTTTGGACTCAGATTTAATATATGTAATCCTAGGATTGCCCGAATATGGGCGTTTTAAATTGAAAATTGACTGTGGGAGACGTGAAGTATGCCAACTGCAAAAGAGGGTTAAATTGCAACAGAATTTACCTAAGTGCAGAGTCTCGCTCCACATTAACCAAGTTTGTGAACCCGAATTAAGTCAGACCAAGTTTCCTCCAGTGACATATCCTCAATCGAACTGTAATATAACTCCAAATAATTCTGTAAACCCAGAAATCAAAATCTGCCACGACCAATCCAAACAAATGTATCCTGAAATTAGTACTGAGTTTAGTGAGTTTCCAAAGATCTCTGTGGAATTAGATGAAACACCACAGACTGTCATTAATGAGAATCCTATGCTAAATTCACTACTACATAAATACAACCACATTTTCTTAAAAGTTAAGTATGACATTGGTACAATTAGAATAGAACCTCAAAGAATCCTTTTAACCTCGGAACTCCCTGTTAACCAAAGACCATACCGTACTTCCCAAATTGAAGAATTAGAAATTAGAAAACAAGTGGGACAATTATTAAAGGCATGTATAATAAAAGAAAGCTACAGTGCTTATTCGGCCCCGATAACCCTCGCTCTAAAGAGGGATGAAGGAAAAAAGACTAGACTTTGTATTGATTTTCGTAAATTAAACGCTATTACTAAGACAGATCTAAGACTATTACTAAGACTAATCACGATGCTGAACCTCTCCCGAGAATTGATTGTTTGCTAGATAAATTAAGTAATGCCAAAGTTTTTTCCACCCTTGATTTGACCCCAGGATACTGGCATATCCCTCTTCATCCTAAATATACTGAAAAACTTGCCTTTGCCTCCAGTTTTGGCCTTTTTGAATGGTTACGCCTCCCTTTTGGATTAAAGAATGCCCCAGCTATATTTAATAGGACAATTAGACGAATTTTGAACAAACATAGAATTGAATTTGACGCCATTACTTTGATGACATTATAGGTTATTCATCTTCAGAAAGAAATCACATTAATCATCTAAAGAGAATTTTTGAAGTTTTTCAGCAAGAATCTATTAAACTTAAACAATCTAAATGTAAACTCATGCAACGTGGCATTAACTTTCTAGGATATGAAATTGAGAATGTCAAAATTACTCCAGATAATGTAAACATTGGAAATATTAAAAAATTGAAACCCCCTTCCAATGTTAAAGAATTGCAGAGTTTTTTGGGGTCAGTAAATGTTTATCATAAGTTTATTCCAAAGTATGCTCAAGTAAGATTACCATTAAATAGACTATTAAAGAAGGACATAAAATGGGTTTGGGATCTTAACTGTCAAGAATCATTTGAAAAGTTAAAAAATTCTCTGGTGTCAAAACCAATTTTACAATTGCATAATCCAAATTTAGAGTGTCATTTATTTTTGGATGCTTCTCAATATGCTATTGGAGCTGTGCTGAAACAGTCGGATGCTTGTAATAACTTACACCCTGTCGCGTATTTTTCTAGGAAGAGAATACGAAAAAAATTATCCCATTACTGAATGAGGAATTTGCACATGTGGGGAAAATGCTTATTTCTATTTTTTATTAACAGATTGGTTATCAAATTGTTCGAAAACATCAATTAAAACGTACATATAGATCTAAATAATAAGAATTTTAAATTTAAAATAAGCGAAAAGTGTTGAAAAATCATGTGACCTCAAAACGCTACGTGATTGGTTCTGACGTCACTATGCACCATGCTTCAATGTTTACATTTGTCTAGCTCGAGATTCTACGTTTCCTCCTCTTAAACTAACATTTTAAAATCATATTTTTTTTCTAATTTGGTTTAATTTTTCTAAGTTTAATTTGTGGCTATTGTTTATTCCCCCTTTTTTTAAAATTATATTCTATCGTCGTCTTTAATCTTAGTTTTATTTCTGTTTTATTTACCATGGCGTTATTACCCGGTTTTGCAAAAGGGCAATCTGACAACCTGCCTAAAATGGATTCATTTGCAGTGTTTTCCTTTTTGGGAAATAATCCAAGTTTTATGGGAGCAGAAATACGAGGATTTAAAGTTCAGAGGGATGTATATATTTGTTTGCATTTATTATTCTAGTTATGTAATGTAGATTGTAGAACGCTGACGTGCGTTGTACTTTACACAAACTTTAAAGTTACACATTGTTTATGCTTATTATTAAATTAATATCGTACTCTAAAAGTTTAATAAACAGCTTCTATTATTATTCATTCATAGTACATGTTTAATTTTGTAGAATTAATTAGCTCTGCAACATTACAAGTAGTGTCTGTTATAGGATATTTAGTATTTTTAATTGTGTATTAAAAAGTTGACAGAAATTAAAAACACTACCAAATTTACGAATGTGTTCAGTGTTCTGCATTCATATCATAGAAATATGTGTATTTTAAATGGTAAAGGAATTATAATAAATCTGAACTATGCATGATAATTAAACTTTTGACTAATCACATACTAAGTGGTGCAAAGAAACAAATGTTTACTACTCATAATAATTTTAAACAATCCTCTAACTCCATAATTTTGTGTTTTAAAAACACATTTTTAAATTAATGCTTTAGTACTTAGAAAGTTACTTTTACTTAGATTTGGACGATAAGGCTATGGAGATAATGCTGTAGGATATGTTCAGGTAAAAAGGGATGGAGACATCTGTACAGTCAATGCAAGGTTGACACCAGAACATACTGTCACAAAAAAGACTTACAGTGTGGAACTCAAGTTGAATGAAAAGGAAGAAAATGTCCTTTCCGTCCAATGCAATGATTGTGCAGCATCTTTGGATGAGTTCCTTTATGTATTATATTTAATTTTATCTAAAAGTTTTAATGATAGTGTGTTTGGGGTAGATACAATAGACCATCCATGGTTAGCTTTCCCCGCTTTAAGTAATTTATAAATAATTAGAAATACTTCAGCAGTTAAAAAAAAATCTTTTTAATACAATACTTTATACATTTTATGTAAAAAACTAGCACCCAAAACTAGTGTAAAAAGATTAATTAAAAATAAACTTACAAAATAATTAATATATTTTATGCTTTTGTCACATTTTTCACACAAATTGTATTTATTTTAAAATTTCATCACCTACCCCCAACCTAGCATCTGGTGAATTCCATTGTAACGGACGAAACATTCACACACAAAATAAATAATAAAAAGATTATGAAATGCATATTAATGCTTCAAAATAGGAGAGTATTATTTTTTCCTGATAAAACCAATTCCTGATAAAAACTAAAGATAAACTTGACAGGTTTCAAAATTTATTTCTGGTGTATTTAAGCTGAAAAAAAAATCTTTAATGTAACGGAAGCTACATAAAATGGAACATCATTTGTACTATAGCATCATAAGATAAAAAAAATCTGTGAATCTATTATGTCAATTTGTTCAAAAATTTAAAAAATAACATCACAAGACATGCCTGTAATTTATCAGAACCTTTACATAAAAAATCAGTCATTTTTTTCTGTAATAAAAAATATAAAAACTATTTGTAACAGATGTTACATATAATACATGATGCTGCAACTGTACCCTTAACTAGGCTATTTATATTCAAAACAGTCACAAACATGCATTTATTTTACTTTTATAGTTTTTACATTAATATTAAATTTACTCCAATTAAATTCAGTGGCATAATTTACGTAAGTAATAAGGTATAAAAATGATAATTTTACTTGCTAAAAAAAACTTACAAATAGATATTTTCCCATTACATCCCCTAGAAAACAAACTTAATGTAAGGAAAAAACAATAGTACGTTCTAGTTCTACAGGTCATAAGCTTTCCAATGATATATAACACTTAATAATTTGTTTAAAATGATTTTCTTTCGTAATGGTTTCATGTCAGGTGGAATTCACCATCTGGAGAATATAACTTATAACAAAACTCGTTGTGTTTACAAATATATTTAAATATTTATTTAAGTGGAAAATGTCAAAACTTGTATTTTAAATTCATATTTGCTGCAATGATTTGGCAAATCATCTGTATCACATTAAAACTCACAATTATAGCTAAATTAAAAATTATTGAATGAGGATTTTTTTTTCGCCGCGTTTCATTGCAACTGTCCATGATTTCCTTTTGACATTATCTGTTGGAACACTAAAAAAAAGCTTTCCAAGTGTATTTACCGTTGTGCTTGTGCAGCAAGGTACTATACAATATTTAAAATTTGCTGTAACACACTTTGACATCTTAAAAATAAAGAAAAAACACTAGATATCAAACTCAAACTACGCAACACAATCCAAACACCGAAGTAAACAAATTCGCCATAGTGCATTGTGACGTCACATGTATCCGCGTAGGAAAAGTAGCGTTTTTGAGACGAAGTAAATAGTGCGCGTTTAAAAACAAATTATGTTAACTTTTAGAGTTCTAAAACTAAAAAAAAAGATGCTTTCGATCATATTTTTCTATTTTCTATATCATAAATGTAAAATAAAAAAACATGCAAATTCCTCATTAGAATGTTTGCTATTGTTGATAGCTTTGATAAATTTTATCATTATTTACACGGGACCAAATTCACTGTTCATACTGATCATGCTTTTCTGTAGAAGCTGTATTACGCAAAAGAAAGAGGGAAGAAAGAGAATCTGAGCAAATAAGATATTTAAGCGTTCCACTCTCACGGAAAGAATCCTGAATCCACTTTACAACCAGGTTTAAGGATAAAAGTTCGGCCTGGAAAACAGAACATTCATCAAGTAATCGATGCTGAGCTGTAACCTTCTCTATACCATCTTCATAAATCACAAAAGCAAGACCAACACTTCCATCTAGCTTACTACCATTCGTGAAACATATAGTTTTATACTCCTGAAAAACATCCTCTGCATAGTTAATAACTATAATAGGTTTCCTAGCTTGTAGTAGAAATTCACTCAATTTTGCACGAACTTGAAAATGTTGTTGAGATTCATTTTTCTTATATTCGGGGCCATACTGGCAATCTTGGCAATGAAAGAGCGGACCAGTTGGCGAAAGAAGCGACTCTTCAAGACATAGATTTAGTGATGTCTGTCCCGGAGTCTCACTGGAAGCGTGTCGCTAGGGAAAAAACTGTCTTGGACTGGAATACTGAATTTCTTGCTTCGTCAAAGGCATTGTGGACAAAAAGATTTTTTCCAACTATTTTTCAGCGTTTAAAGTGTAAGCACTTTTCAACTGACTTTAACTTAACTCAAGTTTTAACTGGCCATGGAAATTTCAAGAGCTATTTGCTTCGTTTTAATTTGGTGACTAGTGGACTTTGTGCTTGTGGTGATGCTGATGAAGATGTTGAACATTTTCTTTTTCACTGCAAATTACATGCGAATGCCCGAGCTATATTAAAGGCGGACCTGAGACGTCTGTCCATTTGTTGGCCTCCTGTTCTTTCTGATCTCGTTAAGAGTGTTGAAAGTCTTGCTGTCTTGCAAAATTTTGTTTGCAATTTAAATGTTTAATTTTTTCTTGTTTTGTGTTTTTCACTTACTTCTGTAAGCCTCATGTTATACCTTGTGGTGCATGAGGAGTTTTCAAATGAAACAATAAAAAAAATACTAATCATGCTGCCCTAGTTTGGCTGAAGAATGTCAAAAACCCAAGAGGTAGATTATTTAGATGTTCGTTAAAGCTGAGCATGTTTGATTATGAAGTAAAGTATCAAAATGGTTCAACTAATTATGAAGCTGACATGTTATCCAGGCATCCCGTGTCTCAGCATCTCCAACATCATGTGCACCTATTGGACTTAAATGAAATAAAGCATTATCAGAAGGTGGATAATGTTTCACATAGTAAATTCTCAGAAATTAATGATGTAATAGTGTATAAAAAGAATAGTATTAACAAAATTGTTGTTCCTATGTCATTAAGATTAAAAATTTTACAAAAAAACTCATGAAGAGTTTGGGCACCTTGGAATTAAAAAAGATTAACTTAATTTCTCCTCAATATTATTGGCCATTTATAACTAACGATATCTCTAACTATGTTAAACATTGCCATACCTGTTAATTAAACAAGAAACCCAGGCAAAAACATTTTGGACTGATGCAGGAGGTCCCCCCTACTGAAAAACCCTTTCAATGCCTATCATTAGATACTGTCGGTGGATTTAATTATTATAACTCTACTAAAAAAATACCTACATATAATTATTGACCATGTTACTAGATATATTTAGGCTTTCCCTTCTAAAAGCGTTACTACAGAAACTTATGCTAACTCTCTGAAAGAACTGTTCCAAGTACATGTCCCAGAAAAATTATTAACATATCGTAATGCTGTTTTTACTTCTTCCAGATTTAGACGATTTTTGGAGCATAATGGCGTTAAGCAGCTTTTAACTTCTGTCCATCACCCACAGACAAATGGGAAGGTTGAACGTGTAAATCAATCTACTGTAACTCGCTTAAAGTATAAAGTTAATACTTCTTCAACTAAAGTACCCTGGACCAAATTATTAGAACAAGTTGTTAATGAATAGAATAACACACCCCACTCTGTGACCAAAATTTCCTCTGCCTATTTGCTTTTTGGCACCCTGCCTTACCCGCCACCAGTTGATCACAATAACTATTATCCTCCTGTGGATCAAGCCCGTGTTTTGGCAAAAGAGAGAACTATTAGTTACTATAGCAAACATAAAATTAGATATGACGCTCGTTTTTTGGCATCCAAATTTAAACCTGGTGATCAAGTAATCTATGAGGAATTTAACTATCCAAATATACGTAAATTAAGTCAACTTTTTTCTGGCCCTTTCACAATTCTTAGACAATATTCAGATGTAAGTTATGAAATAGAAAAACCTAATTACCAATCGGGTCGAGCGACTGAAATTGTACATGCTTCTAAATTAAGATATTATCATCCGCCTAACCTCTTTAAGATGCATCATGAAGCCTAACCCCATTTTTGACAGACATTTGGATTACTATTATGCTTCTAATCCAACAACAGTAATTAAATGCAATTCAGACAACCTATTCTCTTAAATTGAATTAGAAACCCCAAAATTGAAGAATTATTGTAAAAATTGACAATTCACCTGATAAATTTGAATTACACTCATGGACAAAAAAATTAGCGCACCAAGAAATAATTGCGGGATCGTAACGAAACTTGCAATGAAGGTACATGTCGGGGAGATATGCAAATGATTAGAAATGCAGCGTGATTGCGCATTACGTATAGCCGGTAGAGGGCGTTGAACATCGTACTCTGTGTCATCGTGAACAGTCGTCATCGTAGCTTGTTTGAGTGTGCTGAATCATTTACAAAGGAAGAGCTCAGATAGACATGCCATTACGTCGTGTTCGAAGACAATATAAGCAGTTGTCGCAGTTTGAGAGGGGGAGAATCGTCGGGATGATGGAAGCTGGGTGGTCAGCCAGGCGAATAGCTCGTCAATTAGGCCGCTCTGATTGTGTTGTGAGGAGGTGTTGGGACCAGTGGACCCGAGAGATGTCATGTACACGAAGACCAGGCTCAGGACGCCCTCGACAGACCAGTCGTCGAGAAGACCACCACATCGTAAGAAATGCACGCGTACAGCCAACTGCTTCATCGGCCGCCATCCAGGCACAGGTAGCACCTTCACTAGGGGCCTCTGTGTCTTCTCGAACCATACGAAGGCGCCTGACTGAAGGACAGTTGGTATCGCGGCGCCCATTACATGTGCTGCCCTTGACGCCCACCCATCGATGCCTCCGTTTGGAGTTTTGCCGCGCACGAGGAAAATGGACTGCAGCGGAATGGAACCAGGTCGTCTTTAGCGACGAATCCAGATTCAATCTCGGCAGTGATGACAATCGTGTTCGTGTGTGGAGAGCCCGTGGTGAACGCTTCAATCCTGCCTTTGCTGTACAGCGACACATCGCTCCCACAGTTGGTGTGATGGTATGGGGTGCCATTGGCTACAATACACAGTCACCCCTAGTATTGTTCCGTGGCACCATGACAGCCCAGCGGTATGTTCATGAAATCCTGCAACCACATGTGTTGCCACTCATGCAACGGCTCCCAGGAGCCATTTTTCAACAAGACAATGCTCGGCCTCATACTCCAAGGGTGTCACAAGACTGTCTCCGCACTGTTACTACCCTTCCTTGGCCTGCCCGATCCCCAGATTTGTCTCCAATCGAGCATATCTGGGATCATTTGGGACGACGAGTTGGGCATCCCACGAGTTTGAACGAACTTGAGGCAAGGTTACAGCAAATATGGAACGAAATGTCTCAAGACATCATACAGAACTAGTATGACTCAATGCCCGATCGTATCGCATCGTGCATTCGCGCTAGAGGGGGTCCAACGGAGTATTAACTCCTCCGTTCTTTTGCCTTTTTCTCTGAAATAAATTATCCTTTTTCTTTGATTTTCTTATCATTTACTTATATCAAAGTAGTCATTACATATGTAAAATTTCGTTTCATTTTGACGACTCCTTCTTAGTGCGCTAATTTTTTTGTCCATGAGTGTATATCCTGAATAACGACAAACCTCATGAACCCAGAGATCCATTTCCTTTTTGATTTTTTTTGTGGCTAACACCCTTGACTTCACTTAGGTGATTAAACTTTGCGTGTCTTCCAAATAAATTAAATAAATTTATACAAACACACAAAAAAAGCTATCTTGTTTAAACTTCCTTTTAGAAATCTATTATGTGTAAAACTTCTGGATCTCATGGGGGAAATCACAGAATAAGACAACTATACTTCTTTCATCTTTCTTAAATTCTCTCCTTCTCGAAGACTCTGTCCTATCACCCCCCTCTATCGTCATTTTTGGAAGTCATCCCAGCTGCCTATTAACCTTTTAACAAACTCTCTTCATACTTCAGTCACTCAAGGTGCTGAAATAAAATAATGCTTAGATTTATAATGACAAAGACAGACCATGGGGTGATCGCTCCTTTTTATATCAGAACGATATAAAAAGATATTCAGGACAGAGGAGAGTGCGATTTTCTTTAGGATAATTTTTCCTAGCTCTGAGTTATTCCTTGATATCGAGTAGTGCGAATGGCCAAGTACGACGCATGAGCCCTGCTGAAATGGGGTAAGCCCGTCTTTTTATTCTAAATAATTCACCGTTGAGTGATAAAGTATGAAATAGAAACAAGATAAGATGACTCATATATTATAAACTTAATAATTTTAATTTTGTGCAAGTGTTTTTATTAGTGTGTGTATTTAGAAATGTATCAAATGATTTGTATAAATTTTATTGAAAACTTATATACAAATAAATTTCAGTTATTTAATTTTAATTTCTTCTCATCCTTTAAAACATTTAGTGGTGTCTCTTTTTTCTACAAATTTTACACGCTGGGTTAATAGAACCTGTTAAATTTTAAATTTAATATTTTAATCGGCCCAAAACCCATTTTTCCACCCAGCATATATATATATATATACATATACATATATATATATATATATATATATATATATATATATATATATATATATATATATATATATATATATATATATATATATACACAGTGGAATCTCGATCTATCGTTTTCGAAGGGACTGACTGAACTAAACGATGGATGCGGGAAAACGATAGATGCGGGAACATACAAAAAAGTATTAACATTCCTTAAAGTTTAATATCCCTAAAATATATTTACTCACATACATAAATGCATACATACATGTAGTGAAATTGAAGATAAAATTACAAAGTTGTACTGAAATCCAAGATAATAATATTAAAAGAAGTAATACACGTAGGTACACAGGAATTTTGATTCAAATAAAAGTATTTAATCTTCGTTTGTTTTTTGGCGGTTTTCTCTCCACAAGCAAACAATATTTTTTCTGTGTTGCAAATTGCATTCTTTTCGGTATCGGTTATTGTGTGACAGTATAAAGAAGCGTCAGCCGTGAATCATTCGTAACTAGAACAATTCCATTGCACTGGATGGGGTCCGACATAAGACCACCAGGAAGTTCTGCTTCCGGGTTAAACCCTCATCGGCCAGTGTAGAACTGCAGCAATCAAAAACTTTTCACACCCTAGACCAAACACCAGGACGCCTCCATCCCAAGGCCAAGAGAAAAGCCAGAGAACAGCAGGAACCGCTCAGGGCGGCTGACTGTGAGCCATTGCTAATAAGAACAGAAATGTTGAATAGTCGGAGAATTTGGAATGAGTTTCCGAAAATAGGATACCTCAGGGGCTAAAAAATTAAGGAACACCAACGACGAACAAATAATGGGAGTGGTACGATTATGCGAAACCAGGCTAAACAGGAGAGAACAAGAATACGAGACCGTGCATCTCAAATGTTCTGCTCATTGTTTAATTAGAGCGTCATTCTAGCTCAATCCAAACATTTATATTTCAGGTTCAGTTATTATGAAAAAACGATCGATCCGATAAATTAATGTAAAGCTGCGATATTCTGAACGAATATTACGGGAAAACGATGGATCGAGGAACGATCCATGCGACCTGTTTTTGCTTGTTTTCTATGGAATTTATTCGGGACTGGATGAAATAAACGATGCATACGGGAAAACGATCGAGATTCCACTGTATATATATATATATATATATATATATATACTATTGAACCATTAGCCTGTAGGCTTAATACTGTAAGGGAATGTAAATCAAAATCAAGTCTCCTTTACTCATATATCGTCATTAGTAACTGTTACAAGACAAGCACTGAGTTTCGGAAGAGATATTACAAGTTAGATCTCTGTTGCAATATACTAGAATAATTAAAAGCAAAAATAAAAATACTAATTAAAACTAAAATTAAAAATAATAGCAGTATTAAAAAAAACTAAACGTAATATTAAAAGTAATAAAAATGTACTAAAGTATAATAAAGTAAATATAATAAAGTAAATATAGTATAGAAATATAAACATACAGTAAAATATATACTAAAATATAATAAAGTAAAAATAAAAAGAATTGGGAGAGAAATCCAGTACCGTTTTTAGAGCAGGTGGGAAATTTGAACTCGGAGGGAAACACTATGTCGCTGCCACTCTTGCCAACTAAACTATTGAAACATTACATGGAGCTAGCTACAGAAGAGTAGCAAAGCAAGGAAGGACACGAATCCAAGTACAGGAACGAATAAGTGTTTTGCATTGAAGAAAAAAAGCTGATTTAAGATAGAGATTAAGTCATACTGCAAGGAATGCTGTTCGCAGGGAAATTTCTTCACTAATCTCAAAAGAATATTTAAAGTCAAAACTGACCTTTCCGATTAAACATAAATTGGATTAAAGCATCTTATAATATATACAGAGGCTGTTCACACATTTTTTAGACGATGTATATTGTATTCACAAAACTAAATTACATAAAATTCTTGTGTTTTAAATGTTCTATTTGACATCCCTTATTCTGAACTATCTTTCGACACCGCAATTTCCAGGTTAATAATGTCTTTTGAAGTGTCAGAAGAGGTATTCTATCCCATTCCTCCTGAACAGCTTTCCAGAGTCCTGTAAGGGTTTTGGGACGACGTTTGGATAATGCAGATTTTAAAAGTCCGAAAGCACAAAAATCCATAGGTGATACATCGGGAGATTTAGTAGGGATATCAGTGAAGGGTATGGCCTTGATACCAGTTTTTTGTTCCATTTCTTTTAGGAAATTTACAGTGGATTTTGATGTGTGACTGCTAGCTTTGTCCTGATGGAGTCTCACAGATTGACGGCACTGTGGGTAAAGCGATGGTATTTCATTCAGAAAAATTGGCGATAAAATATGTTCCTGATAGTATTTGGAGTTAATCTTGACATTTTTTTCCACTCTCTTTATTTTTAACTTGCCATTATAAGAAAAACCAGCAACAATCGTGAACCCCTTAGAAAAACTTTCTTTCGATTCTTTGAACCATGTACCTAAATTTTTTTCTCCCCTTATATGATAATAAATGGCTCTTTTTTGTTGCAATCATTTAAATACACCCATGATTGATCTATTGTGACAATTGTTTACCATTTTTCTTTGGATAAGTGTTTCTCATATAGAATTCTGCAGCGTGCCCTGCATCATATCGCTGAACGCAGGGTTCAGTGATATGATTTGGAAGAAGACGATGCACATTGCGTTTTTTCGCTTTCTTAAGATTTAAATCAACGTTTATCATTTTGTTTACAGTGGACACCGAGCATTTTAATGATTTTGCAATTGTCCTTTGACTAGGGGGATTTTCTTTTAACATTAAACAACGTACCTTTGCAATAGTCGAAGATGTCCGTTTTTTCCTTGGATACTTGTGTGGAATTTTTGTCCCACTTGAGGCTCCAATTTGACGTTTTATTCCTTTCTTGTTGACGATATTACCTATCGACGCTTTAGATATCACAAAACCATGACTTTCACATCGTTTTTGGATTACGGAGTATGCATATTTCTCTTCGGAAAGAGCATAAATGTAGCCTTCGAACCACTGCTTTGTTAAAAACGCCATTTTGACTAAAAACAAAACTTTCAAGCCGCAGACGATAATTTTGACTTTTAAAAACATAGTACAATTGCAATTATTTCTTTTGCAGCAAACGATTTTTTATTACCGCTTACCAAAATCGTCTAAAAAATGTGCGAACAGACTCTGTATATTTATATTTGGACGTGGATCGTTTTAAGGAAAATAGGAATAACTTTTAAACGGAGGTTAAGAACTGGCTAAATATATAACTCGCTTATTTTTTCTTAATTAAATATCAAGACATACAATTTCGTATGTTAGAAATAACAATGTTTCTTCTTTTAATAAAAGAAAATGTTGTTTTCAGTTATTGCACCGAATCGTCCTTTACTCTGGTTTAATTCAAAATGTTGGTATTGAGTTTACTATTCGATTTAATTTTCAACGTTTACATGACGTTTAACCCTCTAAGTTTGTTTTCTAACATCTCTTTCAGAATGCAAACAAACGTGATGCCAATTTTTTCTTCTTTTTTTTTTTACCCCGTGGAGAAAAAAGCCCACTCCGCATATTTCGGATACCATTTTCTAAGAAAACAAACAAAATGACATCGATGCGTCGACTTCCGAAGCAAAACTGTCTCGCAGCACGCGACACATGAGCGATGATTTCCAGTCAACTTAATGTACTGACAACACCGTCATAAAAGTAAATAAATAACTGACGTGACGCTAAACACGTATAGCTTTTCCATTTCTTAAAACTGATCCAGTCTGTTTAGCCTTCATCAGATGCGATAGCACCAAGAAAGATCGCCAAAGAATTAGTAATATTTCACTCTGGCGCGAGCCTCCAAACATTGCAGAGGTATACGATAACGATGGCGCCTCTTGTGTTGTTGGCCCATTCATTTAATCTAATGATCCATTAGAAAAATACTGCTCATTGATAGAGATACGAACTGATGAAGGGATCTTGTTATACGCAAGGAGCGTCAATCCTGGCTCCAATAAGGCGTGCTTCCGAAAGAATGATGAATAAACAGCTCTCTGGCTACTTACTTTTGGGACATATCTTAAGAATGATTCACGCAGCCGTTTTCAGGGATGACATGTAATACTTAGATTGGGAAGTTAATAATGCGTCTTAGTTTCGAAGCTCTAACGTGATTTCTTCTCTAAAAGTGATCATTTTGCATAGAGCTTTTATTTACATTCCTAAAATATTTCCCGTAAATTTTTCTTAGCTACTAGTTTGGACTTTTGCTTCCGACCATTTCACGATTGTTGCAATTGATGTATTACAGTGTCACACACTACGAACGAATGGAACTAAATCCCGTACGGTGGATGATGATTGATGTGGGGGGATCATTCAGAAAAGATACAAGACAATCAAGGGATGATTTTATTCGGAAATATCAAAGTGATGTCAATATTCGCAACAGTGGTGTCGCAAAGGGGGGGGGGCAAGGGGGTCTATCATGCCCCGGGCGCCACTCACAGAGGGGCGCCAATGTAAGATCCATAAATTATATTACTATATGTTTTCGAGGTGGATGCCAATATAAGGTCTATATATTATATTACTATATGTTTTTCAGGGGAGGGCCCCAATATAAGGTCTATATATTATATTACTATATGTTTTTCGGGGAGGGCGCCAATATAAGGTATATATATTATATTACTATATTATTTTGTGGGGGGCGCCAATATAAGGTCTATATATTATATTACTATATGTTTTTAGGGGAGGGCACCAACATAAGGTCTATATATTATGTTACTATATGCTTTTCAGGGGGGGGTGCCAATATAAGGTCTATATATTATGTTATTATATATTTATCGAGGGCGCCAATATAGGGTCTATATATTATATTACTATAAGTTTTTCAGGGGGGGGGGGCGTCACAAAGGTATCGTGCCCCGGGCGCCAGTTATGCTCGCTACGCCACTGATTCGCAAAACTAAAATAAATGAGTCATAGCTCCCTGAAGCAGTAGACCCTTGAACTGCTGTTATTTTTTTCTTCTTACTTTGTCGAGATTCATTAAAAACTTTGAAGTTATAATGCATTATTTTAAATGATCGTTCACGAGCAAACAGTGTTTAGGTAGCCATAATCACTATAAAATAGTAACTGAATAATTTAGATCTTTTTTACTTCTCACAATAATTGATTTTCACTCGATACTTACTAGATTGCTTTCAAATAACTCATGGAGGTGCTATTTGCTGCCCATCATCTTCAAAACAAAGAACACAGTGGCGTAGCGAGGGGGGGAGCAAGGGGGTCGAACCATGCCCCGGGCGCCACTTGCAGAGGGGCGCCAATATAAGGTCTATATATTACATTACTATATGCTTTTTGGGGTGGGGGTGCCAATATAAGGTCTATATATTATATTACTATATGTTTTTCGTGGGGGGGGGCGCCAATATAAGGTCTATATATTATATTTATATATGTTTTTAGGGGGGGGGCGCCAATATAAGGTCTATATATTATATTAGTATATGTTTTTAGGGGGGGGTGCCAATATAAGGTCTATATATTATATTAATATATATTTTACAGGGGGCGCCAATATAAGGTCTATATATTACATTATTATATGTTTTTCGGGGGGGGGGGCGCCAATATAAGGTCTATATATTATATTACTATATGTTTTGCGGGGGGGGGGGGCGCCACAAAGGTATTGTGCCCCGAGCGCCAGTTATGCTCGCTACGCCACTGAAAGAACAGTATTTAATAATAGAAAATACCAAAAACAGTATGAGTTTAGAATTTTAGCTTGAAAATTTCGCTCTTATATCAAGTAGCGCTCATATTATGCAAAGTTCTGATTTCCTGTAAATGTGAGGGAGGTATAAGATGTCATCTTGTGTGATAAAATCTGTTTGAAAAAATATGAACAACTTCCCCATTATATGTTATAGTTAGAAAAAAATGTCAGTCTCTAACTGAAAAATAAATAAAAGTATGTTTTATAATGCATGTTCCTATAACGTACTTACTTTCATGTTACTCATTTAAATCCCCAAGGTGAATTACACAAATAATTTAGCAAAATTTAATGTTTTTAAAGAAATTAAGTATTTTTTCTCTCCAACTCCAAGCCAATATGCTGACTAATATTGCTAGCTTAGCTATTTTCCTTTTTGCCTTTTGTTTAAAATGCATGTCTGGCATTTTTTCCACTCTGCTGATAGGGAATATGTGAATTTCAGGAATGGAAAATAATATTTGCAGACAACTCGAAGTCAAAAGCAAATTGAAATGATAAACTTCCCATATTAATTTAGGAACCATGTTTTTAAGCTTTTTACGATAAGAAACAGACGCTTCATCATACATTTCCTCTGGTGCAAACATGAAATTCGTAATTTATAATTATAATTTTAGACAAGAGTGTGACAAAGTAAAATGCATAAGGTATTCTTCAAAATTGCTCTGTATCATCTTATGTTTAGTTTAGGTTTATTACTTGTTAAATTGTTACGAATAAAACGTAAACTGGGCTTATTATGTGCATTAATCTTATTTCTCTCTTCATGAGCTCATGTTTGCACTTCAGTGCTTAAAATCGAATGTATCAATATGAACTTGACTTTCCAATTATTTTGTTATGTCATTAAAGAATTCTTAAGACGATATATGGATTGTATTCTCAAGCTCTTCCAACAGAATAAATTCCGATGTTGAATTTGACTCTAGTAACACGTGCTTATTAAGGTGGAGAGTTGTTACTTGAATCAACGCCCACGTAAACTCGAAAGTCGAAAGCATGCTTGCTGATTGTAATCTCGGAGGAGATTTATATCCATAGTGTAGTTCACACTCACAGCTTTCCTAGTCTGTTAATTCAAGACTGAGATACGTATAAATACCTAGTTTATTTTCTTCTGACCAATCCTTCTTCCGAAAGTTTATTTTTAAATGCAAAGGTATCATTTGATTTTTCAATTCCTCACTCATCGTTTTGAGCCATAAATATATTTCTTTCTTAAAACACATAAAAACTGCTTTGAAATAATTTCTTAATTAATACTTGCAAAGTGGGAATTTATGGACATAAAACGGGAATTGATTCAAGTTATTCTTGTCCATTCTACACATTCGCTGTGGATTTCTAAAATAAAATTTACGAAAATAAGATCATTATCGATAAAAGCGTCGAAACTGGTATTGTTTGATTAAATAAATGAGAAGTTTTTTTTACAGCTAAAACGAAATGAATATATCATAGGAAAAATGAATAATTTAAAAAGAAAAAACTGTAAACCCAGCTTTCTCTGAATGAAACCAACAGCCAAATAGAAGCAATATCTGTCACAGATTATGTGTTTTACTTTTTGAAGATCAAACTCCGGGGTATAAAAGTCCCCTTAAATAATTGCAAATTGAGTAGTAAATAAATGCAAATTGGGAGTTTCAGTGCGGTTTGAAAGTGCAGAGCTGCTTTTAATCTAGTTATATCGTTCAGAAGAATGATTCATGTTAAAATAGTACTGAATACAAGCGTTGAAATAAACGGGAGAAAATTAAGGATGAGTGCATTAAATGAAGTAATAATGGAGAGATTGGGCGCAAGTGCTTTGAGACCTTAAATACAAAACAATATGAAATCCAATATCGACGTTGAGTAATTAGTAGTAAGATACTTGAATCTGTGCGGAAAAATTTTAGATGAAACAAAACTAATAGAGAAATTTTAAAAGCATTTTAAATGCATCTACTAATTCTCATTTCAAAATCTGCTGTCATAATGCATAAAAACAAAAGATTCCGGAAATTAGCGATAGTGCGGTAGAATAATTAAATCCTTAGTACTTGAAACTCTTCGAATTTGAAAACACTTCTAAACCATTAATTATCTCTAGTAATGTTCCAGTTTCATTTTAAATTTCTGGATACTTATCGAGTGCATTTGAAATTAATTCCACATATTTTAGATATCGTTTTTCTCGCTTCGAAGGAAAATAGAAAAAGGTTGTAGAGAGTCGAGATTTTAGCAATACATTATTGGAAATGAAAAAAAAAGTTGCATGAAAATCGTTAATTCATTTTTGAACTTGAGAAGATCCATTCCCTAAATATTGCTTTGGCAGATTAATGACAAAGATGCATGTAATTTCAAAGGTCAAGGCATCCATCACAGTCCCAGCTGATATAAAAATAGTGATGATATGATATTTAGTAGAAGTTTCTGAACTTATTACACCATGTTTCGCAGAATTGACGATGTTCGGGTTTTCGGAAGTTTTGCATTGATCACCTTCAGGGTTAACAATACACAGATAATGTTCGATAAAATATTATTCCAAGCGATCTAAACATGTTTTTGGTGGAGGGAGGATAGGTATCTTTTAATTGAAAAAAATTACTGTATTGTAGTTTTTCTTTTTTCTAGATTGAGTAAAATACGATATTGGATTTACATCATCGAGAACCAGGACACTAAAAACAACAACAACACAGTGGCGTAGCGAGCATAACTGGCTCCCGGGGCACGATACCTTTGTGGCCCCCCCCCCGCAAAACATATAGTAATATAATATATAGACCTTATATTGGCGCCCCCCCGAAAAACCTATAATAATATAATATATAGACCTTATATTGGGGCCCCCCATAAAACATATATTAATATAATATATAGACCTTATATTGGCACCCCTCCCCCCGAAAAACATATACTAATATAATATATAGACCTTATATTGGCCCCCCCCCCCCCCCGAAAAACATATACTAATGTAATATATAGACCTTATATTGGCGCCCCTCTGCAAGTGGCGCCGGGGGCATGATAGACCCCCTTGCCCCCCCCCCCTCGCTACGCCACTGCAACAACAACACAAACAGCCAGATTGCGAAACGAGTGTTATGTTTTCCCCTGTAAAATACAGAATTGCTTGCGTTACTAAAAACCTAAGCTCTAAATTCATCCGAGTATTTTATTACCAAAATTATTACAGATCTTTATTCTGAGGAGAGAGAGTAAAAAATTGTTACACAGAGTTCAATTAAGTATATTCATAACTAGCTGAATACCCGTGCTTCGCTACGGAGTGCATTCAAATTAAATACAACGGTCAATGTATGCAATTAATGCCAAAATAATATTTATAAAAAAATCGCAACGGATATTTTTATAGACAAAATAATGTAGAAAGAAATATTCAAATTAAGTACAACGGTCAATGTATACAATTAATTTGTAGGTTTAATATCGATAAAACATACTAATTTGAATTAAATTCTTAAAAAAACTTCCATCTCAATTAGTCTAGTGGTTAAATTTTATCTGTTACCGTATTTTAATAGTTTTTTTTGTCAATTTATTTCGTTGTTATGCACGGGACGCAAAATTAATTTAAAGTATCACAAAAAGAGAAGAAACCACGTGATCAGCATTTAATAAATTAAATTCTAAAAATTAATCTTCAAAAATTCCCCAAAAATCAGAAAATGGAAGTAAAGATTCGAAAAAGATATCATTTTAAATAATTTTTTATGATTTTCTCGTGATATAAATTTTATAACCTTCAAAATTATTATTTTAAATGCAAACTTTAAAGAATGTTACAAAAACAGCTTAAAAATTTCATTTTAAAAAATCTAACAAGAATTTTTCAAAAATCTTTCTTAGTGCACCCCTACACCATAACGAGAATCACCATGCAAAATTTCAGCCCTTTAGGTCCAGCGGTTTGGTCTGTGCGTTATCTGTCAGTCAGTTACGGAACTGTTTTATACATATACACTCATGGACAAAAAAATTAGCGCACCAAGAAGGAGTCGTCAAAATGAAACGAAATTTTACATACGTAATGACTACTTTGATATAAGTAAATGATAAGAAAATCAAAGAAAAAGGATAATTTATTTCAGAGAAAAAGGCAAAAGAACGGAGGAGTTAATACTCCGTTGGACCCCATCTAGCGCGAATTCACGATGCGATACGATCGGGCATTGAGTCATACTAGTTCTGTATGATGTCTTGAGACATTTCGTTCCATATTTGCTGTAACCTTGCCTCTAGGTCGTTCAAACTCGTGGGATGCCCAACTCGTCGTCCCAAATGATCCCAGATATGCTCGATTGGAGACAAATCTGGGGATCGGGCAGGCCAAGGAAGGATAGTAACAGTGCGGAGACAGTCTTGTGACACCCTTGCCGTATGAGGCCGAGCATTGTCTTGTTGAAAAATGGCTCCTGGGAGCAGTTGCATGAGTGGCAACACATGTGGTTGCGGGATTTCATCAACATACCGCTGGGCTGTCATGGCGCCACGGAACAATACTAGGGTGACCGTGTATTGTAGGCAATGGCACCCCATACCATCACACCAGCTGTGGGAGCGATGTGTCGCTGTACAACAAAGGCAGGATTGAAGCGTTCACCACGGGCTCTCCACACACGAACACGATTGTCATCACTGCCGAGATTGAATCTGGATTCGTCGCTAAAGACGACCGGGTTCCATTCCGCTGCAGTCCAGTTTCTTCGTGTGCGGCAAAACTCCAAACGGAGGCGTCGATGGGTGGGTGTCAAGGGCAGCACACGTAATGGGCGCCGCGATACCAACTGTCCTTCAGCCAGGCGCCTTCGTATGGTTCGAGAAGACACAGAGGCCCCTAGTGAAGGTGCTACCTGTGCCTGGATGGCGGCCGATGAAGCAGTTGGCTGTAATCGTGCATTTCTTACGATGTGGCGGTCTTCTCGACGACTGGTCTGTCGAGGGCGTCCTGAGCCTGGTCTTCGTGTACATGGCATCTCTCTGGTCCACTGGTCCCAACACCTCCTCACAACACAATCAGAGCGGCCTAATTGACGAGCTACTCGCCTAGCTGACCACCTAGCTTCCATCATCCCGACGATTCTTCCCCTCTCAAACTGCGATAACTGCTTATATTGTCTTCGAACACGGCATAATGGCATGTCTATATCATCTCTTCATTTGTAAATGATTCAGCACACTCAAACAAGCTTTGGTTACCTGTTTTATACTCCACAGAGTACGATGTTCAACGCCCTCTACCGGCTATACGTAATGCGCAATCACGCTGCATTTCTAATCATTCGCATATCTCCCCGACATGTACCTTCATTGCAAGTTTCGTTACGATCCCGCAATTATTTCTTGGTGCGCTAATTTTTTTGTCCATGAGTGTAGATAGTGTTGTATTACCGAAAAGAAATGAATTTTCTGAATCTAAGAAAAATAACTTTAAATAAAAATAATGCAATTAATATGATTTTATAAAATTTCGTTATGAGTATTAGCCTTATGTAATTGAAAGCTCAAATGTGTTGGTGGATGCGGTATTATGAGTTATCATTTTAACAGGTAATAAATACTTCCAATAACAAGTAAAATTATCTTCTACAGAGGCTGTTCGCACATTTTTTAGACGATTTTGGTAATCAGTAATAAAAAATCGTTTGCTGCAAAAGAAATAATTGCAATTGTACTATGTTTTTAATGTAGAAATTTTAAAATTTATAAAACAAGTCAAAATTATCGTCTGCGGCTTGAAAGTTTTCTTTTTATTCAAAATGGCGTTTTTAACAAAGCAGTGGTTCGAAGGCTACATTTATGCTCCTTCCGAAGAGAAATATGCATACTCCGTTATCCAAAAACAATGTGAGAGTCATGGTTTTGTGATATCTAAAGCGTCGATAGGTAATATCGTCAACAAGAAAGGAATAAACGTCAAATTGGAGCCTCAAGTGGGACAAAAATTCCAAACAAGTATCCAAGGAAAAAACGGACATCTTCGACTATTGCAAAGGTACGTTGTTTAATGTTAAAAGAAAATCCCCCTAGTCAAAGGACATTTGCAAAATCATTAAAATGCTCGGTGTCCACTGTAAACAAAATAATAAACGTTGATTTAAATCTTAAGAAAGCGAAAAAACGCAATGTGCATCGTCTTCTTCCAAATCATATCGCTGAACGCAGGACACGCTGCAGAATTCTATATGAGAAACACTTATCCAAAGAAAAATGGAAAACAATTGTCACAATAGATGAATCATGGGTGTATTTAAATGATTGCAACAAAAAAAGAGCCATTTATTATCATAAAAGGGGAGAAAAAAATTTAAGTACATGGTTCAAAGAATCGAAAGAAAGTTTTTCTAAGGGATTCATGATTGTTGCTGGTTTTTCTTATAATGGCAAGTTAAAAATAAAGAGAGTGGAAAAAAATGTCAAGATTAACTCCAAATACTATCAGGAACATATTTTATCGCCAATTTTTCTGAATGAAATACCGTCGCTTTACCCACAGTGCCATCAATCTGTGAGACTCCATCAGGACAAAGCTAGCAGTCACACATCAAAATCCACTGTAAATTTCCTAAAAGAAATGGAACAAAAAACTGGTATCAAGACCATACCCTTCACTGATATCCCTACTAAATCTCCCGATGTATCACCTATGGATTTTTGTGCTTTCGGACTTTTAAAATCTGCTTTATCCAAACGTCGTCCCAAAACCCTTACAGGACCCTGGAAAGCTGTTCAGGAGGAATGGGATAGAATACCTCATCTGACACTTCAAAAGGCATTATTATCCTGGAAATTGCGGTGTCGAAAGATAGTTCAGAATAAGGAATGTCAAATAGAACACTTAAAACACAAGAATTTTATGTAATTTAGTTTTGTGAATACAATATACATCGTCTAAAAAATGTGTGAACAGTCTCTGTAAACTTAATTTATTATCGATGAAACTGAGCGCTTAAAAAAAAAGAGAGCACTTTCCTTAACTCAAACAACTCCAGGAACTCCTCGAGCTCTTCATCCATATTTATCTTAAATAATAATTCGCATCTTGTATGAGAACGTTACGGGGAAAGAGATATCACATTAAGGAGTAATCTTGAACTTTTGAAGGGGGAGTTTGAAGTTTTTCTTCAACCTAAACAGAGAGAATACTTGGAGTATACGGTAGAGAACGCTAAAGAAATTTGTAGTAGGCCGTTCCAATTTATAAAACAATAGGATACAGAAAGCTTGAAAATTTCGTGAACGGGTTAAAAACTAGAACAGCCCATTCGGAGTAAGTTAATAGAGTCTCGACTTTAGGCATGCAAAGGGATTACGAAAGTATTCCTAATATCCATGTTGCTATATAAATGTCTGATAAAAGGACGAATAAACGTTTTGGATGGTATTATAACGGCTATCAACTTTCAAATTGAAGCTTGCATTGCTCGTTATTTTAGAATATGAAGTTTAAAAAATTCGTAACACACATAAAAGTGTCGTACTTTTAATCATCTCGTCACACATGTTTTTCATTTGAAAAGAAATCCTTTATTAAATAATAAGATTTATCTTTGAGCAGTGCACTTTGCAAGGGAATTTCAGCTTTTTAACGGAGTTGAAAAAAGAATATTTCTCATAACTCGATGCATTAAATATCGCTTCACGCAGAACGACCTATCGTTAGACTTTAGAAAGTGACTTCTGTTAGCTGGTTAATGGATGTCATCAGTGTTAATTCCGGTTATCGAGCATGTTGTCACTACCAACAAGTAAATACATGTTGTCACTACCATAAGTAAATACATGAAAGTAAAAGTAGCAATAATTACGAATCCTTTATTATGAAAACACAGATTTTTGTTAAACTGCGGATACCTTTTATATCACACACACGCTGATTATTATTATACAGGACTTTTCGTTTCAGTCGGAACCAACAAAATATTTGTTAAATGACTGCACCACTTATATTCACGATGCTATGCAGCTGTTACTGATATATTAATATCATGTTCGTTTTTTTTTATCAAAGCTTTAAAATTATATAATAATGTTTATAAATTTAAGCTTATAGTTGTTTCTTCATATAAGTCATACTTCTACCTAAAAAAAGAACACTGCATCCATTGCGTTTGTCCTGCTACTTTTCATTTTAGTTTTGATACAAGAAAAGTAAGGACATTTGTATCTATTAACATATCAAAAGCAATAGCATGACAGACAGCTACTTATCAATAAATCAAGGTAGTTCAAATCTCTACTTATACGATTGTCGTCTAGTGAGGCTCTGTAGGAAACCTCGAAAGAGGTGCAGTTCCATGCTAGTGCCAGTCCTGTTGTTTGAAATGAGGGTGAAAAGAGGGGAAGAGGGATAAAATGAATACTTTAAGAAATGGTTGACAATATTAAGTTTTGAAAACATTTTATAGAAATCAACGAGACCGGATGAGAATATATGAAGCAGATTTAGTGTCGAATATATAGATTAACTGTATAGAGAATACTACTAAGGGGCACTCTATTTGAATTTGATACAAACACAGTTTATACATGAAACAATGTTTATTGAATTCGTTGCACATATAGAATTTGCTTTTACAGCAATAAGCATACGTACTACTTCTACGGAATATATATATTAGCATTCAATAAAAATACTTTTTGCAAATACTCACAAACCAGCAGAGAGTCAAACCAGCAGTACTGCCACGTAAACTTTGGGCCCCCTAAGCACTAGCGCAAGATAGCACCTGGAGCTGCTTTCCTCGTAGCTCCCTTAACTCGCTTATCTATCAACCTTAACAAAACCTTCTTCAACCTTTTTTACTTAATCAAGCTGCTTGGTATTTATACCAAGCGCGTATGCCGAAATTAGCATATCTCAAGCAGCTTCTTTAATTCATTCACTCAAAAGTTCGATTCTTGTGAATCGAATCTTATGTATACCTTACAACTGAAACTGAACTGTTGGCTCTATAAAGAGGTATTCGTTCTTAATTAGAAATGACTCTTTTGAGTATTGAACTTTTTGCTTAGTATCGTGGATTTTATTGAAGGAAGAATAATACATTACAAGAGATTATACCGATAACGATATAAATACTAATCGCAAATAAAACTCTGAAACGAACTTCCTCTGGGTGGACAGATGTACTGACCTATGTATCTCTAAGCCTGGTCATGATCTCCAACAAATAAGACCCGCGTTCTCTTCCTGCCCAAAGGCCTCTCTGACCCCGGCTCATTTCCTCGTGCGTCTCTAGACCTACGATTATTCTACCATTTCCTTTTCTATCCCTTCAAAACAACTAGGTTAACTCAAGAATCGAATCTCAAATTCCTGACAAGTGTGTTTTCAGTTACACCATAATCTGCAGTACAAAACGTATGCAAAATTTCATTATTCAAAGGGAGTTGTATCGTACTCTACTTGTTCGAATAAAATCCTTCATAATCTTCTCTAAAGTACTTTAATGAATTCCTTTTTAATGTGCCCTTTATATAAACGCATTATGTTAACGCAATCCTTATTGATAAATCAATATAAAGAATGTGTTCCTTTCCTTATTAGTCCGACTTTCTCTTTTGTAATGAAAGCAGAAGAGAAATTAGTATGAAACTCTTTATACGTGAAACGCAGTCGCATACATAAGAGACATAACTGTTGATGAGGCCCATAACGACACCCTAATAATATAACTTTTTATTTATGATATTCTAGAAAGGAATAAATTGAGAGTAAGGGAAATCACTCATATCGCCGGGAAGGTCTAACGGTTAGAATGTAGTCACTGTGTAATATTTTGAGGTTATTTCCCGTAGAATTCGTCGTCATATTCATCCAAACTCGGATACTAACTCAAGCTTTGCAAACATGTTTTCAGTTTTCCAAAGCATCTTCAGAACGTTATACTTTACGTAAACTTTCATTATCTCTTAGTAAGTAACACCACAGTGAATCTAACCAGCGAGTTTGAGAAGAATTTAGTAGTGTAGGATGAAAACTACCAATTTCCATAGGAGCATTTTTTCTTTGTGCAAAGCACAAAGGACTATATCTAATATAGTTTTGAAGATATGAATTTGAATTTACCTCACAGTATCCTGACATTGATTGTGAGTAGACCATTTTCCAAACAATTTCGTTTTTAACTGATTGAAATACAATAAGAAAATATCTTTAACTCAATTTTGAGTAAAAAAGGGAGATTGTTCTATCCATAGATGAGGTATGTCATTTCTCCAAAAGAAGTTGGATTACAAGCCCATGTCATTATTGAAGGAAATAAGTGTGCTGGCTCTCTGGCCAAGGAAGCGTAGAACTTGACCCAGACCTCCTCCTCCATCACACTTGCAGATGTTAATGCAGTGGCCAGGGGCAGATTATCCAACCAGCTCCTAAAGAAACCGCTAATTTCGGACTTTAACTGTCCTAGAAGAATTGCTTCTACAATAGCTAGACTAAGAACTAATCACTTTAAGGGTATGAAAATCCACCCTGAGGGATTTTCCGTTATCCAAGATCCTTTATCAACTATAAAAATTGTCCAGAAACCTAGCTTTCTCCAGAACATATCTTGGACTGTTCAGCAGGGTTGCCAGATAAAAACACTGAAAATATGGGACGGGTTTTGATTACTATACTACTGGGGAGTATGGAATAGCCCCCAGGGAAAGGCGGTCCAGGGGTACTCCCCTGGAGAATTTTCAAATTTTAACCTTTCAAATAGCCATTTTCAATGCATTTTCGTTGAGTTTTGCAACTTAAATAGAGTTTAGGTTAAGTAAATAATAATGTAATTACATAGAAAATTTGCAAATCAAAAACAATTTAAAGTTGGTTTAGGCATATAGTACAAAACTGATTTTATTTTATTAGTTTACTACAACTAAGTGCCATTACAAAGCGTTAGGAACGTGTATGTAAAATTTGTAATTTTATTATTGTACAATGTACATAATATAATGTGAGCAGGAAATCTTTGGGGCGACTTTTGAGTCATAAAAAAGTTTTCGAATGAGCGTGTTCCCAAAGTCCATTGAATTGTATGATATATTGTGCTTTACTGTGTTAAATACAGTAGCTAACTTTATTAGAGCGATTTTGTCACTTTCAGAGGAAACTTTAGTGGTGAAAAACTTTGGCAGATTGCTGCTAGATGAAACAGATTTTTGTTTTTCTTGTGCTCGGCACCCTGAGCATGTTGAGTTACGTAACTTCGACCTCCATGGGCAACCGAAAAATCCTTATTACAATACCTACAACGTGCCTTATTGGCGTTGTTGGGACTAGGCCTGAGTCAATCTTCGTCCTTCATCCATTCATCCCTAAAAACACATAACCTTTTTTTCGGCCCATCACTATTGGATTTTGAACGTTTACCAGTAACACTGTTCATATTCAGGGATTAGTTTTATAACAAACACTTAATTCAAAAGCCACTATCAATCAACACGATCACAAACTAATCTGTATTCGTATTTAGCACTAGACTAAGAATATTATCGTTGTGACGTTCGGATCCCTGCGCATACAGACAAAGTTCTCGTCAAGGGCCTGTTCACATAGGAGTCCTGTAGCGGAAGCGTTAAAGTATTGAAATACGTATATTTAACCAATGACAAACCTCCAAACGATTAGCAACGAAATTTTTAGCGCCTTTGATTGGTTTATTTCCGTCTCAGCGCCATCTTTCCTTTTACGCTTCTGGACCGGATGTAAAGAGGCCCTTGTATGCGCCCAACTCGTATACAATAAATTTCTCATTTCGGCGGAAAACGGGACTTTTGCCGTCCCGTATCAAAGTTCCCCGGGACGCGGGACAAAATTCACAAATAAGGGACTGTCCCTTAAAATCCGGGACATTTGGCAACCCTGCTGTCCAGCCATTGTGGCTGCCTTTTTCAAACTCGTTTTGTCGCCACAAGAACTCCTCTACAGCCCACAAACACCTGATCCGGCAGCTGCTGTTATCCAGACTTTTGGCTCCATCTAAGACTTTTTCCGTCTGCGCTACTCGTAGACACGACAACAACAACAACAACAACAATGGAGATTGCTATTTTTGATCCTACGTTACTCAATTCAAAATCAACTTACAAAAATCGCAGTCATTGTTTATAAGAAATCGAAGGATTTGTCGAATCCTGTCAACACTCTACATTGTGAGCTCCGTGGCATCGTGGGAACCAGTATTAATTTCTTGCTTACCACATATTACGAAGTCATCGTAAAAAGCTGTTTTGTTGTTGGGAAAACCAAAAGTTGGACAAATAAATGGTTTGAAAAGTAAATATTATTTGCTTACTTTCAATGTATGTTTAGAATAGCACAAATGGAGTTTAATGAAATGAACATAAGTGGAAAGAAAATAAGCACCATACCTCCAAATTTAAAAATATAAAGCGGTCAGACACAGTATTAATTAATATTATGTCCATTGTAACACGTAGTCGCAGCTCTTCCCATTTGAAGAAAATAAATATGAAAATTAGAAACAGGAAACAACGGGAAAGAAAATCAAATAAAGAAAAACTATGTATTTAAGTTTAATAATAATACAGGGTGTTTCAAACAAAATCACCCGATTTGAAATGAGTATATTATGAAAAATATTGAATACAGAAAGTTAAAATCAATTTTATATTACATGGCTAATCATAAAATTTTTATACAAACCAAATTTAAGGTGCTTAATATGCCCACCTTTGGATGCATGACATACGTCTATACGGTAGGCAAATTCGTCCCAAACTTTTGCGAGCGTGTCTGAATACACTGCTTTCATGACTGTTATGCGTACACAGACAACCCGTGTCTTGGAATTGTTTATACCATCGCCTAATGCTCTGAGAGGTAAGAACTTCAATCTCCCAGGGTTTTGTGGACGAAAATCCCGCAGAACAGCTGTTACAGACTCACACTTCGCAAAGTATAAAACACAAAATGATTTCTGTTGGGCAGTCGCCATCTTTACAAACACCGAAGTGGCGGGAGAAGGAAGAGCTTTAGCGCTACTTGTCGGCAACTGCGTGAAACTCGGGATTTCCCTCTTTCTGCTTATACATTATTCGATCAAGACGGATTAAAAGATGAATAGTTATGCTTTTTTTAAATCGGATGATTCTTTGATTTCTGTTGATTTCTGATGGGCAGTCACCATCTTTACAAACTCTGAAGTGGTGGCCAAAGGAAGAGCGTTAGCGCTACTTGTCGGCAACTGCATGAAACTCGGGATGTTCCTCTTTCTGCCTATACATTATTCGATCAAAACGGATTAAAAGATGAATAGTTATGTTTTTTTTTAAATCGGATGATTCTTTTATTTCTGTTGATTTCTGTTGTGCAGTCGCCCTCTTTACAAACACTGAAGTGGCGGGCGCAGGAAGAGCGTTAGCGCTACTTGTCGGCAACTGTGTGAAACTTGAGATTTTCCTCTTTCTGCCTATACATTATTCGATCAAAACGGATAAAAAGATGAATAGTTATGTTTTTTTTTTAAATCGGATGATTCTTTTATTTCTGTTGATTTCTGTTGTGCAGTCGCCCTCTTTACAAACACTGAAGTGGCGGGCGCAGGAAGAGCGTTAGCGCTACTTGTCGGCAACTGTGTGAAACTTGAGATTTTCCTCTTTCTGCCTATACATTATTCGATCAAAACGGATAAAAAGATGAATAGTTATGATTTTTTAAAATCGGATGATTCTTTTTGAAACATCCTGTACTTTATTGTCAACTGTGCTGACATTATATAGAAACGGAGGATTGTCTCTCACACGTTGATTCTTCAACGGAAACACATTCTGGAACTAGTTAATCCTTTAAACATTTGAAGAAAATGACGAAGCTAACTGACAGACAGAATTACAGGCGGCCGAGCTGCAATACGTCCGCTAGCAACAGGCTAAAAAAATTTTATAAAAGACTAAAATGTTTAGTAAGGGACAAAAATGATCTGGAATAAATTAACTTAGAAAAAGTTAAGAAGTTAAAAGTAACTATTTTTGATTTATAGCTACAGTCAAAGATTACTAGCGGAATATTTAGCATTGTTACATTTTAAGGGATACAACTTACTTACAATTAGAAAAAAAATGAGTTTAATATAATAAGAGGAAAAGAAATACTCATCATATAATACATGTGTTGAATTAAAGAATGTAATTACTCACCTCTCCATTTCTTTCCACTACAGAATAATTAGGCACTCGGACACACAAAAAAAGAATATCTGAAAGCCGAGGAATTCTAGATTTTAATGAAATTTGACTCACATCAAAGCATCTTACATGATGCACTTATATCACTTCAATCGAATAATGAAAAAGTTTCGTTTGCTGATCACGTGATCTCAGCATTTTTACTAAGAGATCGTCATGGCAGACTACTTGTCGCCCGCATTTTCGCAATTGTCTCTTTTCGAGTCATCATCTTGCCGGGGCCGCGCGATCGAAGGAGCCTCTGTAACTGGTAGGACTGCGACTTGCGATACTGGTCTGGTAACCGTTCCCGCTGCTGTCTTGATTTCCAACACCCTGGTGATGTTGTCTTGGCCTGGAATTAGGTTTTCTATTCTCCCAAGGGTCCACTGGAGCGGAGGATTGTTCTTTTCAATGATGGTGACTAGATCTCCTACATTGTAATTTCTGACTTTATTGGCACCCTTAGGACGGATGTTGAGCGTATGGAGGTACTCTTGTGTCCACCTTCTCCAAAACGTTTCTTTCATCTGGAGTAGAAACCTATATCTCGAAGAGATACTTAAAGAAGAATGATCGTTAGATTTTTCCGGTAATTCTAGAAGAGGTGAACCGATTACAAAATGGCTGGAGTAATGGCCTCCAGATCACTGGGGTCGTTAGACAGTTGAACTAATGGACGGGAATTAATACACGCTTCTACTTGGCACAGAAGAGTTGATAACTCTTCAAAAGTAACTGCAGTTCCTTTTGTAATTTTAATGAGGTGTTTCTTGGTAATTTTTATAGATGCTTCCCATAATCCGCCGAAATTTGGGGCATAAGGGGGGATAAAGTGCCATGAAATTCTTCTTTGGGAAGAAAAGTCTTGCACCGCTGCCTCCTTGGGCAGGTTGAATAAGTGCTTCAAGTAGGAGTTGACTCCTACGAAATTTTTGCCATTATATGAGAAAATGTCTAATCGGCAAACTCGGCGACCTATGAATCGTCGTAGCACAGCTAAAAATGCATCTGTGGATAGACTGGATACGATTTCGAAATGCACTGCTGTAGTTGCCAAGCAGATAAATAAACAAATATAAGATTTGAATGTGCTACACTTTCGTTTATGCTGACATTTGGTAAGAATAGGGCCGGCGAAATCAATGACGACTTTGGAGAAGGGGCGACTGGGTGTTATTCTTTCTACTGGTAAATCACCCATTTTTTGTATTGACGTATTAGCTGCTAAACGGCAGCATAATATGCATCGGTTTAATTCCTTTCTGACCGTTGATCTCCCATGAGGTATCCAGAATTTTTGTCGAGTAAGTGCCAACACTAAATTGGGACCGGCATGTCCACTGTCGTGGTGATAATGCCTTATGAGTAAAGCTGTAATATGTTCTGATTTGGGCATAAGCATTGGATGCTTCTGGTTTAATCCTAGTGTTGGATGTTGTCGGAGGCGTCCGCCAACACGAAGCATATTATTTTTATCAAGAAAAATATTTAATGGTACTAACTTATTTGATGGGTTTAAAGTTTTATTATGACCTAGTAAGTTAATTTCATTTGAGAAATGTGACCTTTGAATTATTTTTACGATACACGTTTCTGATTCCTCTAATTCCAGAGCTGTTAAAGGGCCACAGCGTTTTGATTTATTTTTAGAATTGTAGGAAAATCTCAATATCCATGCAAATGTTCTCAGTAGTTTTAGGTATGAAGAAAATCTTTGAAAATGAGTTTCCAATTGATTTGTATTAATGACTGGTGAATCATATTCTTGATCAGATTGCACATTATATTCAACATTAGTAGTCTGCGTGACATTAGATAGAAAATCTTCACTTTCATAGAGCCATTTTGGCCCTTCCCATCACTCAGACTTGTTTTTTAGTGAAAGAGGAAATAATCCTCGAGTGTCACAGTCGGCCGGATTAATCTTGCCCGGAATGTGTCTCCAGGAGTCTAGAGTTGTTAAGGCTCGGATCTTATTCACACGATGAGTAACAGACTGATTTCCCTTTGTTGGGGGGTTGACAATCCAACCTAAGGCTATGGAGGAATCACTCCAATGAAATGTTTCATGTATAGCAAATTTAACAGAGTTTTTAATTGCCATTGTCAATTCAGATAGCAAATTTGCCCCACACAGCTCTAATCTCGGTAAAGTTAGTTCTCTTACCGGTGCTACTCTAGTCTTTGATGCTACGAGTGAAATGACTATGTGGTTGGAAATGACTCGTAAATACGCTACCGCGGCATAAGCCTTTGCTGAGGCGTCACAAAAGCCATGCAATTCGACTTTTATTACCTTATTATTTAAACCCATATATCTGGGAATACACATATCTCGAAAATGATGAATTTCTGATTGAAATTTGTTCCAAGTTTCAAGAACCTCAGAGGGAATTTTTTCGTCTCATGTTACACTAAATTTTCATAAGTTTTGTAATAACAATTTAAGAATTATGGTGGCTGGAGCTATAAGACCCAATGGGTCATAAACTTGAGCTATTGCTGAGAGCAACTGTCGCTTTGTTTGAACTTGATTCTTAGTTACAGTTTTAACTTGAATAGTGTCTTCCCGCAAGTTCCAGAATATTCCTAATACTCTTTGAGTTAACTCTTCCTCAAAAAAAATGAGCTGAACTCTTGGCCTTGTCCCTATCTGGAATTTCTGAAAGGATCTCTGGATGACTGCAAGCCCACTTTCTAAGTGGAAAACCACCTGCCAGCAATAAATCTCGTAATTCATGTATTATATCTTTTAGCTGATTCGATAGAATCTGCCCCGGCTAATACATCATCCATGTAAAAATGTTCGCTCGCTATCTGTGCAGCTAATGGGTAATTGCCTTGTTCATCTTCACATAATTTCTGAAGTGTTCGCAGTGATAAATATGGTGCACAAGTGGTGCCATAAGTGATAGTATTTAATTTATAAATAATTAATGGTTCACTAGGAGAATCTCTCCAAAATATTCTCTGATACTGGCGATCTTCTTCTGAAATTAAGATTTGCCTGTACATTTTGGCAATATCGGCTGTAAAGGCTATAGGATATGATCGAAATTTCAAAAGATTATCAAAAATGTTCGTTTGGAGTTTAGGTCCAATACACAAGACATCATTTAATGATTTGTTATTACTAGTTTTAAACGAGGCATCAAAAACTACACGAAGCTTTGTAGTCGAACTGTTTTCATTAATGACTGCATGGTGCGGTAGATAATAATTTGGAGTATGATTAAGTTCCTCGGAATTTATTTCTGTCATATGATCAAGGTCTTTATACTCCTGCATGAATTCAGAATATGTAGACTTTAATTTTGGATTTCTAATTAATTTGTTTTCCATTGCATAGAATCGGGATAATGCCCCTGAATTGCTTTCACCTATAGTTTTATCTTCCTTAAAAGGAAGTTTAACTATATATCTGCCTTCACTATTTCGTTTAACTGAATTTTTAAACATTTCTTCAGCCCTGTCACTCAAAACAGGTTTTGCTTCAAGGTTGGGAATTGACTATATTTCGCAAAATTCCTCTAGAACTCTTGTCAGATTTTCGGAATCATTAATAGATATTGGCAACTGCTTGGTCTCTGTTGGACCTACTACCGCCGCATGAATATAAATGTTTTTTGCCAGTGAACAGGAGTGAGTAGGTAGGTCAATATGACCGCTCAAAAGATGGCCAATTTTTGTTGAGAAAGCCGTTGCTGTACCAGGCAGTCCTGCTATTGGACTACCATTGAAGAGATTTCAGACCTGTTCGGCTCCCAGTAAGATTTCAATGGGACCACAAACATAGAATGTGGGGTCTGCAAGAATCAGGTTTTTGGTATGGGGCCACTCGTGCCATTGCAAATGGAAATTAGGGAGAGGTGAGGTAACCTTATCAACTACAAATGCATTTACTGAAAATAATTCATTAGAATAATGCGATGTATATTCGAATTCGGTTTGGCTTAATAAGGTTTCTGCTACTACACAATTAATCCCTATTAAACTATGTGATGTGCTGCGTAAGGGTAGATTTAAACGCTTAGCACACTTTTTAGTAATTAAAGAATTTTTTACTAGCATTGTCAACCAAAGCCCTGCATTGAATACATTTTCCTGTACTGTCCTTTACTCGAATCAATGCTGTTTGCAATAATACATTACTAGAAACAGATTGCGCACTATTTGAAACCGAACTTTCTGGCCCAATGCTATTCACCCTTTCTGAACTTTGGCTATTTGCATAAACATGAAGTCGAGTATGATGTTTTTCGGAACAATTTTTGCAACCAAAATCAATACGACAGGTATCAAGTTTGTGGTTTGACCGTAAACAATTCTGGCACAAGTGATAATTTTCTACAATCTTCCATCTATCGGTTACAGATTTCGAATTAAAAACTGGACATTTGAATAATGGATGATTCTTAGTACATAATATACAACCGTTTTTTTGTTTTATGATAGCACTATTCGCAATATGTTGATTCTTAACACCGCTAACTTCAAATGGCTTCTTCATGATATTAAATTTTGATTCCGACCTATTGCCCTTTGCATCCTCGATACTGCGCGCTTCACGCTCAACGAATTTCCTAAAAGAATTCAAATCTGGGATGTTATCATTATCCATCGTTAATTCCCACCTCTGATTTAGCGGTTCATCTAATTTTCCTACCATAAATTTAATTAACATTAAATCACTTAGAGCGTTCGATTCCAAGCCAAATGTTTTCAAATTTCTGACAGCTTCATTACACGTGTTTAGTAACTCTAATAATGTTTTGGAATTATTGGCCTTGGCGATTTTTATCGAAAATATTTTATTTATTTGACTTAATGCAAGCTGCCTTTTATTTTCATAACGTTCGCATAACAATTCCCAGCACTGATCTAAATGTTCTTCTTTTAGAGCAAATCCGCGAATTAATTTAGCAGCATTTCCCCGAACTGACGCATGTAAATACTGCAGTTTTTCAATGCTCGATAACTGTTCATTTTTTAGAATTGTGGAAACGAACAATTCCTTAAACGAAATACAACTTTCGTTTTCGCCATAAAATTTTGGCAAATCGAATTTCGGCAACTTCACCCAAGAATTCTTAGCATTTGCATCTATTTTTGACTCTGTCGGAATTTCCGGATTTAAAAACGCAACTTCCATTTTATCTTCTAACTCAACTAACAAATCTAAAATTATCCCCTTGTATCTCAAATACACATCCATGTAATCCTCATTTTCCTTAACCGAAAGTCCTTTAAATGAAACTGATAGACTAGTTTCATACGATTTTATATTATTTTTCAATATTTTTACTCTTGAGTGCTGTTCCTTCACACATTCCTCGACTTTATGTTTAAATAAATCTATCTCTTTACAAAGTTGTTCAAAGAACAAAACTTGTTTCGATAACTTAGGCGCCATTTTGCCGATTATAAGCAAACAAGTTCTAGAATATAAGATTTAAGAATGATGCATAAGAATAATGAATAACGCATAATAGTAATGACTACGAATATAAACTAACGATTGTACGAGTAAAGATACCAAAATACAGTCTTTACGAATTATACATACAATGCAATTTGTTTTCGATTTAATATACGTATTATAAGAATAAGTTTTATTTATTTGTTCGACTACGCGCTCTGACGGACCAAAAATATGTTGAATTAAAGAATGTAATTACTCAACTCTCCATTTCTTTCCACTACAGAATAATTAGGCACTCGGACACACAAAAAAAGAATATCTGAAAGCCGAGGAATTCTAGATTTTATTGAAATTTGACTCACATCAACGCATCTTACATGATGCACTTATATCACTTCAATCGAATAATGAAAAAGTTTCGTTTGCTGATCACGTGATCTCAGCATTTTTACTAAGAGTCGTCATGGCAGACGACTTGTCGCCTGCATTTTCGCAATTGTCTCTTTTCGAGTCATCAACATGTAATAAAATAATTATTCATTATATGCTGTAAAATACCGTTTATCGAATTATTGTTGTTGTTGTTGTCGTGTTTAGGAATAGTGTAGTGTCGTGTTTAGGAATTTGCACTATCGATAGAAAAGGGGTGCCATTGCCTCGAAAGAGGTTGGACCTCTACCTGTTGGTCCTCGAAAGGTACTTTATTTTCCTTTTACCACCCAATGGAAATTCCAATAGAGGCATTCCACGATCCGTCTTTTGGGGACGTGCCCTCTAGAGATTACAGGCTCCCCCGAGGTTTTTGAGTTATTGTTTCAGGTATGTGATATCTAATTCAATATTAACATTACATGCAAGTAGAGCATTTCTAATGTAGAAATCTTTAGGTAACTTATGTGACTGATAAAACTATCAAGATAATTACTTTCTCATAAACACTTCTCGTAAATTTGTGCCATCTATTTTATATATATATATATATATATATATATATATATATATATACACGTATATATTGTACCGTAGTCAATAATACGACAAGCCTTTCGCTTCAATTAATTTACTACGATACGTTAAACATACTACAAGTACAATAGTTAAAGCAAGTATGTACAGCGAGTTATAATTTTTGCAGTTAGATAGTCAGAACGGCTTCGGGTTCACCGACAGCGCTGGCCTACAGAAGACCTCTCGAACCAGGAGAGCGTCTCTCTCACACTCAAAACAGATCTCTTTTTGTGGACTATTGGGGTCTTCTTTTATACTGTCGGCGAATTCAAAGAGCTTTCTCCGGCGTTTGAAGTGCTGGTAAGTGTTAGAAGTTTATGGGATTCTAAATGTCACTATATTTTAAAAAATCTCAAAAGCCCTCGAACCACTCTGGGATTTATGCGTTCTATAACGTCAGAACCTCACATTATCAGAACTGTATGGCCTCTTATCCTAGAGTTTATGAGACCGCCCAGATCAACAGTTCGCCGATAGATGACATCTTGAGGGGTAGGAATGGGGCATCACATACTTATATAATTACAAATTTCGTGTGGTAATTGAGACAATGTCACAACTCCTCACCTCTTTAAAAGAATTTTTCCTCGGAAAAATTCCATCCTATAGTCACTCTATTTAAATTCAGAGTTATTGCATTATAAGTACAAAGCCATAATTTTTGTCTTAAAATGTTAACAATTTTAACGTTATGACCTTCTGAAAAGTGCTAGAGAGAAATCCAATTCACAGACGATAATAAACAACACATTTTCATATTTTCTCATATTCCTCAATTAACACTTAATAACTCCATTTCATGTCTAATACAATTATAACTGAGTATTAACAAGTAAATATAACATTCTTTAAATCTACTCTTTTATCTAAACACTAAGCATACAACATAAAAAACCTTCTTTTACAGCAAAATATCAAAATTCTCATACATATTATGCTTTCTGAACCCTAGAGTACAACACTCACCTTTTTATACCTTGAAATAACAAGTACAAGATTTTTAGTTATCTACTACAAAGAACAAAATAAACGCAAAAGTTACTTTTCCTTACTATGACAAAAAATACACAATTGCATGATTTACTAAACAAAATAACATAAGAAAACATAAGGTACTATTGCCTTCTTATCTCTTCAAGGCTTACATCATTCGTGAGTATGCCTTCCTCAGGGGAGGGGGGGGGGGGGCAGGATTCGTGTTCGAATTCTCTTTTTCCATGAAGAAGGTTTGTTGTTGGCACAATTCTTTCTGGTCGGACCCTACCCTACTAAGACGGTCTGCGTTCTTGTGATACTTCCCCGATTTATGTTTTACTTCAAATTCATACGGTTGTAATGCAAGGGCCCAGCGCATTAATCGAGGGTTTGAACTGGCGTTTGTACGTAACCAACGTAAAGGATTGTGGTCGGTTATGATTGTAAATTTTCTACCATCCAAATAATAATGTAATTTTTTTATTGCAAACACGATACTGGCGCATTCTCTTTCAGTGGTACTGTAACGTCTTTCAACGTCTGAAAACTTTTTGCTCAGGTATAGAATCGGGTGTTCTTCTCTGTTTTCTGACTCTTGGCTCAAAACTACTCCTATTCCTGAATTCGAAGCATCGGTTTGCACAATAAATTCACGATTGAAATTTGGGGCATGTAACACGGGCTTATCCGTAAGACTCTTTTTCAATGCGCGGAACGCCTTTTCGCATGCACCAGTCCATAAAATTTCGGTCTTTTCAGCTCTGCCCTTCAACGCATCTGTCAACGGAGATGCGAGTACAGAATAATTGTTTATATACCTGCTGTAATATCCGGCTAGTTCTAAAAACGTACGGATTTGCGTCTTGGTTAGCGGCGTCGGGAAACTTTTTACACTTTCAATTTTTGCTTCCGCTGGGGTACGCGCTCCATTCCCAACGATATGATCCAAATACTTTACGTGGCTTTGTGCGAACTTACACTTAGCGGGTTTGATTTTCAAGTTCGCCCTTTTTATTCGCTCTAGAACTAAGCTTATATGTTTCGAATGGGCTTCCCAAGTGTCGGAAAATATAGCAACGTCATCTAAATAGGGGACGGCAAAATCTTCCATTTCTTTTAATATATCAGACATAAGTCTACTAAAGAAAAATGGTGCGTTCTTTAAACCGAAACTCATTTTTAGACATCTGAAAGTTCCGAATGTTGTACAGAATGCAGCATATCGTTGCGCCTTTTCGCTTATAGGAATCTGCCAGTATCCCTTAGCCAAATCCAATACTGTAATGTATTTAGCCGATGATACCTTTTCCACTCGCTCTTCGACGTTTGGAAGGGGGAAATACTCTGTCCTAATGATTTCATTCAGCCTTCGGTAATCTACGCATGGTCGAGGGTCTTTACCTGGGGTCTCTACTAAAATTAACGGTGAGGTGTAATCCGACTCACCTACTTCGATAATCCCTAACCGTAACATTTTCTGGATCTCTGATTTTAATATACCAGTTTGTCTCTGGGAAGTGCGATAGGGTTTTTATCTTATCGGTTTATCGCTGATTAAAGTAATATCGTGTTCTACTAAATTTGTGGTACCAGGATCATTTGAAAAACACGAAGCAAACCTATCCAATACTTCTTTTAATTGGTCAATTTGACCGGCTGTCAAATTTTTCTCTAGCTCACTAAGTCTAACTAATTCACAAAAATCAAAATTCATAGGATTGTTTTCTAAATAAAGGATATCTATATCATGATCTTCTCTCACTTCAAGATCGCCTTCATAACTCAACAAATTTACATGTTCGGGTCTAGTGTGATAGGGTTTTAGCATGTTAATATGGTAAATTTGAGTCTTATCTTTCTTACCAGGAATTCCTACTACATAATTGGTTTCCGATATTTTAGTCCTAATCTTCCCAGGACCTACCCATTGCAATGAAAGCTTATTAGGTCGAGTCGTCGCCAAAACTAAAACTAAATCTCCTTCCTTGAACTCCCGTTTCACTGCATTCTTATCCTACCAGGCCTTTCTTTTCCCTTGCATTTCCTCTACTTGCGTTATCGCTAATTCTCGACATCTTTTCAATCGATTTATTAAATTAAAAACGTACTCTGTTACTATGTCACCTTTAGGGGGTGGATCTAACCAACGTTCCATCAGCAAGGTTTCAGGGGTTTGTAAGTTCTTACCATATACTAATTCAGATGGTGTATAGCCTGTACTTTCATGCACTACAGTCCGGAGAGCTAATAAAATGGCTGGTAAATGTTTATCCCAATCCGCACCTGATTCAGGACATAATGCCCTCAAAAGTCTTTTTACAGTTCGATGAAAACGCTCTACAGGATTACTTTGAGGATGGTGTACAGAGCTATGGTGGATCTTAATGCCGAATTTATCAAAAAATTCTGTAGTTAGGGCCGAAGTGAAAGAAGTTCCTAAATCACTTTGCACATCGCGAGGAAATCCTGTACGGCTAAAAATATTTAATAACGCTTCGGTTATTTTAACTGAGCTAATATCTGCTAGCGGAATTGCTTCCGGGTACTTAGATGTCATGCATATTGTAGTCAATATGTAACGGTGTCCCTCAGTGGTCAAAGGTAAGGGTCCGCACGTGTCAATATTAATTCTACTAAAAACCTCCTGAATCACCGGGACCAGTTTCAATGGAGCCTTTTTCTTCTCATTCGGACTCCCTGCTCTTTGACATTGGTCACAACTACGCACGAACTCGTCCATGTCTTTACAGCAATTTGGCCAATAAAAATATCTAATCAATTTATCTTTTGATTTAGTTCCACCTAAATGCGCTGACGTGCCTTCATGACACAGCGTTTTTACTTGATGTCTCAATGCCTTTGGAATTACTAGTAATTTAGTGACATTTCCAAAACGATCATCGCGATTCCGAACTAAAATTCCATCGATGATCGAAAACGTTTTATCCTCTTTCCCTGCACTTGGTTCGCTTACTCGGCTAAATAATTCTTTTACTTCTTCACACTTTTTCTGCACTTCCAAAAAACCTTTCTTATCAACCTTTAAAAGGTCTAATTCCGGAGCTTTTGCCTCCAAAGCTGGAATTACTATTGGCTCTTCCGTTTCTGTCGGAGTGCTATTTTCCGGTTCTTCATGATTATCTACCCTTAATTCTACCGTGCTTTCCGTATCTCGTTTGACCGTTTCGGCCTCTTTTTGTAAGCGCCTCGTATGAGACCGCGTTTGGACGGCATTTAGCTGTTTCACCGAAAAAAAATCATATCCATATTTCTCTCGTATCATCTCGGCAATTTTATTACCTAATAAATACCGATTTTGGTCCAAATGATTTCCGCATACAGCAGCCTTAGTAATAATTTTTCCAAAATCTCCCGCTATTTCCACACGAGCTAAAGGTAAGCAAATTAACTCCAAACTCAGCGGTTGTTTTATCCAAACTGTCTCACCCGTAAATTCTCGTGGACAAATGAATTTTCTACTATCAATGTCTAGAGTTGCACCGCTGTACCTAAGAATTTCAATCCTTTGGTCATTCACCGTACCGGGGAACGTATAAGATTCTAACAGATCAGGTTTTTCTATTTCTTGCACATTGTTTACGGAACCAGACGTTGTTTTTTCTGCAATCGTAGGCAGAATGAGCGAAGGTGCGTTTCCGAGCCACAACCGAAGCACTTTAAATTTACTCTTCATTCAAACGCCCTAGTTCGGTTTACTGGACCATGTGCTGCTGACGCCCCAGGGGGATAGAACTTTGGGTTATTTTCCCGAGGCTTCTCATGTATGAACGGACGTGATCGCTGTACCCTACTATCCCTCGCATCTTTAAATTTTGGGCCCATTGCCCTTACATTGTCATATCCATCTAGTAGTTCAACTATTTCCGATTCAGTTTTATATCGGACCATTTATCGATGAAGTGCTCTCGTACCTCCATCTTTGCCCTTTTCTTTATTTGATCAGCGACCAAAAGATCTTTCAGAGATTCAAAATAATCAACTTCTAAACCATCTAGCCATTCTCGCAAATTAGTTCCGCAACTCGAACGCAGTCCTTCCAGGTTGACATGGGATTCTTTAGATGGGATACAAATTTCTGGCGAAAAAACTCCGGGTTTAATTTGTAACGGGTTAAGAGGGTCTGTTTTATATGGTCATAATTTTCCGCGAATTCTTCTGGTTCTCTGGCTATGACGCTAATTATATCAATCGGTAGTAGTCCTACAAGGTGCGAAACCCTATTTTCCTTAGGTATTTTTGCGTGTTTAACCTGTCGCTCAAAAAGTACTAAATATAAACTAATGTCCGTTTTAACAGGATTAAATTCGGGAATTAATTTTTTCAAATTTAAATCAGTGGGTCTCGAATTTCTATTTTCCTCGGTGGACTGGGAACTGGATATTCCTTGTGCGATTCTTAATTTTTCTAACTCAAAATTTAATTCCAATTCTCTGGCTTTTAACTCCGCCTCCCGTGCAATTTTTCCTTATGTAGGGCCTCTTCCCTTTCCCAATTATGTATACGAGTTTGCTCTGCTTCTCGCCTTTCTAATTTTTCATGATTCGCCTTCAAAATACACTGATATAATTCAGCCACGAATTCGGGATCATAATTTTTTTGGCCTGTAACCAAAACCTTCAATTCCATTATTGTTTCGCTTCCCTTTCTAGGAATTTCCATCTCATCAACCAGTTTTACTATATCCTCTTTTTTCCTTTGTCTAAAAACTCCATTGCTAGCCGTTAATTTACCGACTTAACAACAATAATAATAATAATAATATCTTGTAAGTTAAAAACCCAATAGAATCACAGTACTATTAAAATTACACAAAAATCAAAATATTTGACCTTAAATACTTTTTTTAGAGAAAAGTATTTAACAATATAAAATGAACTTCTTTAAAATAAATTTTAAAAAAGAATTTTACAAAGAGAATTTATCATATACACTCTTTAAACAAAACAATTGAATCTCATTTTTTGGGATTTTTCTCTAATCTCATAAATTAACAAAGATATTTCCGATAGGTCTTTAAAATTTTTGAATATTTTAAGAATTTTAACTACAGAATTTTAAGCAATAACTTCTAGATTTTTTTTGAAAATAAACTCACCCCTTTTTGTTGCTTGAATCTTTTATAATCCATAGGCACAGCACAAAAATATTCTTCAGCCCTTAGGCCCACAAGAAAATCCCACACACTCACTTCACTGCTCCGAACACCTTTTCAGAGACAGAATCACAATTTAATTTCTCCCCCGCAAATATAGGTCAAACACCCTTTCCGTTCCTCACCCGCACTCGAGGAAAACCGAACAACACTGGGAGAAATCAGCTGTACCGTTGACCTTCGACCTCAGGAGACGAAACTTGCAGACAAAATCTAAACACTCGTTCCTCGCACTGCACGGGAATGGTACACTTTTCGAAACCACAGGAATATAAAAAAATTTCTTGCTTGCTCCTTCCTTATAACAGCCCAGCACGGCGGAAAAATCTATTTTCGGCCCCCGAAACGCTGATTTATCTTGTAATTTTCTGTTTTTCTTACTGGCGTAAGTTTCCCGTGAATTTCTCACAATCACAAGCTTCAACAATTTTTCGTACTGGCGTAAATTTCCGTGAATTTCTCACAATCACAAGCTTCAACAATTTAATTTTCTTGCTCCAGACGAATTTCTCGTACTCTTTCTCGAACGAACCTCTAAATACTGCCGTATTCTTCTTCTTCTACAATATCTAAATACTGACGTATTCTTCTTCTCTAACAATATCTAAATACGGACGTATTCTTCTTCTAAAAACGTCTAACTAACTCTAACTCAATTATCCCTACTAATCTGACACCAAAGCTGTACCGTAGTCAATAATACGACAAGCCTTTCGCTTCAATTACTTTACTACGATACGTTAAACATACTACAACTACAACAGTTAAAGCAAGTATGTACAACGAGTTAGAATTTTTACAGTTAGATAGTCAGGACGGCTTCGGGTTCACCGACAGCGCTGGCCTACAGAAGGTCTCTCGGACCAGGAGAGCGCCTCTCTCACACTCAAAACAGATCTCTTTTCGTGGACTATTGGGGACTTTTATACTGTCGGCGAATTCAAAGGGCTTTCTCCGGCGTTTGAAGTGCTGGTAAGTGTTAGAAGTTTATGGGATTCTAAATGTCACTATAGTGTCATAAATCTCAAAAGCCCTCGAACCACTCTGGGATTTATGCGTTCTATAATGTCAAAACCACACATTACAAGAACTTTATGACCTCTTATCCTAGAGTTTATGAGACCGCCCAGATCAGCAGTTCGTCGATAGATGACATGTTGAGGAGTAGGAATGGGGCATCACATACTTATATAATTACAAATTTCGTGTAGTAATTGAGACAATGTCACAATATATATATATATATATATATATATATATATATATATATATATATATATATATAAGGACTTGTGGTAAGGCGCGCTGCTTTTCGGTGCTGAGGGTGCTAGGACCGAATCCCGGTGTCCCGCCACTAAAAGCCTCCGGTTGTGTCGTCCCTATCTAGGGGGTGATGCTAGTCCACCTGTATGGTGCCCCCATAATAAAATGGTTAGCAAATCTGCGGTGTACTATGGCGGTAAGGATATTGCCTAAGAAACCGTCTGCCGCATTGGAATATACACTCATGGACAAAAAAATTAGCGCACCAAGAAATAATTGCGGGATCGTAACGAAACTTGCAATGAAGGTACATGTCGGGGAGATATGCAAATGATTAGAAATGCAGCGTGATTGCGCATTACGTATAGCCGGTAGAGAGCGTTGAACATCGTACTCTGTGGAGTATAAAACAGGTAACCAAAGCTTGTTTGAGTGTGCTGAATCATTTACAAAGGAAGAGCTGAGATAGACATGCCATTACGCCGTGTTCGAAGACAATATAAGCAGTTGTCGTAGTTTGAGAGGGGGAGAATCGTCGGGATGATGGAAGCTGGGTGGTCAGCTAGGCGAGTAGCTCGTCAATTAGGCCGCTCTAATTGTGTTGTGAGGAGGTGTTGGGACCAGTGGACCAGAAAGATGTCATGTACACGAAGACCAGGCTCAGGACGCCCTCGACAGACCAGTCGTCGAGAAGACCGCCAAATCGTAAGAAATGCACGCGTACAGCCAATTGCTTCATCGGCCGCCATCCAGGCACAGGTAGCACCTTCACTAGGGGCCTCTGTGTCTTATCGAACCATACGAAGGCGCCTGGCTGAAGGACAGTTGGTATCGCGGCGCCCATTACGTGTGCTGCCCTTGACGCCCACCCATCGACGCCTCCGTTTGGAGTTTTGCCGCGCACGAAGAAACTGGACTGCAGCGGAATGGAACCAGGTCGTCTTTAGCGACGAACCCAGATTCAATCTCGGCAGTGATGACAATCGTGTTCGTGTGTGGAGAGCCCGTGGTGAACGCTTCAATCCTGCCTTTGCTGTACAGCGACACATCGCTCCCACAGCTAGTGTGATGGTATGGGGTGCTATTGCCTACAATACACGGTCACCCCTAGTATTGTTCCGTGGCACCATGACAGCCCAGCGGTATGTTCATGAAATCCTGCAACCACATGTGTTGCCACTCATGCAACGGCTCCCAGGAGCCATTTTTCAACAAGACAATGCTCGGCCTCCTACGGCAAGGGTGTCACAAGACTGTCTCCGCACTGTTACTACCCTTCCTTGGCCTGCCCGATCCCCAGATTTGTCTCCAATCGAGCATATCTGGAATCATTTGGGACGCCGAGTTGGGCATCCCACGAGTTTGAACGAACTAGAGGCAAGGTTACAGCAAATATGGAACGAAATGTCTCAAGACATCATACAGAACTTGTATGACTCAATGTCCGATCGTATCGCATCGTGAATTCGCGCTAGATGGGGTCCAACGGAGTATTAACTCCTCCGTTCTTTTGCCTTTTTCTCTGAAATAAATTATCCTTTTTCTTAGATTTTCTTATCATTTACTTACATCAAAGTAGTCAGTACGTATGTAAAATTTCGTTTCATTTTGACGACTCCTTCTTGGTGCGCTAATTTTTTTGTCCATGAGTGTATATATATATATATATATATATATATATATATATATATATATATATATATATATATATATATAAATAACTATTTACCCGAAATTTTAGAAATCGGGAATTCAAAAATTCAATATTTTTTCCCAATTTACCCGCATTTGCAATTAAGGAGCAAGTATTTTTTATGAGCAATAGGTATGAATTTTGCACACACACACACATATATATGTATATATATATATATATATATATATATGTGTGTATTCTTATTAACATTTTTTCGAGAAAATTCCCTTTGAAAATAATTATTCACCGAATTTAACTTTGGGCAGGATTTTTTTTAGGATCTTTTTTTAACCAGTCCTTGAGGAAATCCTAGACAGAATAATTTTTTTTTTCGAGATGGCAAATTTGACTAGAGGGCCTACTGGGGACCCCTTTTTTACTGACAGTAGTTTTCCTTTATTTTACCTGGAAAAAATATCTTACTAGTGATGGCATTATAAACGAAAGGACTAACGGTGTTCAGTTTTGAGTAGTTTTGCAACAGTTCAAGGCAAAATGATCGGTTTCGTCTTGATATGAGAATGTTTTAACCATAGTAATTGATAATACCATACATTTATCGGTTAAATGACTTTTGTATATATCATTTTACAACATTTTTTAAAACTTTTATCGACACTTTTATCTGATGCTTCCTTACTTGCAGAAGTGAGCCAGTTCTAAGGCACAAAGGAGAGAAGAATCTTTCGGATGAAATACAAATGAGAGGGGAATACGTGTCCGATGAATGTGGGACCGGATGGAGAAATTAACATTCGAACTCAATGGATAATGCGGATATTGGAGAATTCAGCTTGGGGGTGATTTCGATTCAGAAGAGAGAGCTTTAGAATTCTAAACAGAATGAGGTAGCAAACAGGCTGCGTAGGTGTGATGTACGTCACTATTTTGCTGTAGTTTTTAGTACAAATTATTTCACTGAAAACGGTCTGTGGTTCTCTAGAAGTCATGTTGCTCTTCTAATTTCTCCGAAGGAAAGGAACTTAAGTAAACGACTGTGCCCGATATTTTCTCCTAGTAGTGAACGTCTGAGAGAGACAGTAAAAGTCTATAGATTTATTTTCGTCACCTACATGTTAACAAAAAACATGAATTCTCGTGATAAAAGCCACATCATTATAAAAGCTTTGCACTAGCAAAAAAAATGAATCAAATCTCTAATCCGATGAACGTGAGTTATAACGTTAACGACGTAGCATCTGTAGAAGCGCTGAATGTTTTAATTCACCGCGGTGTGTGGCCGAAAGACGGTCAAGAACAAAACTCTTATAAAAACTGCAGAGGCAAAAAATAAAGTCTTGAACACTAAGAGGACGTAAAAGAAAAGCTGTCTGTGTGGCCATTCATAGCGATCAAAAGTCTATAAATATTGCAAGATAGATGGGCGTTATTTTATGGCCCACAATAAAACTTTCAGCAGATAATGGTCAAAGTTGTATTTCAAACGAAAATTATGGTGGGGAGGTACTTCGTAGACTATGAACAGGAGCAGTATAATAAGGGACCAATTGGGGCAGGAACTGCTGCGAGAAAAACAGCCCACTGCCCAATGAGAGAAAAAGGGGCGGGCCACAATGGCCCCAGTAAACGGACAACAGCACCTCCAAGAAAAAAAAACGAGAGAAGGTCCAGAGATTGCGTTGGCTGTTTTTTTCCTAGAGCTCGGAAGAGATAGAGGGCCGATTGAATTGTCTCGGAGTCTGGCGGTAATTCCTGGAATCCGATATGATGATTCTGAATATGACATGATATGGGCCCCTGCCATCGAAATCATTTCATCGCTGTATTCTTCAACAGTAGTAAGTGCCTCCCGATAGATCCTAAAAATAATTACTCTGACCAAATAGTTTGCCTATGCTTCTGATTCCTCATGTGTTATATGATAATAAGAAGGGGAATATTATTCTGTTATTAATTGCACTTCAAAAGATTTTTTAGCATTGTCAAATAAATGTATGATAAAGGCCAATTCTCTGTGTTTCCTTGCTTGCCCCAACACATGCACGCATCCATTGTTTTAAGGAAATTTTCTACCAATAGCATCCATCAACTTTTCGCTACGTCTTCATCCCAGTTTTTCCTTCTTTTTCTTTGTTATTGGCTGGAGTTGTCCTATTTCGAATGAAAATTGATTTCATTTGCGACTCATATGAAAGGAATGAAAACTTAAAAGAATCAAAACCTCCTTCGATAAAACTCTTATAACTCCTGCAGAGAATCGACAGCTTTTACCTTCCTTCGAGCTCCTCTATCTTATCCTCATGAATATGTTGACGATTTTAAAGAATTTGATTATTAAAACTCACTTGTCACGAGCCGTGACTGTATGACGAAATTATTGTGATATTGTGTTATTTGTTATTTGTTTATTTATTGTTTGCCTGCACAGGTTGTGCAGGCCTTCTGTAAATACATATTGTTGATATGTATTTAAATGCTACAAAGTGTTTTTAACTTTTCACACCTGATGGTGCTAAGTGTCTGTATTTGTCCTTTTTGTATGTAAATGTATTTTTTTCTGTAAATAAATCTTAGTTGGAATGTAGTCCTTGTTCGAGTAAGTCACAACATTTGGCAGCAGTCCGTGGTTGAATTCTCTTCGAAGAGCCAGGCGCATCGACATCCGGTCACCGATGAATTAAAAATGCAGCTGTGAGATTTCCTAAAGCGAAAGTTAAAAGATACCAAAAGAAGAAAATGGATAAAATTATGCAACGCATTCCGTTGTTGAATAGTGGCAATTATTTACTTTGGTCTATGAAAATCAAGGCGATTTTAACTTTAAAGAGATTAATAGATGTTATCTATGACGATAGGCCGGAAGATTTAAAATTACAAGAAGATTGGAATATAAAGAATGCTGATGCATTAGCCCATATTTTGCTATCACTTTCTGATTAACAGAGCCTCCAATTTGCAGAAGTAACCAATGCCAAAAATTTATGGGATAAAATAAAGAGGGTTTTCACAGGAAAAAATGAAGAGCTTCTCTCCTGCACAGGAACCCCGGTCAGTAGTTAAAAGAAAGACTCCTATGACTTCTCCATCGTTGGCGCCTGACTCTCAGTCGTTCGAACATCCACGCAAGCGAGGGAAGCAGACGCAAAGGAAACGGAAGATCTCTGCCGCCCAACAAGATCCTCCTCCCAAGAGACCTCCTGTCCATCGTCAAGCCGGACCAGCGCTTTGCCACCCATTAAGTAAAAAGTCATACCAGCACGCGGTTTCAATTAGTTAACTGAAGCCGTTCAGACCTCAGTTACCTAATTTTTTTTTTCGAGGGAGGCCAGTGTAAGGTATACATAAGATTCGATTCACAAGAATCGAACTTTTGAGTGAATGAATTAAAGAAGCTGCTTGAGATATGCTAATTTCGGCATACGCGCTTGGTATAAATACCATGCAGCTTGATTAAAGAGAAGAAGGTTTCTTTAAGGTTGATAGATAAGCGAGTTAAGGGGACTACGAGGTAAGCAGCTCCAGGTGTTAGCCGGCGCTATTGCTTAGGAGGCCCAAAGTTTACGTGGCAGAACTGCTGGTTTGACTCTCTAGGTTGTGAGTATTGCAAAGTGTAGTTTTATTGAATGCTAATATATATTCCGTACAAGTAGTACGTATGCTTATTGCTGTAAAAGCAAATTCTATATGTGCAACGAATTCAATAAACATTGTTTCATGTATAAACTGTGTTTGTATCCAATTCCTTTAGAGTGCCACTTCAAATTATATACACCCAAGTCTGGGTAGAAGTGAGCTATTCTCTATAATATGTTTAATGTAAATGTGCTGTTAATGTTCAGAAAAGTTAAAACCCCTTTCCGCAGGGGGACAGTGTTGATATGTATTTAAATGCTACAAAGTGTTTTTAACTTTTCACACCAGAGGGTGCTAAGTGTCTGTGTTTGTTCTTTTTGTATGTAAATGTATTTTTTCTGTAAATAAATCTTAGTTGGAATGTAGTCCTTGAACGAGTAAGTCACAACACATATGATTGTGGATTTGTTGCTTGGTTGCCTGCACAGGTGGTGCAGGACTTCTGCGAATTTTGTTAATAGTTGAATAAAGTTAAAGAGCGATATATTAGAGTGGTGGCTGCGAACTAAATTGTGATTAAATACAATTTGAAATTGAAACAGCTCTGGCTCTTGGATGACTCTGGTCGTAAGACTGCTAGCGAATGGTATTAAGTGGCATGGACATGATATAGGAGGAGCGAAGTGCCCCGATGACACGGGGCGGGGAACAGGACCAGTGTTCGGTCCTGCGGTGCTGGAGTTGAGCGGGTTGCCGTCGCGGTGACCGCCATCAGTAGTTGCAGAGGGGCTTATACGCCATAAGGCGGAGGTAGCCGATGTCTTTTCGAATCCTTTACCTTCCGTAACTAAAAATCAAGGAATATGTGGTGATGCCACTTCCTAGGCGTATCTCCATCAAGAGATATTCGAGTTAGAATATCATACACAAGAATCTTTGACCTACTCGCCTAGCAGCTGCGCCTCTTCTTAGACAACCAAATGATTATCAAGTGATAATAGTCACTAAGACGTCAACTTTCTATGACTGATGTTTTGGATTTGACTGTAAGTGCGATATCAGAATATCTACCTAAAGTTTGTGCATTTTATATCTCTCGTTTTTTCTTAGAAGATAACCGAGGTGGCTGTAATGGCTTGGAAAAGACAAGGGTGTGGGGCACTGTCCATTCTTAAGGATATGCTTGGCATGGTAGTGAATAAGCTCACTGCTTTTATATTACAGTGGTTACTATGCTGAATCTAAAACAAACCTAATCGTTTTTAATAAGAGCTAATTTTATAGAAAAGTTTTTTTTAACATATCGGATATGTGTTACTTTCTTTCAGTAGCTTTTACTTTTCAGCCTTTTATATGTTTATCTAAGAAAAACTTCAATAAATTGTAAAAGTAAGAACTTCAATAAATTGTAAGAAAGTCAAAGCATGAATGATGACAAATAATCGTAAGAAAGGATTATATAAAATGTAGAACATTTTTCTACCCTCCATGCTTTCTTAGTCTAAGGGCCTGTTCACATAGGAGTCCGTTGCGTTGCGTTGCGTTAAGGAAAAGATGACGTTGAGACGAAAATAAACCAATCATAGGCGTTAAAAATTTCATTGCTAATCGTTTGGAGGCATATGATTGGTTTATTTTCGTCTCAACGTCATCTTTTCCTTAACGCAACGCAACGGACTCCTATGTGAACAGGCCCTTATAGTTCGACTCCACTTTTGTCCTTCTCCTTTTGCAGGACCCATTCTAAGTCATATGTCCCACGCGCACTGGAAGCGCATATAATCATACTGCAAGACCAACACGATTACATACAATCTACTCACGCATCATGCTCGCAAAATGTCTCCCAAGTTTAACAATAAGAGTGGTTGAAAGGCAACTTATCCTTTGTTCAGCCTGGTGACTTAGTTTCATTTTAGAAAATTTAATGCAGGATTTGAGAGAGTTGTTTTTTCAATTGATCGTTTAGAAGATTGGCCAAGTTGCTTTCAAGGCAAAGGAAACAAAATTTGAAAAAAAAAGTGTGCCTCTACATTATGTAAGATAGCGTATATTTGTCTACGTGCGTGATGTTTCAGTATAATTCATACAAAGGTTTAATTTGACTCATTTTCATTTTTGAGAGCCACGTTATTAGCTTTGTTGATATCCCAAAAGAAATAATTCAGACTTTGACAAACAAGACAGAACTTGTTTGTCAGTGCAGCTGATTAATGTGTAGTTTTCTTTTGTTCACTGATGTTAAATAATTAACAAATATATTAACAAATATCTGAAATACTTTCGCTGGAGTAATTCAAGATCTATGATTTCTATGTGTATAATAATAATAATTTCCACCTTATTTACCCTTTGAAGTGCCTCATTCATTAGGAATATTTCAAACAATTCTTTGACGTTTGGCTTTGTTTCAATGACCTTCCGAATTTCTCTCATCCTTTATAACTTCGTGAACTTTCTCGTACGTTTCAATCTCAAATATTAACATACTGAGTGCTACTTCACTTAAATATGAAGACTTATGAATCTTAAACATGAGAATATGTCACTAGTAGTCTTCAATGATACCCATATGTGATTATTTGTTGCGATATACGTGATTTCCTTCTTTTAAAATTGTTCACGTGTAAAGAATACTTGAAATGTACTCATTAGATTTTAAAGAACATTCAAAATATTGAAATCACTGGAGAGAAAAGGCCAGCAAATAAAATAGTCCAGAATTTGCAAGTGAATCTTTCAATATGTTACTAGGTAGGTTTGGTATTGGTTGCATTTATCGAATACTATTTCGGTTATTTAATTCGGGTAAACCTATGAATTTTTTCTGGGAGGGTACTCTGTTTCACATGTTAAGTTTATTGATGTGCTCGTTATTCCTGTCACATAAGTAGATAAAATTTTTGTTCTGATATGGAATAAAATTTAGCTGTATATAATTTCAGAAATTTTCATAAACCTATGAATTCTTTATTTCTAGAAATATCAAGAAATCCTATTCGATAGCTTGGTAGAGAATCAACAAATTTTGTTTTAAAAGTATCAAAAGATTGTGTACACTGAACTAAAAATGAAACATCATGAAGAAACGCATTGTAACATATCTATTAATGTTTAGAACCCCAGAATTATATTGAAGAGGGGAATCTCAAGCAAATCAGAGGTAAATTAATTTATAATAACTATTTATAATCGTTATTTACACTTCCTAAAAGTCATAAATCCTAGGAGATGTAATTATTAACATTATAGGCTTACAAAACAATCCATTCGATATTTAGAACTAAGTTATTAATCCCAAGATGTCCTGAATTAATAAAATTTAATTTTTTTTGTACTGCCATAATTTGAAATATCGGTGCTTGTTGTTGGAGGGGATTTAATTTGACAAAAATTATTTTTGTTAGTTCCCGTCTCATGTCGTATAAAGAAAATAAAAAAAAGTTCATCTATCCATTCTTTTCTCTCACTACAAGATTGCAAACAACTACCTTTATTTCAGAAAAAGGATAAATTTGTATACATTCATTAATCGTTAACAATGGTCATTCCTGATGATGTTTGCAATCGAAATTTCCATCAGTGTTATTCTTCGAAATTAAGGTACTCGTTTTGTAAGGAATATCTTCATTATCAGGATTTTGGAAAAAGTACTGGGAGACTTTTGCGTGTTAATTATGTTAGCTTTAAATCTATCGGAAAAATTTGTTTTTATCGATTTCGTTACCTTGAATCTAAAAATAGAGGACAGAAAATGCCACTTATAAAATTTTTAATTAATTTATAGAAGTTTTACTCGCTTTACGTGCATAAATAAAGATATTATTTTTTCGTAAAAAGAGCTCAAAAACTTTTAAGGATATTTTTATTTCTTTTTTATATTATAATTTTTATGAAGCTGGGAGTTATCTCGTGAGACTGTGTGTGTTAACTTTTTTCATCCAATTATAATATTTTTTACGTTTTCAATTTAATGCTGCAATGATAATGCGTAATTTTTAAATAAGGATTGGCTCTAATTTCTTCATTCTTCGCCAAATTTTGCGTTGATTAATCCTCCATTTCGCAGAATGCTCTATAAAATGATCTTATAGATAAAAAAAATCGAAGATGTATAGTAAACTTTAAGCACACATGAGACATAGACTGACGGTTATGTTTAAATTCCAAATTACGTATAGATACTATGTTTAGCACAAAAGGTTAACCGAGCTTCGCATTATTTTTGAAAATCTGTGTAGGATACATCGTTGAAAATTAAAACTTTAAGATATTTACTGTAAATAATTACGAATCAACCTGAATTAAAATTTCAAAACCAAATTCAGATTTCTTTCTCAGGTGTAGAATAAGCTACAACACAGCAACACAAGTCAGACAGTATTGCAATTTTTTCAAGTTATTATAGGTGTTCATGATAGTTGGCATACATTTGATGTCGATGTGGTTATGATTGAATGATTATTTTCATTTTCACTTGGCATATAATTAAAGTATGATACACAACTCCTTTCATGTCTGTGCATGTACTGCACGTACGTTCTTGCACACACTTACTATACAGCAATAGAAAGTTCTAAGGTCACAAATATAACATGAATTCGATTTCCAAGATGCCAATTACATTCATGAAATTTGGAAATCTGTTGAAAAAAAACAATGCTGTTTTATATATTGCAAAACTGGAAGTATAACTAGAATGGTACGAAAGCATGTTTAAGATACAAAAGTGGGGTACCCAAAACAGGTAAATTTGCTACCCCAGAAACATTACACCGTGAAACAGGCATATTTTTTTACCTGATGCAGCATTTCATTTTTACAGTGTATATCTGGGCTTTCATTCTTTTCATTTTCTATTCTAAAAAATTCTGTTAGCCCAGACGAACATTATCTAAAAAATCAGATATGAAAGCAACAAAAAACTAGCAAAATTTAAAAATAATCGAAAATTCCTAAAAAAAAACTCTCTCAGAGCGCCAAGTTCTGCTCGTTTAGCAGAAGTTAAAGCAGCATTCTAATATATTCTTAAAGCCAGAGTGGGGCCGATGCTTTGTGGCTCCCGAGGCAAGTTTTGAAAACGGCGCCTTTTCAAATTTTCAGAGAGACTCTAAGTAGCGAATATATCTCTGTTAAAAATAGTCTACTTAAATAAAATAACTGACACTTTGGGAAAAATATGTATTTACTTTAAATAGTTTTATTTACTATAAGAAAATAAATTTAAAAATTTACAAAGCTGGAAAAAAGCAGAAAAAGTAAATAAATTTTAATATAATTTGTTATGCAATAAAAACAATCACTCAATCATTCTTCGATTCTTTATGGCAGCCAATTGTTTGATTGCATCTGTATAATTGTTTTAGGTATCGTCTTTTTTATAGAAATGCTAGATCATTCAACCGCTCTTGCGTTATGGATGTACGTAGATAATTCGCTAAAATTTTCAGTTTAGAAAAACTGCGCTTAGCTGCTGTTGCAGTCATAGGAAGTGAGAGTAGTATTCTGAGAGCTCCAACAACATTTGGATAGAGGCATTGAACATTTATTTCTCATGTTCTGAGATTCAACAATTTATAAAATTTCTAATATTCGATCCTATTTATGTATTTTTACGAATTTCGTCAGACGGCTAATTAAACTATTAATATTTTTTCGCTATTCGTTAAAAATTTCGTATTTTTAACTATACATCATTTTGGAGTCTCTTTCAATTCGGCGCCTGAGGCATTCAACTCGTCGTCTCACCTATGAGACCGGCTCTGCTTAAAGCTTTCTAATTGAGTAGAACTTTGGAAATTTTTATGGTATTTTACTCTTCTACGATCATATTTTCCATCGGTCATTTGTGCAACTGTTAATACACTCTGTCACAAAAAAATATATGCACCCAGAAGAAATCGAGCTACTATCACGAAACTTGGCAGGAATATAGTCTGGTAAGAGGTATGCAAATGATTAAAATTTCGACGCCAATGAGACAAGGATAAGTGCTATGCGCATATGAGATGCGCAGCTGGGAGAGTTTAAAAGCATGATTGCTCGTGCCATAGGGTTATTCAAACAAATCTGTCGACTTGGATGGACGGTATTGTGACTAGAGATGCCTCTGAGACGTAACCGGTGACAGTACGAACAATTGTCGTTTGAGAGGGGGCGTATAGTAGGCCTCAGAGAAGCAGGTTGGTTGAACAGGCGTATCGGCCGCTACCTCGGTCGGAGTGATATGGCAGTTGCTCGGTGCTGGCAACAATGGATCACGGAAGGGATAGTCTACCGTCGCGGAGGGTCAGGGCATCCCAGGAACACAAATGCGCGCGAGGATCGCGCAATCATAAGAGCGTACCGGAATACTGGTTAATTAACCACCCAGTTTCAAAAATTATGACATGATCTTCAGCAGGAGGTCATAGGTGACCTCATTGATTCGATGCCACGCCGTGTTTCGGCTTGTATATCTGCCAGAGGTGGATTTACTACTTACTGATTTGTAACCTTTTTCATGCCATATCTTAATAAAACTGTCTATTCTTCTGAATTTGTAATCATTTGCTTATCTCCTCATACATTACATACATGTTAAGTTTCATAATAGAAGCTCGTTTCCTTCTGGGTGCTATATTTTTTTGTGACAGAGTGTATTTTTAGTCTAGGAGTCATTTCTTCTTGTCTATTACCAAGCACAATAGTTTGCATTTTACGGTTTCTTTACTTTATACGTAAAATATTTATTGAAAGGCTTCTTGAAATTCAAAATTTTTTCTTCAAATATTTATCCCAAGGGAAATAGAAATTTCATCAACACCGTCTAAGCTAATATAACATGTATTATTTTAAATATATCAGTTAGTTAATTGCTGATTTTTATTTTATTCTTGAGACCTATTCTGTGGGATGGCAGTGAAAGAATTTTGAAGCAATAAATCTAGCTGAATGAAGAAACGGACCTTGACCTTGAATCTGAGAAATACTGATTTTATACTTACACTGGATTAGTTTCATATTGCGAAAATAGTACACATCGTAATTGACTTATATATTTACAAATTTCCATTGACTTAAGGTGATGTATCAGTTATCATAACAGATTTTCAATACCTAAGTGAAGCCATAGGAAATTTTTGTGTTTTTTCTTAGCAGATGCATATTTTTGATCTTTGTTTTTTTAGATACGAAAGCAACAGTATAAATAAACAGTGCATAGCGTTTAGAGCAGTGATTCCCAACCTGTGGCAAAGTGTTTTCTGGGGAGTTGCCACTTTTTTATCCAAGAAAAATTATTTTTTAACGAATTTCAACGTAAAATTTGTCAGTATTCATATACCATGAAACTGTAAAGCAGTGATAGTTTTAAAGGTAAAACTCTCATTGAAAGCGCAAATCTAGTTTGGTGGAAATCTACCGCCTTTATTGGACAGTAAAAGAAAGCAGCCACGGTTACTTACTACGTACAGTACTCAAATTCTAAACGTCAGTTTGTCTTCAGTTTGTGCTGTCAATTTCGGCATTACTGTTGTACTGAATGAATTAATTTTATGTTGATAATTGTTTTTCTATATTTATTGTTAAATAATTCTGAATCAAAATGGAGGTGCATTATTTTTTGGGGGGGGAGGTTCTGTTATGTTCTTGTTTTTACACTCCCTTGACTGAGGAATGAATGTTTCTCCATGTCCCCAATTTCTTACAAATTTCCGTTTTGTTTAAATTAACATTTAGTTGGAATTTAAATTATAGAAAATACCTTTTAGTATTTTTCTTTATTCCTTAAATGACCTTTTAATGAATATATGTAGGGGTAGGGGGGGGGATGGTTTCACGACATTGAAGGGGGGTTGCAACTCGAAAAAGGTTGGGAAACACTGGTTTAGAGGGTAGTTGTTGTTTCTAATGCCCCCTGGCGGGAATTTATTCCAGATCAGGTTCATATGGGCTAGCGTGCCGAGGGGTGTGGCTCCGGTTTATAATGGCACCAAAAGGGTCGGGGTCCGATTGAGTCAGGGGCCCCCGCAACTGGGACCGAGCACCCCCAGGGGCGGCATCTGGGGGATCATACCCTCTCCCTCCCTCTCTGATCTCATAGAAAGACTTTCCGGTCTACGTATTTAACGTGCCCATATCGGGTTTAGACACGGAGGTATTTGAGGTGGTGAAAGGCAAAGTGGTGTAACTCAGTAAGTCAAGTGGTGTAAGTCAAAAGAGTTTAACTGCCAAAACTACGAAAAATTCCACCATAAATTGAACAAATTATAATTCATAACAATTATTACAATATTGCAAATAATAACTATTTACAATTACACCATAAATTGAACATGGAGTTTACATATTTGACCCCAAATGAAAAAAGTTGAAAATGTGACTTACACCACATTGCCTTTCAATGCCTCATTTAATGGCGCTTCTCGGGATTCGATCCGAGCACCAGCACTGAAAGCCAATGCGCTACCTCGAGTCTTTAGGGTGTAGTATTTTCAGTAGTTAATTTTTATAGAGCATTAAAGTACTGATGTCTATCGCTGCAAGATTAAACTAGTTTCTGAAAAAACTAAAATGAAAATAATTTTGATAAACGCGATTTCAAATCTATAATTAAAGATATGCATTCCGTAACATGTGATTAGGAAAATGTGGAGTGGAAAATTCTTCAAAGCTTAACATGGCGATTAAATATCTGCGAGGACAACTGATGGAAGGCCTTATTGCCAGGAAATTATTTCATCCTATCTTCATAAATAGAGCGAAAATGGTTTGAATGTTATCAGAAGGCCTGTAACCGTGAAGACAATTTTGTAAAACACTTTTATGATTTCAAATAATTTCTATATCACAACTCAACAAAATTTTGTAATTGGAAAGTGAACAGTTGTTTTCACCTAATTGAAGGAGGCGGAATGTAGAGGAAAAAAACTCAGATTTTATGTACCAGGCCACGTTTATAAGAACAAAGCATAAAAAAAACCTAATTAGAAATTTAAGTTTATCTCTACAGTATTTGTTTATCAAACTCCGATTTGAAAGTAGATACTCTTTAAAAAACTCAAATTATTGATAATGTCATTTTTGGAAAGAAGACAAAGCTGTCACTTTGCAATCGCTAAAGCAGTCTCCACTACATTAAATTTAACTTGAATCATCTTACCTATAAGCAGTCTCCTTATTATTGACTAAGAAATATGCATTCTTTTTAAATTACCTTCATTTTAAAAAACTCGAGAAAGGAACCTTTCTAAGGATTCATTACTGTTCTTCATACTAAAGTACCTGAAAAATTATTTATCAGATACAAAAGGGCATACAGTTTTAATTATCTCTGCCAATGCTTAAATATTAGGCACAGAAATTATTTCTTGTAAAATTTTTCTGCATGAGATATATATCTGTAAAGGTCAGAACTGAATTAATCATTCCTTGATACTGATATGCAAAATATTTCATAGTCTTGCTTTCATTGATTTATCCTCGTTTCGCCTAATTTAATAATTGCTTTCCACTATGCATAATGGAAGGTGTTTAGATATTATTAGTCTTTCAAAACGATTAGGGCTTAATTTCATATATATATATAAGTTACATTCGTTTCTTTTATTTCTTTTGATTGTTTTGGGGAAAATAAACTTAAGTGTTTCAAACCACTAAGTTAATACTTTCAATGTAAACGAGAGACATTTCTCCACTTGCAAGGAAAACCCCCAATTTTTTCCTTTTCAATGTGCATATGTGTGTGTACGGACACGCGGTCTCACACACACACACACACATATATATATATATATACAGTGGCTCCCAAAAGTGTTCGTACACTTACGATTTTCAATGAAATAGGGGTCTATCCATTAATTAAAATGAATACTTCAGAATGGGTATTTAATAATAAGATCTATAATCTATTCTTAACAAAACTACATGAAATATTTTAAAAACATAGTAAAACTTTATTTTCAAGAAACCAGTAATCAAAAAGTAACAAAAAAGTCACAAAAGTTATCGTACACTTGTAAAAAATCTCTACATATTAGTAAATATTCTAATTTTTCGTTAAATTAATATTTTATAGGATATCCTTTAGCTTAACACAACAGCTGATATCACAACAGCTTTTAAACGTCTGGGAGTTCTTTTGTAATTTCTGCATCAATGTTCATCCATTCTTCCATCGTAATTGCTTTTAGTTCACTTTTCGTGTGAATGTCGTGTTTTCGTACTCGAACCTCCAGTTCTCTCCAAATATGTTCTATTGGGTTTAAATCTGGCGATTGAGGTGGTGTTTTCAAAACTTGTAGACAATTAGAGACACCAGAGGCGAACGTTGAGAGCCGTGTGCTTAGGGTCGTTATCTTGATAAAAAAACAAAGTTGTTTCCAATACCCAAATTTTGGGCTGATATTTTTAAATTGTCTCTTAAAATATTTATATAAACAGCATGATTCATTATGCCATCAATAAATACCAAATTACCTAGTCCTGATGCTGACATGCACCCCCACACAAGGATACCTCCACCGCCATGCTTAACTGTTCCTACTAAGTTCTTGGGATTAAGTTCCTCATTTTTTCTTTTCCATACAATTATACGCCCATCGGAACCAAAAATGTTAAACTTGCTTTCATCGGCAAATAAGACATTATTCCGATACGTTTGGGGCTTATTTATCATTGATAGTGCGAAGGAAAGCCTAAGCTTTCTGCTTTTCTCACTCACAAAAAATTTTCTACGGGCAGAACGCCTATGTAATCCAGCTACTCTGAAAACTCATGGAACAGTTTCAGGTGAAATTGAAGTAGAAAATGTTTCATTAAATTCTGCAGAAACTTTTACAGCACTCAAACGTGGATTTTTCACAAATTTTCTAATTATAAATCTCTGATCATGTTTTGTTAACTTTGCCGATCGACCTTTTCTTACCTTGTTTTCGATCCGATTTTCTTCTTTAAAGCGTTTTACCACATACTGCACAGTAGAATGGGATAAATTAAGTAATTTAGAAATATTCCGAACTGATTTACCACTACTTTGATGAAAAGTAATCCATTACAAACCCGGTAACCGTGTGCGTGGCTCCATTCAATTACATGGGTTACGACTCATCATGGACTGGTTTGTGATTGGAGTCAGTTATCAGTTTCTTTTCAGTTGCTCCGTGTGCAGACGGCCTTACGCTTTTCACTCTTCCAATCGGATAGTCGTGTCAATCCACCTATCTCTTTTCACCTTTCTATGGTCATTACTATGCAAGCCTACGTTGGAAGGCGTGGCCTACGGAACGTAGTTAAATCATTTGTCCTGATGGTCCTGATGGATAGTCGTGTTAGGACTGTCTACAACGCATTGAACGGTTTTTGTAGGACTATATTCTTTCAACTGTTTGTCTTGGGGGTAGCTCCATCGTAGTATGGGTTGCTCATCATGGATTCGATTCTGCCCCTTTCTTATATTACCAATCAACCATAAACTCTTATATGTATCACGACGTTCTGGACAGTGCGGTCTATTAGAAATGAAGGAGTATTATGTAGTATGATTTTTAACATGAACGAACTTCTTACCTTTCTGGTGGGATTAGAATGACTTTCTTGAAAATGGAATATTATAATGATGGACCAGAAGGCTTAGATTTCCATAATCGATCACCTGAGCAAAGGAAAGAACCTGAGCAACGGTTACGAAATCGGATGCAATGACTTGCTTCAATCTTATCTGTAACCAAAGAGTTGCAAGACAAATGGTGAACCATTTTTATACTCCTAATCAAATGATAGTGTTTGGTTATGGAGACAACCTGGCAAATAGTTTTTCTGGATTGCATTCTTTTAACTACTAATTTTTGCAGAGGTTCCATCATTGCCCAACATTTTTTTTTGCGAATGGGATTTGGCCGATTGGTTATTCTGCCCAAAGGCCCTAACTCTAAAGTATAACACTGGATAATTATTGACATAGAAAAAGTGTTCTGGAGAATTCAGCCCTACCAACAATATTGAAGCACCACGTAATAACTGTTGTTTCATCCACCGTATAGAGCTCTTTACCACTTCATGGCGTGGGAAGGATTCGCTTTTCAAAAATGAGGTGGAACCGACACAACTTCATGTTCATAGTTCTGTTCTCTATGCATTTAGTAATCTAATCTCAAAATCAAAAGTGAACTTGAGTTCAGTTGCGACAGTGTAGACTTTAATGAAATGAAGATTCTCACTTCCTTAAGAAGTTTTCGGCGGATGGATTCTATTCCTATAACTTACTTCCTCGGTATATATATTAAACACAACAATGTACATCCAGTGATCACTTTTCGTAAATCCCATTTAGACGAGAGAATTTTTCAGGCTAGAAGATGCGTGACTAGTTATTATGTTATCGTTGATAAATGTTTAACTGGTCAACTTCTATCATGCGGCATATGTTGGATCGGCAAAATGGGCAAAATATAGTTGTAACGATTGCGAAAAATTCTAACATACTACTAATTCTGTACTCCCAAGTCCAATCATTCCAGTCACTCGTTTTATTTCTTGAGAATATGCATCAACTTGCCAGCGCAAATAAATTATTCTGATTAACGGTAACGGTTGAAGTATTAGGGAAAAATAAAGAGTAAGGCGAGCTTGGTTTGGTCAGATTCCAAGTTGATTTAAAGCAGAGATTCCCAGCGGGGTCCAGGTGGACCGCTTGGGGGTCGATGGAAGTTTAAAAAGGGTCTACAGTCTACAGTATTCCAGGGGTCTATTGGGGGTCGAGGATAAATTTTTCTGTTTTAAAATTTAATTTCATTTTTTAGGAATTTAATTATTAGATAATAATATCCGTTTAAATATGTATAAATACAGATTTACATTGGGCTGAGTGATCAAGGCATCTAAAGTCGAATGTCATGACGCTGTTATATATGTGTCGAATGCCGCCGTCGGCTTTTATTTGTGCACCAACCATAGGCAGAACTGGGGAAATCCACTAGACCTTAAGGGGGGAGATCACCTTAAAACCTTCAAGAACTCAATTTTTTATTATGATTTAATTTGAAAGAATGAAATGTAAGGAATCTTTAAAAAAATGAAGTCGATACTACAATTAGAACCGCTTTTATGACCAAATGTATAAAGCTAATAGTAAAGTAATTTATGGAAACTTTAAAATTTAAATGGATTTTTCTAAAAACTGTTACAGCAATTTTTCGTGAAAAAATTTTATGATACTTTTTGTACATTATAATACATTTGCCTGAAAAAATATTTTTATGGGAAATATGGTAATTATTTTAGGTGTAGATTAAAATATAACTTATTGATAGAATATAAATAAATAATTTAATATATATCCCTTATAGTTTTTAAAAAAATCTGCGCGCAGTGCATTGACCTAAGATTCATTATTCATAAAACATTAAATTTTTTTTTACATAAAATAATTTCTAATAATCTCCCAACCATTCTGCTCTTGTTTTCTAATAGATAAAGCTTTATACAATTCACCCTGTTCATATTCTTAGTCAAATTGTTATCTTTTAGTGCTTTATGTGCAATTATTAGTATTATGATTATGTTGTATGCTGTATATTATAGAGAAAAATGTGAGGGGTTCGATGAAGAAAATCATTCTATTAAAAGGAGTCGATGTAGGAAAAAGGTTGGGAACCCCTGATTTAAAGCTTCGAGTATTTCGTCAAAAACATATTGAGTGCATTAGAAAAACCTTTGTCAGCCTTTAGATTTAAAATGAACTTTTCAGGTTCGGTTGGAAATATTAAACATTGAAGAGTAAAAATTTTGAAATAGTTTGCTGTTTCCAGTGGCATAGCGAGCATAACTGGCGTCCGGGGCACGATATCTTTGTGGCGCCCCCCCCCCCCGCAAAACATATATTAATATAATATATAGACCTTATATTGACGCCCCCCCGAAAAACATATAGTAATATAATATATAGATCTTATATTGGCGCCCCCCCCGAAAAACATATAGTAATATAGTATATAGACCTTATATTGCCACCCCCCCCGAAAAACATATAGTAATGTAATATATAGACCTTATATTGGCGCCCGGGGCATGATAGACCCCCTCGCTACGCCACTGGCTGTTTCAGATAATGAGTAAAGAATCAGAGTGACACGTAAAAAGTTCAGCTGCTCATTTAACGATAATAATATTAAGAAGAATTAAAAGGTGAATACGTTTTACTGAATTTTAATCAGAAATTTGCCCATTTTTCCTCTCAAAATATTTTCCTCTCAAGTTATTTCATTTATAGAGGGTAATTTTCTGATTTAGTTGCATAGAATGACGCTGAGAAGTTTCAGATTTACCAGAAAATTTTTGATAAGGTCGAAAACGCGGGAACTGAATAATTTTAAATGAAAATGAAAATTTAGCGGTTCAGCCAGAAAAAAATTGGAGCTCAACAACCTTAAGATCAATCGGAATTGTTGGGTTTATTCATTAAAATGTAGGATATTCATAACTGATCTCACAGTGAAGCAACGAGCTACAAGGACTAATTAAGGCTGACCATCGATTGGAATTTGATGTTTCATGAATATAAAACGTCATACATATATCCTCTTAAACTTCAAAAAGGGATGAACTGCTTTTATATAATTGTCAAAATTTAATATTTAAAAAATAAACAAAATGTAAAGTGCAAAATACGGCAAAGTGTATGAAATACGTTTCTTTTTAGCAGATAACTTACTACAAGTAACCAGCAAAATGATTTATCTATGAGCTTATTTTATTATTTTTACACTGTAATATAGTTTTAAATGAGACAAATTTTCTCTCTAAAACTGAGCAATATAATGTTTTCTCACCGAGTTCTTTCATATGAAAAATTTTAATAAAATCGCACTTAAAATATATAAGCAAAAATATATGAGCAATATCTAAGTTTGAAACGTGTGGATTTGAATCTGATGAAAGGTTTATTTCAACTGAACAGTTCTCGCTTGTGAAGATGTCTGCGCTTTGCATTTTATCGGTCGTAATTCATATGTGAAGCATTTGATTAAAAAGAGAACACAATCCTCAACGAAAACGGTTCCAGGTTTCTCAGTGAGAAATAAACAAACGACCAGAAAACATCTTACGTTGCAACTTGCCGATATCGCCCCCGATAGTAAATTTTCAGGGATGAATAAAATATGTCCATAATAAAAGAAAAGTCGCTCGTATCTTTCAGAAGGCGGTAAATAAAATTAAAGATGATGTACCAGAAAAATAAAAAAGCATAGCTAAAATGAATCCTTTGGTTAATTTGGAAATAAATCGGATTCAGTTCAAATTATTTTAAGAATAAATTTTCAGTCGTTTTGTAAGGTATACATAAGATTCGATTCACAAGAATCGAACCTTTGAGTGAATGAATTAAAGAAGCTGCTTGAGATATGCTAATTTCGGCATACGCGCTTGGTATAAATACCAAGCAGCTTGATTAATACAAAGGTTGAAAAAGGTGTTGTTAAAGTTGACAGATAAGCAAGAGGGAGCTACGAGTTAAGCAGCTCCAGGTGTTATCCTGCGCTAGTGCTTAGGGGGTCCAAAGTTTACGTGGCAGTACTGCTGGTTTGACTCTCTGCTGGTTTGTGAGTATTTTGCAAAGTGTATTTCTATTGAATGTTAATATATATTCACAAGTAGTACGTATGCTTATTGCCTTACAAGTAGTACGTATGCTTATTGCCTTACAAGTAGTACGTATGCTTATTGCTGTAAAATCAAATTCTATATGTGCAACGAATTCAATAAACATTGTTTCATGTATAAATTGTGTTTGTATCAAATTCATTTAGAGTGCCACTTCAAATTATATACACCCAAGTCTGGGTAGAAGTGAGCTATTTTCTCTATAGTTTACTTTGTCTTTTTTTCTACATCCAGAAATATTAGTAAGTGGAATTATTTAATTAATTTGAGAGATTTTTTTTATTTTGTATGATGTTAATGCAGGAATAGTTTGCCTCGGTGATACAGCTGCTAATCGTATCTGTCTGTCTTACCGAGGGTCTTACGCTGGAATTCCAGATAATTTGAAATGATGACGATGTAGAAAATGTGAGGCAGTGGGAAGAGTTACCTTATGAAATCTTAAAACTTCACTATAAATTCTTCGCTCCTTCACATATGTACACGGAGACATAATTAGAGGCGTCTTTAAGTTTACGCCTTGAAGAAATTTTTTTTTTTCTGAACTAACTATGTATTTTATAGTATGCTAAAATAAACTGATGTTTCAATACGAAATTACACTATAAAACACATTGTTATTAAGCGCAAGATACAATGAAGTATTTAGCAGGTTTAGTTTTTGTATGAGAAAATATATTCTGTTACATAGTTTCCACATGATCAAATTCCCCGTTGAAATTGTCCTTCCTGGTGGCAAAAATGCTGTACACTTACTAAGCTCGTGTATGTCTGCCGTTTTTAAGAAAAACCAAACACTCATACAAGCTTCAAAGACACTAAGAACCGTGATTGGAAACTGATAAGGTCTCTATTTTTATGTATCTACACTGAAGTGCCACTGAATTAGGGATACCTACCTAGTAACGAGTTGGGCCTCCTCTGGCCTTGATAACGGCTGCCACACGACGAGGCATAGATTCAACAAGTTTCTGGAAACGTTCCACGGGAATGGCTTGCCAAATATTGGCTAAAGCTGTTCATAATTCAGTAAGGTTCTTTGGTGCTGTGTGATGGCCTTTCACGCCTTGTTCCAAAATATCCCAAAGATGCTCAATAGGATTTAAGTCTGGTCTTCTAGCTGGCCAATTCATGACAGAGAAGTCAGAGGAATGCTCATCCAACCAGCCAGTAGCCAACCGGGACTTGTGAGAGGTACAGTTGTCTTGCTGGAAAACTCCATTACCGTGCGGATAACAGAACAGCATAAACGGATGGAGGTGATCACCCAGAAACTCTACGTACCGAATTGCATTGAGGGAGGTTGGTACACGCACCAAAGATCCCAAACTGTGCCACCCCAAAAACACTCCAGACCATGATTGAGCCACCATGCCCTTGTACAGTTCCAGCCAGGCATGCAAGATCCATGGCTTCATGAGCCTGACGCCATATTCTCAGCCTCTCGTCGGCGTTAAGTAGTCGGAATCGAGACTCATCACTCCATGCCACTCGTTTCCAGTCCTCTACACTCCAGTCTCTGTGCTCTCTTGCCCAGGCAAGACGTGCAGCCCGATGGCGAGTATAGAGCAATGATACTCTCGTAGGTCGACGGCTCCCGAAACCCATACGGTGAAGCGAGAGTTGCACAGTCCGTTTACTGACTGTACGACTGGCACCGTCATTAAACTGGGTGGTAATTTGAGCTAATGTTTGGCTTCGCTGGCTACGTATAATATGCTTGAGCCGTCTCTCACCACGCACTGTCAAGGCTAATTGTCCTTTGCAGTTTGCCCGATCGCTAGTTTTTTTTCCACCATCCATGTATTCTTGGTATACTCTTGACACTGTCGACCTTGAAAATCCTAGCTGTCTGACGATTTCGGAAATTGAATGGTCCATGCGTCGCGCACCTACGATTTGTCGGCGATCGAAGGCGCCTAAATCAGGCAGTTTACCCATACTGGTAATTCCAACAACTAATTCAGAACAACCACAGTACGCGCTATATATGCAGTTACCACAGCGCCCTCACTTGCGCATATATGATGCGCAGCGCTACACAATTTGCATAGGCTTTGCTATCCCTAATTCAGTGGCACTTCAGTGTATATCTGTATCTTTACTCTCTAAAAATAAACTATTAAAGACTCAGTTTTCCTTCTCGATGTCCAAACTGAAATTTTTAGCATTACATTTAAAAAAAATATTTTAAGGAATAAAACAATAATTAAAAACTTTAATATCTTCGTAAAACACAGGTGTAGGGAACATTTTGATTTAAGGTCATAGAAATCGGAGAGAATAAAAGAATTATACTATAAAGGTTTATAAACATAATTTGTTTTGTAAAGATCGTCCGTTCAACATAACTCTTTGTTCTTCGGAATTAAAAATCTAAAAATTATTTTCGCAGAGTAGAGTGGGCTCGGCATTTCGCTCCTGAAGCCCCAAAAACTTGACTGCTGCATCTCCTTCGCAAGGTGATTAGATTTACTGACGTCCCTGCAAAGCCCGTTACTAAATTTTGAACTAGCTAAGTTTGAGAAGAGAGAGTATTATATGTTTGGTTTTACACTACAGCGCATATAATTTTCTCTCCCGGGGAAGGTGTTTTTTCTCAAATTGCCAAAATGGGAAATATCTGACATTCGCGAATACAAGAAGATTTTCGACCTTTTCTTAAAAATGGAAATATATTTTGGGCGATTTCTAAAAAAATTAAGCATTTCTTGTATGTGTGAGGATAATTCAGTCGTTTCGGAAATCTTAGAAAGAATGTTAAGAATGAAAAAGAGCGCTTCGAGTATTAGAAGAGTGCATTAAATATGTGATTGGGTATATAACTTATATAAATGTCTAGTGCTTGACGCTTTCACGAGGGACTCTCCTCCAATTGCTGAAGTGTATTAGTTCCATACTCACTTTAAAAATATATATATATATATATATATATTAATAAAGCATTTCTTGTATGTGTGAGGATAGTTCAATCGTTTCGAAAATCTTGGACAGAATGTTAAGAATGAAAAAGAGCGTTTCGAGTATTAGAAGAGTGCATTAAATATCTGATTCGGTATATAATCTATATAAATGTCTAGTGCTTGACGCTTTCACGAGGGACTCTCCTCCAATTGCTGAAGTGTATTAGTTCCATACTCACCTTAAAAATAAAAGAAATATATATATATATATATATATATATATATATATATATATATATATATATATATATATATTAAAAAAGCATTTCTTGTATGTGTGAGGATAATTCGATCGTTTCGGAAATCTTGGACAGAATGTTAATAATGAAAAAGAGCGTTTCGAGTATTAGAAGAGTGCATTAAATATGTGATTGGGTATATAACCTATATAAATGTCTAGTGCTTGACGCTTTCACGAGGGACTCTCCTCCAATTGCTTAAGTGTATTAGTTCCAAAATCACCTTAAAATATATATATATATATATATATATATATATATATATATATTAATAAAGCATTTCTTGTATGTGTGAGGATAATTCAATCATTTCGGAAATCTTGGACAGAATGTTAAGAATGAAAAAGAGCGTTTCGAGTATTAGAAGGGTGCATTAAATATCTGATTCGGTATATAATCTATATAAATGTCTAGTGCTTGACGCTTTCACGAGGGACTCTCCTCCAATTGCTGAAGCGTATTAGTTCCATACTCACCTTAAAAATAAAAGAAATATATATATATATATATATATATATATATGTATATATATATGTATATATATATATTAAAAAAGCATTTCTTGTATGTGTGAGGATAATTCGATCGTTTCGGAAATCTTGGACAGAATGTTAATAATGAAAAAGAGCGTTTCGAGTATTAGAAGAGTGCATTAAATATCTGATTCGGTATATAATCTATATAAATGTCTAGTGCTTGACGCTTTCACGAGGGACTCTCCTCCAATTGCTGAAGTGTATTAGTTCCATACTCACCTTAAAAATAAAAGATATATATATATATATATATATATATTAAAAAAGCATTTCTTGTATGTGTGAGGATAATTCGATCGTTTCGGAAATCTTGGACAGAATGTTAATAATGAAAAAGAGCGTTTCGAGTATTAGAAGAGTGCATTAAATATGTGATTGGGTATATAACCTATATAAATGTCTAGTGCTTGACGCTTTCACGAGGGACTCTCCTCCAATTGCTTAAGTGTATTAGTTCCAAAATCACCTTAAAATATATATATATATATATATATATATATATATATATATATATATATATATATATATATATATATATATATATATATATATATATATATATATATATATATATATTAATAAAGCATTTCTTGTATGTGTGAGGATAATTCAATCATTTCGGAAATCTTGGACAGAATGTTAAGAATGAAAAAGAGCGTTTCTAGTATTAGAAGAGTGCATTAAATATGTGATTGGGTACATAACCTATATAAATGTCTAGTGCTTGACGCTTTCACGAGGGTCTCTCCTCCAATTGCTGAAGTGTATTAGTTCCATACTCACCTTAAAAAATATATATATATATATTAAAAAAGCATTTCTTGTATGTGTGAGGATAATTCAATCGTTTCGGAAATCTTGGACAGAATGTTAAGAATGAAAAAGAGCGTTTCGAGTATTAGAAGAGTGCATTAAATATGTGATTGGGTATATAACCCATATAAATGTCTAGTGCTTGACGCTTTCACGAGGGACTCTCCTCCGATTGCTGAAGTGTATTAGTTCCATACTCACCTTAATATATATATATATATATATATATATATATATATATATATATATATATATTAAAAAAGCATTCTTGTATGTGTGAGGATAATTCAATCGTTTCTGAAATCTTGGACAGAATGTTAAGAATGAAAAAGAGTATTTCGAGTATTAGAAGAGTGCATTAAATATGTGATTGTGTATATAACCTATATAAATGTCTAGTGCTTGACGCTTTCACGAGGGACTCTCCTCCAATTGCTGAAGTGTATTAGTTCCATACTCACCTTGAAAAAATATATATGTATTAAAAATGGAGAAGAATTTTTGGGGGAATTTCGGCATCTGCGATATCGGGCCAACCTTTTCGGGAATCTTGAAAGCATTTTTCGCTCCCTCGCCTCCCCACTTGAAAAAATATTCTTAGCGACACCGGCATTCCTTCGATTTGTAAACTACTTTTTCTCGCGCGTACAACTCAAGAACGATGCCATCGTGGAGTGGCAAAAAAGGAGTGACGCATGCTGTTCCACTTCTCCGTAGAGTGAAATGAATGGAGGAGAAGGCGCGCGAAAACAGGGAGTGCGAAGGGGATGCGTGCGAGCAGGCGCCACTGGGCTCACCCCCGCAACGCCGGCCACATATATAGGAAGCGATCCCGCGCAAAATACTTACTCCATTACCCAGCAAGCACACCTGCACAAACTCTCACAAACAGAGGTAAGTTGTTTACCACTTCTCGCATTTTTCACTCACCGTTCAATTTCACGCAGTGATGCCGAAACAAATGGATATTAATATTTTATCCCCAAAATTGAGTTCCATTCATTTATCAATTAATATTCTTAGTTGATGTTTAGGAGGAAATGTAACAAATTACGTTTCCAATGAAAAAGAAATTTTTTTCCCGTGGAACAGATTTTAAAAAATTGTAAGATTTCTGGATAGATTCATTAAGATAAAAAAAAGTGCATTAGAAATGTTTTAATTCTACTATCATCACGCTTTTTTTCTTTATTTTTCGCTTTAGGCTATTTCATTAGAATATTCCATTAATATTCTTGTTCTTTAACATCTTATCATTCATAATAAAATTTCTATTTGTATTGCCATCTCACCCAAATAACGCTATTTAATCATGCACGGGCACGTGTTCGAAAAGGATAATTGAAAATACTTCTCGCGAAAAAATGAGAATGACAGGGAACCTCTTTAATGAATACTTTTGGAATTACTGTAGAAGAATATACATCGGAATCAGGCACAGTGAATTCAAATTGATTTGAAAACTCAGAAAGCTAATGTGTTTAATTTTTGTTATGATTTCCTTTAAATAGATGGACCCTTAAAAGGAGTTTATGACTTATTTACCCCTTATCATTTTATTTACCCCCCTGAATCATTATTCATTGGAATAATGTTCTTATTAATACCGAATTTCTCACAAAATCATCATTTGACGAAGTCCGCCCTCAACCTGAAAAAGTGGGAGTCAGATTGACTCCCTATGTATAATACTAGAAGTTGAAATTTAAAAAAACGGGGAACCTTTTTCAGAGCTAATATGCATTATATTTCCAGTAAGTTGATTAAATTTAACTTATTTTAAACATTGATTATATATTAACAAACCTCACATTCTGATTCTATACTTTACCTTTATTTGGAGTAAAAATTATTATGACTTCCTTCCTATTGCATTCCTATTGCATTCCTTCCTATTGCATGACTTGCTTCCTATGAGCATTATAAATTGCACGAGAAATAAATAGAATGTACCATAAAGCTTTATTAATTCAAATATGT
>OU015494.1:201053490-201285990 GCA_907164885.2 Dolomedes plantarius
TAGAATACTGAACCCCGTATTCTAACAATACTGAACCCCGGCATTTTATAACTTTAAAACCAGCATTCCTGGTTTTAACGTTATAAAATTTCCAGATGTTTTAAGGAATTAAGCGCTATTTGAGGGCCTCTTAAACGATTATGCATAAGTAGAACTTATGTAAAATACTCATTAACCCATAGCTAAATCGAAATAGATTTATGTTTTGTTATAAATAAAAAATTCTTCCACAAGAAATCACATATGTTGCATTTTCATTTATTTTTTCAGGTGAGCTATTAACATTCTGGCTACAAACAAAAGTGACAGATCCATTAGAGGATTTTAATTGTATAAATTCTCTAACAAAATAATACACATGAGAAAATAGGAAATCTTACTATCACCATGTGTTAAAAATACAAAGTATTAGTACCAATTTTTAGTAGGATGTATTTTTAGCCGGCGGCAGTTGTTCTCTTTGTCAGTTGTGTAATATAAAAGTTTATCTTTTCATATGAAGTACTTAAAGTGCAAGAACGATCTTTAAAATTGTTGGAAAAGTTTTCTCTCTTTTCATGTTATCTCTGTGAAGAGTAATTTATATGAAGCTTCATAAATTTATCCTTTTTTTTTCAGACAGAGTTGCGACAAAAGTTTGAAGCTATTGATGTAAATGCTAGTATTAATAATTAATTTATAAGCACTTTCATTCTGTGATTGAAAAGCTGTAGTGTTTTCAGGAGGAAAAGACTCAATTAATATAGGAGACAAATAAAAATATTAATTTGGGGAATAGACTTTAAATAACAAGCATTAAAGATTAATTTTTACATCTAACTCTCTGAAAATTTGAAATAGAGAAAAACCATTAATTCTCTTTAAATTTTATGAGACAGAAAAATATTATGTAACTGAGTTTATATTGATTATTTTCGCTGTCATAAGATTGATTACTTAACACTTGTTTAATCGACGTTTAACGTCCCAAATAAGAGGGTTTAAGTCAGAATTTTTTTTATATCATTAAATTCAAAATTTTGCTTTTTGTTTAAACAAGTTAAATTCACTCTCCGACTTTAAAACAATTATCGAACTTCTAAATAGCATGCGTGATAAAACTTGATGTAAGCAATGACGATGGCAAAGAAGTTAGTGAATTCACAAAGTGATAAGCTTTTATCCTGAAAACAGATCCAAATGTGCTGCAAATGAGGATATCACTCAGCCAATTCTGATTATAGTATGAAGATATATCTATAGTAGTACTGAGTCACTGCTCTGCAGCACGTTATTTTTTAGTAGATTCTATCACATCCGTCACGTTTATTAAGAATGGCTGCAACCAATGTCCTAATGTACCCATAATACGCACAACTGTCAATAGCTCGAGAGATCTGTCAGAACATAAAGCGCTGAAAGCCAGGTTACAATTTATAGACGTACTCTTAAAGTTTCGGGAAAATTTAGTTGAGAATTAACTGAATATTACAGTTAATGACTAGAGGAACAGAGGATCCGCACTTTGGAAGAATGTTTTCAAGGCAAGGATGTATTTGGGTTCGGCAAAACCCATCCATGACAATAAATGGCGTTTACAGAATGATGTCTCTTCTTTTAGGATGGGAACGATTGGAGATAATGCGGTCGATTCGAGGAGAGTTATCCACTTTATGGCTACTAACATTTGACTGGCTGCCAGTCAATTAACTTGCAACGGCCCTTTAGGACAAAACGTGTCCTTTCTACAATTGAAAGAAAGTACATGTTAGCTGTAGGTAGAGAAGCCATATGGATTGTTAATATAATTCAGCTTCAATTTATACCGTAAAAATCTTCCATTCTATTTTTTCCGGAGGCCAGTTGTTGCCTTTGTAACAAGCATGTGCATACAGTTACCACCACCTTTCTAGCATCACATACGATGGCTTATGTTAACCAGGATAAACTGCATAATTTTAGTCCTACTATTAATCCCTTCATGTACAAGATGATATTTTTATACGGTCTTCTGACACTTTACTGAGTTATTGACGGTTACAGGAGTTGAAACTATACTAGGTATGCATAAAATGAAAGCTACTAAAGAACTAATTAGATCATGTTATTTTAATATAACCCTTTAAATCCATCTTTAAATGTTAAGTTTCTAAGTTCTCCAGAAATCTCTCCGAAGATTTTTCTCCATAAATCTTTTATATATGTTGAACTTGCAGGTTATTTCTCCATAACACTGTTTTCACAAAAAATTTGGGCACTAGATAATTGGGCATTGTTATCCAAAATATGAATGAGTCCCCACCTGTTTCAGAAAATAAGTATCTCGATTCAATTACAGCTCCTATTTCTAAAATAGAATCCATATTTTATGATTTCATTTAGTGGAGTGACGAGTTACTGAAATATAATAACCATGAAAATAATTTGTCACACAAATACAATCATGATATTGAAACTTTTTACTGTTGCCTCATGGCCCAAAGCCCATCTGTATAATTAACTATTGATATAGTCTTTCGAAGGAAATAGCAGTGGACAAATCATTCAAAAAAAATATTATTATACTTAGAAGATGCCTGTCTTATCTCGCCCTTTAAAAAAAGTTTCGAGTGAGCACAAGAAAAAAGTAACTTCTTTTTAATATTTTTTTACTGTATACGAAGGCCATTTGATACGACCTATAATGAAAACGACATTAAAAAAAAGCTTTTATTTATTTTTTCTACGTTATCTCCCTTAAGGTTGATACATTTGGTCCAATGATTTTCAATCTTTTTTATCCCCTCCATAAAATAAGGCTTGTTTCTACTCTAAAAAATTTGCTTTTGTTTCTCTAATTACTTTGGAATTTGATGCATATTTCTTCCTTGCAAGAAATGTTTTCATATTTGGGGACAAGTAGTTGTTCTAGGGACCCACATATATAGAATATGGGGGAGGAGAGGGGGCAATTCATAGCATAATTCCAACAGTTCTGAAGCCGCATTCGCAGATAAATGAACCGGAGAATTGTCATGATGGAAAAGATCCCTTTTTTTCACTTAATGTGGCCCTATTTATCCTAATTTCTTTATTTAACGATCCGGTAAAGATGCATAATATTCGCTGGTGATTGTTTTGCCGCTTTCCAAGTAGTCAATAAAGATTATATGACGAGCTTCTCAAAACACAGTAACCCTTCATTCCTACTGATTGAAGCGTTCTTGCTTTCTTTGGTGCAGGTTCACCTGCTACAATCCACTGTATTGACTGTTCTTTCGTTTCTTGCTTGTAGTGATGCATTCATGTTTAATAAACTGTTACGAAACGACATAAAAATTCATCAGGATTTCTTTTGAATTTCTCCAAATTTTGCTACGAAATGTCCACTTGTCCACGGTTTGGATTGATCATTAGCTAATGTGGCACCCACATTGCTGACTGCTTTCTCATATCAAAGTATTGATGTAAATTATTATGTAAGCACTCTGATACAATGCCAATAGCTTCAGAAATATCGCGTACTTTTAATTTCACCATATCATGGATATTTTCAATGATTTCTGGAAAAGTGACCTCATAGGGCAACCAGCATGTTTAACGCCCCTTGTGCTTATTCGGTCACTACGAAAATTAAAAAAACCGCTTGTAAATCCTTCTAAGAGAAGATACAGACTTGCCATAATACTTATGAAGCCTGGATTAAGTTTCTACCGCAGTTTTGCAATGGTTTATAAAAAGCAATGATTTATATACACGTGGAACTCGTTTATCCCCGTTGTGTGAGCAGTAACATAAGTTGACTGATTAAAATGGCTATCATTTACAGACTAAGCATAGAATCTGTTTATAATTCGACATGGGTGTCTTTGAAGCACGCCAAGGGCGAGAGCGCCAACAATCTCAGTGCAGTGGTGTCATTTCTCGGATTTTGCAAGGACTTATCATCCGACTTATCATCCTTCGACATTATTGCACTCACATATAAGAGATTCACAAAACATGAAACCTACAAGACAAACGATTGCTGTCCTCCTGGATATGAGTAAAGCTTTTAACAGCTTCTGGAAGCTAAAGCTGATTAGCAAATGCTATTCTGCCATTTAATATTAAAAGTAAATTTCTCTTGAGGATTGAAGATTTCCTGTGTCAGAGCTTGTTTAGAGTGAAGTACGATTCTGTAATTTCAAGACTCCACAGAACTGAGCGGTACTTAGTCCTATAATGGTTTCTATGTACACTGGTGTAAGAAATTAAGAGAATTTGCAGACCTGGTCGATTATCTCTGTAACTACTGTACCGATTTTAATGAAATTTGATATGTACATACATTGATACAATACAAAACAAATAACCATTCAATAATTGTAATACACACGCATGATCGTGCGTAACACTCGTTGGAGTCGGAAGGTATGAAACAGAGGTTGCAGAATAAACAAAAAATGGGTTAATAGGGGGTATGGTCCCCTCTTACAGATATACAGGTCTTGCAGCGTGATTTCATACTTGAAATAAGGCAGTTTATCATTTCCTGTGGCAATTGGTCCCACTCGTTCAGCAACGCTGTTTACATTCCCTGGAGGGTTCTCGGAGGGGGGTTGCGAGTTGCAATTGCCCTCCCCAGAGCGTCCCAGACATGCTCTATAGGGTTAAGGTCTGGAGATCTCGCTGGCAAATCCATCCTGCGAATATCCTCACTCTCTAGAAATTCGTCGAAAAGAAGAGCTCTATGTGGCCTCGCGTTATCGTCCATTAAAATGAACTCAGGGCCAACTGCACCCCTGAAAAGGTGAACATAGGGCTCCAAGACCTCATCCCTATACCTCACACCAGTCACAGTGCCTCTTTCAAAGACATGGAGAGGTGTGCGGCCATCCAACATGATGCCTGCCCAGACCATTAAACCTCTCTGCCATAATGGTCGATTTCGCTGTCATTGGAGGGTAGGTAACGGGTCCCTGGTTCTCTCCATATGAACGTACGGCGAGAATCGGTGTTTAGGCTGAACCGGGACTCATCAGTGAAAAGAACGGTCGCCCATTCATCCATACTCCAATCTCTATGCTCTCTACACCATGATAAACGGATTCTCCTGTTCGTAGAAGTGAGCGGGACGCAAAAAACAGGTCTTCTTGCAAACAACCCTCTCATGAAGTCTTTTGGAAACAGTCACCCTTGATACACGGGTTCCTGTGGCTGCATACAAGTAAAGAAATTGCTGAGAAGCTATAGCACTGTTACGCCTCGCTATAATCGACAAATGGCGATCTTCTCTGGCCGTCGTGGCTCTTGGACGACCTTACCCAGGCTTTCTCTCGATGGATCCGGTATCCTGGAACTGTTTCCATAAGTTACACATGACGCTGGGCGTTAAATTGAACTCTCTACAAATTTGGACTTGAGATTGGCCTGCTTATAGCCTCCCCACAATTCGCCACCTCATTCCATCATCTAAACGTTGGTGGTTACTCATTTTTACTGTTGAAATTTGAAATTAACCGATTTCTGCAAAATAACACCAAGAAATTCGCCGAGGTGTGCTAGCGAACGAAATGCGTCCTAACTTACGCGCGCTTATAAAGCCTGTTTCTCTATTGGCTCCTCCTACACACACGTCTACGCTTACGTATTTGACGTACAAGATTTTGATTTTTGACTAGAAGCAGTGGTTTTACATTCAGTTCAGTTCTTTTCATGAAATTCGATAAAATATGCAAATTCTCTTAATTTATTTCACCAGTGTATATGACAGGGATGAAGCGCTTGGCTTCCCCTGGTATTGACATCGGTCTATTTGCTGATGAAATCATTGCATGGAATAGTGACAGCAATGTGAAAAAAATCCACAATAAATTAAATGATTTGCTTGTCGATTGAAATGGATTTGCTGAGGAACATAAATTAATGGGATTTTAATCGAATTAATCGAAAGGGAACATTAATCGAATGGACTTTTCTAAACAGCTGTTTAGAGTCAACAGTTTCTTTACCATATGTTACTTTTAACGGAAATTTCAAATATCCCGAAAATGAAACACTACAAGATCCCGAATTACTAAAGCAGTTGGTTCTTGAAGCCATTTATGATATTCCGACTGATGGGCGTAAGCAGAAGAAAGAAAAGAATCCCGAATAAAGATCCTGAAAAAAACCCTGTTAAAAGATCCTGTTAAAGATCCTGATGGGCGTAAGCAGGAGTCGGGATGTGCAGGCAGCGGTATTTTCCCCAAGGACTCAAATGTCAGGATCAAATTTAGAAATCCCGATAATAGCTCAGTTTTTACATCAGACCTGATGGCTTTTAGAAATGCCCTAAGATATGCTGAATCCTCTCCTTTTAAAAATGCATGTATCTTGACAGACAGCAAGAGTACTATTCAACAACTAATGAACTGGCCGCTTACCACTAATAAAGCTAGTATCAACATTCTCCTTCTGGTTTCTCTCATGGCGGACTCTAAATCAATTACTTTACAGTGGATCCCGTCACATGTGAGTTTTTCGGCAGCTTTCAGGCCGACATACGAGGAAATGAAGGCTGTTTAGAGGATTCGTCCCTGTTTGATGTTCTAACTGCTTCAGAAGTTCATGTTATACAGTTTTTGAAAAGAGCCTCCAGCTCATCACTGGTATCCGACCAAATGCCCTTCAATTCAGACTGCCCTGGCTCGTTTCCGAAGTGGCCATACAAACAGTATGCGTTTTGAGAATTCTATCAAGGTCTTTTCCCCTTGTCTCTATTTTGCTGCTCCTGCGAATTCTACTCCTATTGTGGTCTGTTTGGAAATCCCTGTCAGCATGCTCGCTGAGGATCAATATGCTTCTGCCTCTCACATGCTCATACGACAGAGTCTCATGGTAGAGCATTTTCTAGACTAGGGGGTCTTAGCAACATCAACATCAAAAATATTCTTCCCTTTTCCCAATAAGCTTCGCATATTTAAATACCACTTTTAAATTTGCGACTGCATCCACCCCTCAAAAAGCAGAAAGTATTCAGTTTCGACGTAGTCGGTTTTATGACATCTTTGAACAGATATTTGATATCATGTACGTGAAGATAACAAATATATCGAAAGATTTTGAAAGAATGATGAAAGAATTTTATTTATCTTTATTTGAGGATAGTCCAGGGAAGCATGAAATTTAGTTTTATAATATTCCTTCAATGTTACTCAAATAAATAAACATAATCGGAAAGCATACATGAATAATTAAAAGTTTTATATAAAAATTGATAATTTTGAATCGTTATCAGTAAGTTATTCAGTATGAATAATCTATTTGCAACTGTCGTTTGATCATCGAGTAATTAAGTAGTATTCAGTAGAGTGTAAGGCTTTAAAATTATATACAGTGGCTCCCAAAAGTGTTCGTACACTTACGATTTTCAATGAAATAGGGGGTCTATCCATTAATTAAAATGAATATTTCAGAATGGGTATTTAATAATAAGATCTATAATCTATGGAACCAAATAACAAAAAACGGGAACAGCCGATTAAAATATATTGCCGCTTTACAGAAACTCGTAAGCCATCGACATTTTCAGCCGATCTTCTGGAACTTTAACCAAAACTTGGTGACTAATAAGGGAGCAAAATCACTTACAGAGAACAAATATATCATTTACTCGTGCGCATCTGTGAGTGTTAGGGGTAACTTAAGTTATCCTTCTTCATAAGGCTGACGCAAGTCTTCTAACCCTGAAATTACCTCGTTACGCTAAGAACTCGGATTACTCAGACTGGGAGATTGGCCAAAGTTGTGTAGGATCCTTCCTTTCATTTTCTTTTTAAATTTTTTACTTGTATCTTTTCAATCCAAAACATAAGGTCATATTATATGTGAGAAACCTTAACAAACAAATGTAAAAATAATATAGTTAAATAATGTAAAACACTTAAAAAAAAAGGAAAGACAATTTCGAGAGACCTTTTTTATATTTTGAGAGACCCCCCCCCCCCCCCTCGAAACTATGAAAGAGACACAATGCAGGAAAGCTTAAGCACAAATGAAACCTATATTTTACTCACTTAATTCTAAATATTCGATGTCATTAATGAATCGGTAAAATAGCCCAAAGTAATCACTTGAAACGAGGTTGAAAAAAATTGGATGCCAAGAATCCTTAGGCTTTACGCACGACATAATCGTAAAAAGAGGGAAAAACATGTGCAGTTTCAGACATTTATTTGCATACACTCATGGTTTCCATTTTAGGCCCTGAGAGCACCAATTTAGATTGGCTTCTTTTTGAGGAATAGAGTTAAATCAATAAGAAAAGTCGTAATTTGTAATCTTACAATACGGAAAACTCTCTATTCTACATTGCAAATGGCTTGGAACTTACAAAATACAGTCGAACCTCCATATATCGAAGTAGCAAAATGCCGGAAAAAAATTCGATATATAGAAATTTCGATAGATAGAATTGATCTTAGTTTTATCATAATTCTCCTAAAACATTAAAATTAAAGCTAATTTTCGTATACGAAACTCCATTTCCAATTTATATGCTAATCACATTAAATGAAAGTTCATAACTAAAGAATGAATTAATGTGAAAGATTTATTGAGTACTATATACCTTAAAAAAACAATAATCCAGTTAGTGGTTACAGTGATCACAGTTACATTCTTTTAAAAAAAACTACGAATATCTTGCTGAACAAACAGTTTTGCGGAAAGTTCATCAAAGAAATACTCGCATTCATTCAGTCCATTAAAAACTTCATCAGGGACGTTTTCCACGAATTGAAGTCCACGAAGTATTGTTTCAAACGCCAAAAATTGGGAGATTTTATTCTAAAGTGGGATAAAATCTCCCAATATGTCGTGGAAAAAATTTCGATATATAGAGATTTTTTCGATATATAGAAACAGTTTTTCTATGTAATGAACATGGAGATTTGCTAATAGTTCGATATATAGAAAATTTCGATATAGGGAAGTTCGATATATGGAGGTTCGACTGTATATGCATTTAGAATCGAATATGTCGTGCATACGTAGATGGCATGAAAACAATCCCGCGTACATGTCGCTACTACCACTATCAGTAAATGTTTATGACAAAGATTTTTTGACTGCATTCAGGAATTATACTTTCTTTCTGTCTACATTCTAGACATTTCAAGTAACAAACAAATCATAAAAAAATATTCTTAACTCTTTAGCAATTTATATGGTGGAAAGATAAACTGTTTTATTTTAATACTTACAGGAAGCTTGTGGTCATCAAATAAGGAGATAAAAAAGAAAAGGTTTCTAAAATCCGCAGTAAAACAAAAATGATTTAAAGCTAGTTTGTTCCACCATCATGTAGCCCTTCATCAGGTAAGAGAGCATTTATTCTGAATGTCACAGAAAGCTAATCCCAAATGTATTTAAATCTTAGCATTTTGATACACTTAGCAACACAGAAAAATTTTAGATGACTTAATGTGCACACTAAGCCAAGTCATGTATAGAGAGTCACGAACCATACGCCATGATTTTACGATTCATCCTCTATAATATTTGCATCCAATGCTCCCTTGCCTGACGAAGACAAGAGATTTTGCGAAACTAGTCGTAAAACCTTTTTGTTTTATCCTGAACTTAAGAGGACTTTTTAATCCCTTATTTAATTTTATTTTGTAGAAATTGATTGATTATGATTACTTTTGCTCGGTGCACATTTCCATGTGCAAAAATTATAAATGACATTGTATGGTGCACTTTTTATTTATTAATATGAATCAGTGTAAAATCTTTCTGATAAAAGAAGAATAATTAATTTTCCTTCCGAAAAAGTTTTAAGAGACCTTTTTCTTTTTCTAGAACAGCAAGGTAAGAAGAGGAAGAACGCGCACCGGCGGTATTTAAACGGAACAATATGCTCTCTTCGTTATTAGTGTTGATCCTTTTATTGGTAGCAGCTGAATCCACATTCCCATACCCTCCTTTCAGTGGCGTTAATCACTACTCACGAATCGAAAATATGTTAGACACCTCCGATTTACAGAACAGAAAGAGTAATGAAGTTGTTGGTTGTGAAATGGAAGCCATTTTGAATGTCATGGGACTTGAGGAACTGCAGCATGTCATAGAAGCATTGGCGGCAAGAAAAGGAGTCAGCCCTGTCCTAGTTCTAAGGAAACTGATCAGGAGAATGAGAAACAAAGAAGAAATTGAAGAGGTAGTTACTTTAACGTGAATGAAAGTTTTTCTTTTTAAAAATGTCATTTGTATAGATTGTTGGTTCAGGAGTTATCAGTAGAGGGAATGGACAACTTTTTATATTAGAGAAATTCCATGATTGCAGCACGAGACTCATTTTTGGCCGTCACCCCTGAAGTATTCCAAAAGGTCATTTCCTCTGTATCAGCGATTTGTTTAGCTTTCTTGTCAGTGGCGTAGCGAGAGGAGGGCAAGGGGGTCTATCATGCCCCAGGCGCCACTCGCAGAGAGGCGCCAAATGGTCCCAAAATAACTAATTCTATACATTATATTACTATATGTTTTTCGGGGGGGGGGGGGCGCCAAAAAGATATCATACCCCGGGCGCCAGTTATGCTCGCTACGTCACTGTTTCTTGTAGCAAAAGGTGAATGTGGTGCTCCAACCTCAGCATCAAAAGAAGCCATTCTGCAAAAGTCAATTCATTTAATCGGGGACTGGTGTGCAGCTGTCGTGAAAGCTAGAGAGCCATAGTTTATTCCTATTTAAAGGCTCCTCCGGGGGGGGGGGGGGGGGTCGAACCATTTTTTGTTTATGTCGGAGTTTTAATGGGAAAATAAGATTTATTGTAAACCTAATAAAACGACGCCTCGCAAATATTATGAAGGGTGTAAAACATTGTCAATATTTCCAACTTAGAAATTAACAATAGTGATTTAATATAACGAACAAGCAAAGCAGACTCAAAACATGCTGAACTGAAATAGATAGTGTCTTTGATAGAATGTAACTGGTGAAGAAAAAAAGATCGTATCCGAATAGTTAAACCATTTTGTTACCTACCGTGATTACAATTTAAATTTTGATTTAGTTCCTACTAGCCGTTCTTCTAACTCGTTGGCAGGATAACTTTATAATTCTTGAATTATAATGTTAAAGATATCTGTTCCCACAAATCGGGTTCAGTTCATGGTCAGGGATAAAATGCCACTCTATAGCACCATATCAGCCGTATCAAAGTATATTCCTAAGTGTAGTTGATATGTATTTCTTTAGGCCCTTAAATAATAAAACGTTTTAGCAGATTACTGTCGGTAAATTGAATGTGTGATCCCCTAATATTGTTATTGTTATAATTAAATATTTATTAATTTCTACCATATCGGCATGTACCCCATTGAGCCAGTTTGAGAGCATACCAGATATCAGACCATCAATGTCGGCATATACCGTGTCTGCCTGGATAATTTGTAAGCTCATCTATTTGTTGATTTTCAGCTCTCTGTCAGTCTCCTATGTGTCTAAGTCAACTCATCTAATTTAAATTCTAATTTTAATTAATCACTAAGTCTACTCATCTAATCTTGTTATACGAATTAAACTTGAAAAACGAAATATATGCCTCTAGAGAACAGGTTTCACTGTGAAAGGAAAACCAAACAAGTTTTCGTTTGAACATGCTCTAATATTCACCAGCCAATTAAAGAGAAGCATTTAAACTATTTCCTCATTTATTATTATTTATTTATAAAATTATCATTTCCGCCGTTCACATGGTATAGTGGTTAGCGTCGTGAGCTTCCCCGCAGTGGCTTGGGTTCCAATCCGGAATAAGACTTGGTCGTCAACGTGTTGTTCCCTCATATTGAGTAATGCTCACTCACCTAAATGGTGCTCCCATAATAAAGTAGCCAGCAACACTTCGCGGTGAATAACAAAAGGCGAATGTTTCAGGACAACTGCCTCGAGATGCCGATAAGACAAAAAAAATATCTATTCTTTCTCAAACCAAGAGCTCTCCCTCTCATTCGGATTGCCTCCGAGTATACATCGGACAGCTTAAGCAGTCAGCACCAAAGTTGCACTCGAACAGTATGGGGTGACCGCACAGGCTAGCTCCGCCTCTCTCTACTCCTCACGGGGTCTAGGAGTTGGAACGAGAGGTAATTAAGACCTTCGCATTAACTATCGAAGCAATTTAACTTATAAATACGGAATTTCTAGAAATTTATGAAGCCCTTATGAGGCCCTGTCCAGTCACAAATTGTGAGTCTTCGACTGTATGTGGTTCTATTTCTTATTTACCCTGCAATCCTCTAACGGTCCAGGCACACTATAAAGTAAGAGGCATAAACATAAATAATTACTTTTTTTATTCTACGTAGAGGTAGACTAACATAGACCGACTTGGGGCTTCAAATAATAACACAACAGTACCGCAACTGGCGGTACTAAGAAACTGAACTTTAAAGTCGTAATGAACCCTTTCAGGCAGAATATACGTTCACTAACAATACCCGTAACCATCGGGCTCTGAAGTAACTATCCAAATCGTGCAGCCACCTAGGCTAAATACTAATACGTGCTCTATCAGTTAAATACCGCTATCACCTTCAATCTAACTTTTCTCGCCTCTCCGTATCCCTACTAATAGCGTAACGTACTACATTACAAATCTCCACTCCCTTCTTGGGCTCTTGCCAACTCAGCGTGTGTCACTTAAATAGACCAGACACCTGCTCCGAACTCACTTCGACTGGCCTGCACTGCGCAGCTATCAGAAATTTGCATCTGAGCAACACGCGAACCCTACAACTGTCAGCCAATGTCTTGAAAAGAATAAGATTTATTTTTCTCTGTGTGTCTCGGGGTGCCGTCCAAGTTCGACCTCCATGACTAAAGGCTGATAAACTACTTGGAATTTTTTGATTATGTAATTGCCCATTAGTATTTGGGTTCTGAATCCAGATGGGCTGACATACATTTATAAACACATATATAAGCGTTTGTAAGCTTGTTCGTATTACTGCATGCATATCTGAGAGTGTTTGGGCACATATCAAACCCCGACAAGAAAAGTGACACAACTCAAAAATGCAGCATTTGAGAAAAATCAACTTAAAGAATACTATAAAGCTTGAACTCGCGTTACAATAAAACTGATACAACTGCCCTCAGGTGGACAAATGGCGAGATAGCGACGTGTCGCTTTTCGTGCACGATGGGGCACTTCATACATATTTTTCAATGACATAACCTCAAAATTGCCATTTTTTGACTTGTGTCACTTTTCTTGCCCAGGTGCGATATGTGCATAACAGATTTTAAACAAATAAAAAGTACCTTTATGACGACCATATATATGTTAGGATAAAACTTTGAATACATGCACACTTTAGACGCCGATAATTACTTGAAGAAACGGTTCAATAGTTCCTCATGAAAAACCGAATTTACAAGCATAAATACCGATTTATTAATTCATTAGTGGGAGCGACATCACGGAGGATTTCTCATGAATCCTCACTTGTCTCTTTGAAGAGAGCAAATATAAAGCGCAATTATACATCACATCCATCCCCAAATTCCGAAAGACCCTTCCTATGGTTAGAATTGTGCTTAGGTCAGCAAATATCTAAGTTACCCACTGCCTTATAGGGTCACTGCTGTCAACTCTAAAGCTGCAAGCTGTTTTTTTTTCTCACGGGACATTTTTAGATTAGAGATCCCCTGAGGGTAGATATACAAATTACGAAAAGTTTAAGGGAGCCAATAAAATTAGTAACTTATAGGACAAGCTATGCGCTTAATTAAGTCAGGGAATGAGAAATACTTTCATGGCATTACATCTCTCTCTCTCTCTCTCTCTCTCTCTCTATATATATATATATATATATATATATATGTCTATATATATATATATATATATATATATATATATATATATATATATATATATATATATATATATATATATATATATATATATATATATATATATATATATATATATATATAGCTTTATTTCTAATTTCCATACATTTATCTTTTCAGACTATGATAAATACTATTGATGGTCCTCCTCTTCCAGAGCTTTTGAATCAACAAATTATTGACTTGGCTCCAGCGATCAAATTGACTCCTGAAAGCAGCCGAGCTCCATATTCTCTGTCTCCTAATGTTGTGATGAACGACGACAATGAGGACACTAAAGTTGTTATTATACCTGTGGCTCCATCCTCGCTTGACAGAACACCTGTCATAATCAAACCAGAGAGTAAGCCCAGGAAAGAGACATCGCTTAATAGAGTCACGCCACTGGTTGGGAAGATAAACAACTTATTACCTGGGGTATTCCTTTCGCCAGTGAGGAATCATCAACTGAGGCCTCCGGTGAGTTGTTGCCATTCCTTTATTATAAATATACGTATATAACGGAACAAACACTGTATTCGCGTTGAAAAAAGGTTTAATGTTATTTTGGAGTTTCTCGTGAACTAATTTGTGCTATCAATTATGGTGGCAACTCCATCTCGGTAAAGTTTCGAACTAATATCGGTCATATTCGAGGAGAATGATCTCTCCTACTTCAGAGAATAATACACAAGAGGATTCGTTATGACCGAAGTCATAGCTATTGGTCTAGTTCATCCCGAACGGTTTTTAGTAATCGATTTCAACTTCATTTTGAACAACCCCTTGAAAGACGTGCCCTTGAAAGAAGTGCCAAAATGAAACAGTGTAAAAATACGAAAGTTTGGACGAATAGCAATAAAATATTAATAATTTAATTTGATGTAGGTCAAAATTTGTAAAAATTCGCAGAAATAAGCGAATATTTAGTCTATTTTTTATAAATTGCTGAATTTGAGGTATTGAGAAATAAATTTTGAATACATATTTCGAAACGTACTTGTAGCTCTAAGAATTCTACTAACATGACCTGAAACTGTAGCAGAAAATTTTAGAGAATTATCTACGGACATTTACCCTAGATTGATTGAAAGATCTAGCAATAGTTTCTATAGAAAAGACTGCATTTAAAATAATTATAGAGATCCAATCAAGCAATTTGCGGCAATAAAGGCTCGAAGAAGGATTAGTACTTATTTTTATTACATAACAAATTGTATTCAAATTTATTTTCTTTTTCTACTTTTTTTTAAGCTCTGTAATTTTTAAAATTTTTTATTTTTTTTTTAAATGTATAATACTTTTTAATTAATACATGTTTTTTTTAAAGAATTGTTATTCTAAATGTAGACTATTTCTGATAGAGATATGTTCATTACTTAAGAGTCTCTCCAAAAATTTGAAAAGGTGCCGTTTTAAAACTTGCTTCAGGTGCCACGATGGATCGACCCGCCTCTACACACCTGCATACACCATGCTTAGGGATGCGTAATTTTCGTACTTACGAAATAGATGCGAATAAATGCGAAATTTGCCGATATGAGTCAATAAATGCAAAAATTATTTTTTTACTACTTTTCGGTGACAACTCGGTGATAAAAGGCTTTTTAAACGAAATTAGGTAATAATAGTAGTAATTTATTAATATAATTGCTTATCTAAGATAATCCACGGTCTTTAAATGAAAAGATCTCACTCTCGAAATTTGCTTATTACTTATTGCTAAAGACTTAAGGAAGAGAATGTGAAGATTACTACAATGTTAGCTTTTAACTAAGAATTTTGATATTTACCTAACCAAGCAAGTAAAATTATAATTTTTTTTAATAAATGTGAAAATTTTGAAATTATATTTTTTGTGAATAATTCCGAAATTTTATATATTATAATTTTTTGTGCGAAATTTTGATATTTTATATGCTAAATTTACGTATCCCTAACCATGTTGTGTGGCAAAGAGCTATAATAAGCTGGAAAGACAACAACCTTCTGCTTGTGGTACTGATTAAATTGGTATTTCTTACCTCTTCAGAGAAGTTTTTACAGAAAGCGAGAGAGATTTCGATAAATTTTTCACAACCTTGTGTCATACTCCTTAATTTCATGATGCGACCATCCAATAGCTTTTAACAATATTATGGCACCCCCATTATAGTATTCTTTAAGGACATTTGTTTCCATTTACAATTAAATTTCATTTAATTTGGTTTCACTGCTATATTTTGAAGCATTTCTGTTTCGGTATCCTACCATAACCAAGACGGAAAAAATGTATGTTCATTTTGTACTACTGCTGATAAAAGTTTAGATACTTTTGATAATTTTCTGTATTTAGTCAATGTCCCCTGAAAAGTGTTTCTCCTACTAATAAAGGAAGTTTTTCTGTAGCTTTAGCCATTCAAACTCTTCTAAGAAAACTACTCCTTGCAAATTATATTAAATATAATTTTCAAAGGCCATACCCAGTTTTGAACATTTTTAACTCAAAATTGAGGAGTTTGTATTTTGTGGGAATATCATCATTTAACTGCTTTAAATTTTGTCGACGAATTTTATGATGAGAATCTGTTTTTCTCCCTTTTGCTACACAACTAAAAATGTACCACATTGGATTTTACCTATATTTAATTCAATTTTCAATGACTCCTTTATTTCATTCCAGCGATCTTAATATGCATTAAAATATCATAGATTTGTAAATTTATTAAAAAAGTTGTTTATTTGTATTTTTGAGTTAAATAATAAACTTTTTGGTCACCAGTCGTAAATTTTTAGACATGTCAAAAAAATTTTCCAACGCAATTAAGGCATTTCTCGAATAGCCTACCATCCAAGATGCACTTAAATTTTTTTTTGCATTTCTTGAAAGTGTTGTGTGTCTAATTTCATGGAAAATATTTTCCTAAAAACGTCCTACTTGACATGAAAAAGAGTCGAGGAAGGAAAAAAGTATGTCATAAGTTTATTCTCCATGTGTTAGTATCCGTGTCAGACAGAAAACACTATTAGCACCCGCTGGTCGAATAAAAGGCTCTCTCTTTAGCAGTAGAAACTTTTAATGCATTCTTTTGATCTCCTTACTTAAAGCTTTCCAAATAGAAAGCTTTAAAACAGGCTAAACTGTCTTCGCACGTTAGATAATGTCTAAGAATAAAATTTCATTTGCCTTTTTTTTACGTTAGTTTTGTTTAATTTTCCTTGTTTTGGGTACTATTTTTCAGTTTTGGGTTATATATTCATTTGAAATTCCTATTTTGACGTCTTAATGCCATATTCTTCAATTCTTTTATTCTTCTTGTTAACCTCTTCCTTACGGGGTGGGATAGCATGTATCCCAAGAATACGGGCCCAAGAATGAATATATATATATATATATATATATATATATATATATATATATATATATATATATATATATATATATATATATATATACATATATATATATATATATATATATATATATATATATATATACATATATATATACATATATATATACATATATATATATATATATATATATATATATATATATACATATATATATACATATATATATACATATATATATACATATATATATACATATATATATATATATATTATATATATATATATATATATATATATATATACATATATATATACATACATATATATATATATATATATATATACATATATATATACATATATATATACATATATATATATATATATATATATATATATATATATATATATATATACATAGATAACCCCCTTAATGGCAGTTCTTACAAAGGGGATATTAAATTTCCCCTTCTGAAGTGGGAATAAGAAAAATGGGCCCCGTAAGCTAAAGGTTAATTAGTTTAGAATGAGTGATCAAGAGATGACAAATTGTTTCAAATTGTTATTACAGTCGAACCCAGTTATAGCGAACATGGTATATAACGAACTCATGGATATAACGAATGAAAATTTTCATCCCGTCGTTTTCCTAATATACGTAATTTCATTAGTATTGTGTCAGTTTAATGAAATAGATTTTAGTCGATTTAATTCATTAATTATCCTTTTTAATAGATGTTATCTTTTTTTAATACATCATCATTGAATACACATTGCAATTAATGAGTTATACTTTTTATGAACTCTAGCATTTTTCTTAACGGTTCGGATATAGCGAACTACTGGATAAAGCGAACAAAACCTTTGGTCCCTTGAAGTTCGTTATAACGGGGTTCTACTGTATACACTGTCTTCTTAGAATCCCTTTAACAAAAGTAGTAAAAAATTTATCGATGCAATTTTATTTAGAAAACTGTTTAACTACTTCAATTATCCTTTAAAAGAAACAATAAATAAGATAAGTTCAAATTTTAGAAAAATACGGGGAAAACTTTTTCCCTCTTCAGAAAGAAATATAATGGAAACCTTTCAGACAACAAGGGCAGCTAAATCTTCGACCATCGTAGAAAACTTTTTACATTTTAATAACTCTAAAGTTAAAAAAAATAGACACTGTGAAATATGCTCCCATTTTAGAACAATATTTCGTATTTTTAATCATTTTTATAAAATTTCATTAAATCTGGTGGATATCTATGGCATTCGAAGAGAGCCTTTGTTTGAACTCGAAAAATAAAAGAACGAGGCGGTAGTTACGCAACTAGTTTTGAAATATATGAGACCACAATTAAATGCCCTAAAAATTACATTACTGTTTTTTAACCCCAAAAAAAAACCAAGTCTTCAGAATGATTTGTTCATGCTGTACTAAATTCTGATACGCAGCAGTAAGTTCGTCGATTCCTTCTGGGGTTTCTTCGATACGTGGAATTAATGGGTATCACTTATCGCATAGTGGATCCTGGTTTGTGAATTTTGTTAGTTTAATCAATAGGTTTCTCTAAGTCTCAAATTTTCCCACAACCGTCTGAAAGCACTCTAAAATCACTACTCTACAACTAAACTCCACTCTCTCTACCCATCCAACCGTAATGGGTCCATTGAAATACACGGTGTTCAAACAGTTTCCTAAATTCTCTTTGTGCGTTACACTAGATCAGTACAAACAACCTATAAACGTGGCAGCAATCAATATATATATATATATATATATATATATATATATATATATATATATATATATATATATATATATATATATATATATATATATATATATATATATATAAGGTAAATATGCTTAGCACATTTGAGTGAAATAAGAAAAATACTGTTAAATTTTGAAAAGTGTTATTTACAATACGAGATTCTCTTAGACCGCCGGGATGGTGTAGTGGTCTGGACATAGGCTTCAATTTCCGTAGGCGTGAGATTCAGTTCTCACTCTCGGCAGACGGTCCTTATAATATTTCAATCACCTTTGTAGGTGAGACATTTCGTAGAGAGTTAGACATTTCTTAGAATAACACCACCAAAATTAGATAATATAATACGAACTTTAAAACATCATGGAAGCAAATTGAAAAATAAATCTGTGTGGGGAAATAAAATTGCCATACAAATCTTCCAACTTAGGGCCTGTTCACATAGGAGTCCGTTGCGTTGCGTTAAGGAAAAGATGACGTTGAGACGAAAATAAACCAATCATAGGCGTTAAAAATTTCATTGCTAATCGTTTGGAGGCATATGATTGGTTTATTTTCGTCTCAACGTCATCTTTTCCTTAACGCAACGCAACGGACTCCTATGTGAACAGGCCCTTAGGATGTCCCATATTTTGCTTTTGACTGAGAGATATTGCATGAACCTTCAACTTGATGCTATGACTCTGCTCCTAATGCACTATGATTATATATATTTTTTAAATTACACAGAAAACCATGCAGTCTGGTGTTTCGATTTTCCAGTTTGCACATCACTCACTGTCTTCATATCTCACTATGGATTTTTCTACGACTGTGTTAGACCTTCTGTTGTGTGAATAAGCGCACTGATTTTTGTAAAGTCAACTGCGAGTACTCTTGACTGTAGACCAGGGTCCCTCAAAAATTGCTGCCATTCCTGAGTATTTTAGTTATTACAAGAACTATTTCTAGCTTATCTTGTTTTTAAATTCAGTTCTGAATTTTTTTGTTTGTTTGTGAACCTTTTTTGAATAGTTGTACATCGTATTTCAGCTTGGAGCAACTGTTCGTGTGAATTCAGGAGATCCCCTTAGTCCTATAAACAGGGACATTGCTGTGACCGTATCTCCTCTCATGACTATAATCGAGGCTCTAAGGCAAGCGGAAATTAAATATCAAAATATTCTTGGAGTGAATCCCGAGGCAGATATAATCACTTTTTCACACTCTACAGTTCTCGATTGTTACGTCGTCAACAGCATCGATAACGTCACTATAAACAAAGACTTTGGGTGGAAAATGATGGTCATCGATAAAGATGGAGAGGTAAGCATACACTCCGTATTCATATTTGCATTTACGTGTAAAGATGTAAGGTATACACAAGATTCGATTCACAAGAATCGAACTTTTGAGTGAATGAATTAAAGAAGCTGCTTGAGATATGCTAATTTCGGCATACGCGCTTGGTATAAATACCAAGCAGCTTGATTAAGTAAAAAAGGTTGAAGAAGGTTTTGTTAAGGTTGATAGATAAGCGAGTTAAGGGAGCTACGAGGAAAGCAGCTCCAGGTGCTATCCTGCGCTAGTGCTTAGGGGGCCCAAAGTTTACGTGGCAGTACTGCTGGTTTGACTCTCTGTTGGTTTGTGAGTATGGCAAAGTGTATTTTTATTGAATGCTAATATATATATATTCCGTACAAGTAGAATATCTCCATAATAAAAGAAAAGTCGCTCGTATCTTTCAGAAGGCGGTAAATAAAATTAAAGTTGATGTACAAGAAAAATAAAAAAACATTGCTAAAATGAATTCTTTGGTTAATTTGGAAATAAATCGGATTCAGTTCAAATTATTTTAAGAATAAATTTTCAGTCGTTTTGTAAGGTATACATAAGATTCGATTCACAAGAATCGAACCTTTGAGTGAATGAATTAAAGAAGCTGCTTGAGCTATGCTAATTTCGTCATACGCGCTTGGTTTAAATACCAAGCAGCTTGATTAATACAGAGGTTGAAAAAGATTGTTAAAGTTGATAGATAAGCGAGAGGGAGCTACGAGGTAAGCAACTCCAAGTGCTATCCTGCGCTAGTGCTTAGGGGGCCCAAAGTTTACGTGGCAGTACTGCTGGTTTGACTCTCTGCTGGTTTGTGAGTATGGCAAAGTGTATTTTTATTGAATGCTAATATATATATATATACTCCGTACAAGTAGTACTTATGCTTATTGCTGTAAAAGCAAATTCTATATGTGCAACGAATTCAATAAACATTGTTTCACGTATAAACTGTGTTTGTATCAAATTCATTTAGAGTGCCACTTCAAAGTATATACACCCAAATCTGGGTAGAAGTGAGCTATTTTCTCTATAAAGAATTAGAGAGTATGTTTCTTTAAGCATGCTTTACAACTCACTTAAAACCTAACATGCCACAATTTTTGGGAAGAAAAACCTTAAAGTATTCATAATAGATTAATAAAAAGAACTCTCTTCGCGAATTCATAATAACCTTAATTTGCGTAAACGTTATCATGCTGAACTTCTCACGAAGAAAGTCGTATCGACTTGTAAATTTCGTGATTTGAGTTTCTTTTGACGTAATGAAAAGGAATATTTTGAGGCCTTCCTTCGAGAACTTGTATCGCTAGTTTAGTTGCTCAATTTTCTCCTATATGACAAGGTAATTTGTGATTTTTATCATTAGGTGTCATTAGCGACCTAGGAATGACCGATTTTCTTCTGCTGAAGACTACAGAAATTTTTTTCTTCAAAATGACAAAGTGTATGTTTGCTCAATTCAAAATAGACAATCTTTGGGATTGAAGGGATCCTTCATAATTTTATGTGTCGTCAATTGCTTATTGAAAATTTTATTCAGTAATATCACTTTAAGTTCAACAAGTAAGCAACCCTCCTGCAACGAGGTTCAGACTAGATAAACCATGATGCGCTGAGCCAACAGCTTTGCACATTCTGAGCGTCCCGTACAGCTTTTTTTAACCTTTTAGTTGACTTTTAGATGCTGTAAAAAAATCTTTTTTCTTTTTAAAACTTTTAAAATCTTTTTTCTTTTTAAAACTTTTAAAATCTTTTTTCTTTTTAAAACTTTTAAAATCGTTTTTCATGAATACTCGGGGGAAAATAATGAGGTTATTGAAGTGTGGTGATCCTATACACTTTCTATCATGTCTATTCTTCTAAAAAGCAGACATAAAACTGTATAGCTGAACAGTATGAAGCTTTCTTCACTTTGAGGGTTTTGTTTTGTTTAGGAAATGTACTTCTAGGTTACAAATGAGCAAACAAAAAAGACCAACAGTGGGTAATTTCTTCAAGGAAACTGCTGACCTAGATTATGCCCTTTATTTTGCGTTAGAGATAATCTCGACGTCAAAAAAAATGAGCCCTAATATTTTCCACAGTTCTAATTCCTAAAGCTCAATTTTGCCACAGCCTTAATTTCCAGTTTTATTTATCTATTTCACATCACGCAATGAAGTTTTATTTCATACTGCGTAAGTGATGCACTTCGCCAATGAAAGTATCCTGTAAATATTCCTAAACAGAATATTCTGTTACCCTTTCTCCATATTTCAGTATGCTCACTTTCATGCTCTTATAATCAGTAAGTTTGCTCTCTGTAAAACTGACATGACATTTAGTTGTCAAGTTTGTATTTACTGGCAGCATTGCTAATGAGAACAAACAAAACTGATCCAAAATGCCCAACTGTAAGCTAGAACGTGTGAGAAAGGAATTAGATGCTACTTTTTATTTAGTACAGTGAATGCAGAAAATCTCACTTAGAAAACTCTAAATTTAAATATTTTAAAGCTTACAGTCTTTTTAAAATTTTCTAAATTACTCAGACTAGGAATGAGAAATAATTATAAATTTACGGAAGGAAATGTCCGACCTTTTTTATGAAAATGACAAAGGAAGATAATAAATACCGAATGAATTGTCTTAAGATAAAATGGATAATTAAGACGATTTTTTAAATAAAAACACTAAATACGGATGAAAATCTTTTTAGCCAAGAGAGTTCTTAATTTCAATACAATGTTATACCGGGTGGTTATAATTAAACTTCCCCAATAAACGGCATCCTACAGCGCAAACGGATGAACGGAATGCAACGAAATTTCGTATTAGGGCTATACACGAGATGCGTTCACGGAATTTCGAAAAAAAAAAATTAGTTCCTAAATGTCCACTAGAGGGTGCCTTTTCGGGAAAAACATGAAATTTAGCTCAATAAACGACCAAAACGGAATACAGAAACAATATTAACAATCCAGAATGCTAAACCGGGAAAAGCTGTCAGTTGTAGGAGAAAAATGCCGAGATTTGCATGCTTGGGAAGAAGAGGAAGGTTTATGCAAAACACGTTAGGGTATAAAACGTTTGCAGACGTCTGGTGTATCTTGGAGGTCTTGCGACGTTGAATGACTTAAAGAACTCCATAACGCTTCATGTGCGAAGCCTCACAACTGATCAGTTACGATCTGCTGTTGAACACACTGTCCATCGACTTGAAATTTTGCAGGTGAATGAAGGTGGTCACGTGGAGCAGCTTTCCCTACATCGTCCTGGACCAACACCGACTCAAACACAGTTGAGTCGGTGTTGCCTGGACACGATTAACAACTGCTCCTCTTGTGCAGTTTCGTCCTAATCTGTTCTTGTTTCTGCAAACTGAACTGTTTTTGTTTCTCCCTTACCTTTACTTAATGTGGTTCGATGACAAGGTGATCAGAAACTAGTCAATAAATGTTAATATTGTTTCTGTATTCCGTTTTGGTCGTTTATTGTGTTAAATTTCCTGTTTTTCCCGAAAAGGCGCCCTCAAGTGGACATTTTGGAACTTAATTTTTTTTTCAAAATTCCGTGAGCGCATCTCGTGTATAGACCATATACAAAATTTCGTTGCATTCCGTTCACCCGTTTGTGCTGTAGGATGCCGTTTATAGGGGAAGTTTAATTATAACCACCCGGTATATCTATGGTGCTCAGTATAAAGGGCTTAAGTCAAAAACAGTGATTTTAATATACCAAGTTATTGGCTTTTATACCAATCGCAAAAATATAATTTCGACTTGAGTCATTTATACAAAGAAATGTACTTTTGTATACAAAATTGATAGAGCTAAGCCTTTTATACAAGTCTTTTTTTTTTAACCAATAGTAACAAATGTCTAAAAATTACATTTTTTTACTTAAGATCTTTATAGCGGGCCCCATATATATATATATATATATATATATATATATATATATATATATATATATATATATATATATATTGTGATAACTCAATAAATGAAAGTAAAACTAGGTATCAAATTCGTTTTGATCTTTCGGAATATTATATTTCTTGCTGCAACTTTAAAAGGAGAAAAAAATGTTGAATGAATTGATCATCTGTTAGGTTAGTTTGTTGGTTTGGAACACTACGGTCATACAACCTTTGTCCAGAAAGTTCGGTGAATGTGTCTACGGTTACAATAGATTGTTGTCTTATATGAAACAGCTGTTACTGTCCTTCGAAGTAATCCCCGTAGGCGGTAATGCGCATCTCGGAACGACTGTACAAGTCTTGGAAACTCCTGGCGTAGTCATCTTTAGGGATGGCCTTCAGCTGGGTTGTAGCATTACGTTGGATGTCTGAAATGTCCGAAAACCTGTGGCCCTTCAGGATTGATTTCAATTTGGGGAACATGAAAAAGTCCGGGGGAGTAGGGTGGGGGATTCAGGGACACAAGTCACCTGTGGGCCAGGAACAGCTGCACCAGAAAGGCAGTTTGTGGTCGGGCATTGTCGTGAAGCAGTGTCCAGTTGCCTTGCTTGGCGTACCGGGGGCGTACCCGATTGATCCGTTGCAGCAGACGTTTCAGTATATCCACGTACTTAGAGGCATTTAAGGTGGTGCCTCAGGGAGGAATTCTTTATGGATGAGACCCTCAGAGTCGAAGAACACCAAGAGCATTGTCTTGGTGCGGAATTTCTCACTTCGCACTTTCTTGCGTTTTGGTGACCCTGGACCCCGCCACTCCACACTCTGACACTTGCCGTCAGGTCGTACTTCAGGCACCAGGTTTCGTCACCCGTGACAATGATTTTCAGAAAATTTGTGTTTCGATCCGCCATGTCGATGAATTCTCCAAACGCGTCAAGCCGAATTTGCATTTTTTTCCGGCGTCAAAGTGTGGGGCACAAGTCGGGAGCAAAGCTTGCGTTTACCCAAATTCTGGGTCAGTATGAGGTGGGCCATCTCACGATCATTTCCCACTTCCTCCGCTATCATTCGTACTGTCACACGACGATCCTTGTCCAACAATTCCTTCACTTTCTGTACGTTGTCCGGGGTGCGTGTAGTTGCAAGACGACCACTTCGGGAGGAGTCTTCGATGGCGTCCCGCCCTTCTCGGAAGCGTTTAAACCACTCATACACGGACTTCAAGGTGACAGCACGTTCTTCGTAAACTTTTAGCAGCATTTTCATCTTCCGCTGATTTTCCAAGTTTGAAACAGAACAACATATTCGTTCGCTGATCCATTTTGAATTTCGACCTAGCTCACAACATCTTCACTCTACAATGAACTGTTTCCCCACGATAAGCTAACTCGCAGCGCTGCTGCTCAGGAACTGGTTCAGACCAGTCTTCACCTGTCCGGCACGGTATGCGCCGGTTGCAAACTCTTACGACCGTGAGCACTATGACGTCATTCACCGAACTTTCTGGACAAAGGTTGTATTTTATAACATGAGGCTTAACAGCCATCTGTGACGTATCTTAGCAAAACGTATTCCTTAGTTCTTAATTTCGCATCAGTATTTCTTATTGTTATGCAATATTTCTGAATGTTAAAGTTTTTTAATGGATTTTCCCCCAGTATCTTTCAAATAACGACGCTAAAATTGGCTATTTCTTGTCTGTAGTGAAACCTTATTGATGACGAACCTAAACTAGAATTAATTTTCTGTTTTCAAACGAATTAAAAACTTTTAAATTTTTTTTTCCTAGAACCGTTTATTAGCTATTTTAAATGTAAAAAAGAAAACCCCAAAACTATTAATTAGAACATAATAAAGTGATAAAATGTCTCTTAAAAAGAAAGATGAACGTAGGTAGAAAGTATGAACGTTTAATGACTCATATGTATGACAGATTAGTTTTATTGTAGGAACTGAACTATTGAAAAGAAATTCATCCGTGTTGTATGTTTTTAAAGGATTTTTTATTCAGTATTTAGAGCTATACCAGAATAAATTGAAAGACAATTGAAGAGAACGTCTTTTTTAATAGGAAAGGTCCTGAAGGTCGGTCTAAATCGGGAAAATTATACAACTTTTAGTACAATAAATGACACCTTATTATTTGTTATTCATTCATGTGAAAATCGTGATCTTAGGTAAATTTCTGTTGTAGCAACAAAATAATAGAAAATATAGTATTTTACCTTTTCTAGAATTAGGGGATGTTGTGATGTTATTTCATCAACAATAACCCAGAAAGTACAAACAGTTCGAAGTAGAAAAAAAGAAGCTTCCTCAGAAGTGTAATTTGCGTATTCATTGAAGTGTCTCTAATATTCTGTATCAAAAGTCATTTTATTTGAAATTTTCTTTTTGAGAAACGCTCTTTTTTTTTACTCTTTCATAACTTTTACAAATTCAGTGAGCAAGGGACGACACACATCACTTAAGAAATACCAGTTGTGACGTAAAACAGAGCAATTTCTTGGTTTGATATGCAGGGTGGTCATAAGAAAAACTTTGCCGATATATGGACCTCTAGCGGCTGTTCCGTTCAACCGATCGAGATGAGATTTCAGATATAGTTATTCAGAGGTATGAGCTCGGGATTCTGTAAACGGCAACCAAGTGACACTCACGGTTACAAGTACAGAAACTCGAAATTTTCGAATAGCAACGCCCACTTTTTGGCTTGTCTGCACTTTTCGAACTTCTAACATACCGTATCCCCACGACATTCTTCTTGTATCGTCTGGCGTCATTTCACTGTTTCATTTTCCGTCCCGTTTGCTCGCCTTAATTGGTTTGTCTGCACCTTTTCTATTTTTTTTATATGTCGTAATCCACGACATATATATATATATATATATATATATATATATATATATATATATATATATATATATATATATATATATATATATATATATATATATATATTCAGGGTGGTCATAAAACTTTGCCGATATATGGACCTCTAGCGGCTGTTCCGTTCAACCGATCGAGATGAGATTTCAGATATAGTTATTCAGAGGCATGAGCTCGGGATTCTGTGAACGGCAACCAGGTGCCGCTCACAGTTACGATTATAGGTACAGAAACTCGAAATTTTCGAATAGCAGTGGCCACTTTTTCCAATCGCAAAATGCTCAGCGCATGCGAAAACCCTAAGAGCGTTGGAACGGTACGTGTATCACAAAAATCGGACGCGTTATTCACGCACAAAAAACAGCTCTGCGAACGGTCTGTGATGGCACCTATGAGGAAAATGTGTAATCCAAACAAAAGCTTTCTTTTGTCCGATCTGTGTTGTCATCAGTGATTGGTGTCTTGCCTCTGTCATATGCAAATTTCCTCCGTATGCCCCAATCGTGTTTTTGTTGGCCGTTCGCAGAGCTGTTTTTTTGTGAGCCATTTTTTGTGATACACGTACCATTCCAACGCTGTTTAGGGTTTTCGCTTGCGCTGAGCATTTTGCGACGGGAAAAAGTGGGCGTTGCTATTCGAAAATTTCGAGTTTCTGTACCTATAACGGTAACCGTGAGCGCCACTTGGTTGCCGTTCACAGAATCCCGAGCTCAGGCCTCTGAATAACTATATCTGAAATCTCATTTCGATCGGTTGAAAGGAACAGCCGCTAGAGTTTCATATATCGGCAAAGTTTTTTTATGACCATCCTGTACACCTCTGGTGCCCTATAGAAAGAAAATAATTACATAAATATTATCAGAACTTGTTACATCTGGACCTTGAGGAATTGTTTCTTTATCAGGTGTACGAGTATACTTTGCACACACTTGAATTATGAAACCTAAGTGGGCTAGTTTATTGGATTTGCTTGTTTAAATATACATATTATATATATAATAGCCGTTGTCTCTGTATAACACTTCCGGGCTGTACTCATCTTCAATTGAAGCCCTCAGTAAACAAATAGCCGGTTTGGCTTAATTTCAATTTCAGATGTGGATCAGAATTTTTTCTTACATAAAACTAATATCTTCTCCATCGAATTACGTTTGTTCAGCCTATTTTTCTATAAAACATTCAGAACTAAAAAAAATTGGATGCTTTTAGCTGTATATTTAACAGTTTTTAAAAATCTGTTTACTTTTGCGATGAATTCTGAAAGTAAACAAACTTGAATGTGAATGAATCAAGTAGCTCAAGTATTCGTATCGCGTAGTGAGCTGTAAAAAACTGGATGGCAGTCTACTACTCAAATCGCATGAAAACCTAAATAAATAAAAAATAATGAAAGGGTTTGCTTTTACAAGGTGTGGATTAAATGCAATATTGTTCGATAATTCGGGATATTTTTTAACTTTCATATACTTTTTCCATTATGACGTCATTATTAGTATTATGACGTCAAAATGACGGGTTGTATGGCAGTCTACTACTCCAATCGCATGTAAAACTAAATAAATAAAAAATAATGAAAGGGTTTGCTTTTACAAGGTGTGGATGAAATGCAATATTGCTAGATAATTTCGGATATTTTTTAACTTTCATATACTTTTTGCATTATGACGTCATTATTAGTATTATGACGTCAAAATGACGGGTTACCTTCTAGTTTTAAATTAAATGTGTATTCTGTTTTCATTAAAACACAGAGTTTGATGAGAGCTTTGGCTGATTAGGTTATCTACAGATATTCTCTCTTAATATTATCAAGGATATATACTTTGCCGTCTTTTACAATGATTCCAAGAAACAAATTTGCCATCAGTGGTGTCTCTAAGTAAAATTGTAGCATATAAGTGTAAGAAACGGAAGTTTTCTGTTTTAGGAATAATTTAAGAGAAATTTAGGAAAATTGAGAAAGATAAACATTTGGAAAGACTGATTCGATTTGAAAAGCATAAATATTTAAATATTTTCTCTGCTTTTACTAAAATTAGAATAAACCATACCATACTGCAAGTTTTTCTCCGTTTAAATTACTAAGCTCTCGAAACAACTGGAACAGGAATTTTGGTTCGGCATATTTTTCACCACTTATTATCTTCCACTTTACGTTGACAAGTCTCTTGGTGATCTTATTATTCAAACTTTTCTTTAGCATCAAAACAGAAAATTTTCCATAATAATGAGAATTTTGAAAAAATAAATGAGTATCATTTACTGAAATATTACTCTAGTAACATGAAATATATACACAATATATTTTTGTAACATTCTTGTTGAAAATTAAAATTTTAGTGATGCATAATTCACTCCTCGAAGTATCTGCATTTCCAAAACATAAAAATTTCTGCTTAGATCCTGTCATTTTTATAAACGTGGATTTGTATAATAGCTTGTCAACATAAGTAACAATTTATTTTCAGAAAATTAAATAATAAAGACGGCAAAGTATATATCCTTGATAATGTTAAGAGAGAATATCTGTAGATAACCTAATCAGCCAAAGCTCTCATAAAACTCTGTTTTTACTTTTTAAATGAATTTTATATTAATAATAAATTTTTATTATCAAATAATTTTGATAATAAAATCATCAATTTATTATCAAAAATATCATGTTATCGTTGTCAAATAGGAAACAGTTTTGTAGAAGTCATCAGTCATATCTACTTAATTTAGCTGAAAAAAACCCATGAAAGAAAAACAAAATATACTTAAAGCGAAAAAAAAATGTATATACGACGAGGCGGAAAATTAGATTACGAATCAAAGAACAATCTGGCATAATTAACCGTTTATTTGGAAGAATTTGGTTTATCCCTCACTATGCTAAAGAAAGAGGCAGCATGAAATAAAGACAGCGAAGGCAGGCGAAAACATCGAAGTATCTCCCACATAAGGGTCCAGGACACAAAATTGTTCGAATTTTCGAAAAAAATTTTATTGCATTAAAAATTTTTGTGTTCTTTTGCGCTTAAAATAACGTTTAAATCATGTTTCTATCTTAATTAGAACAAGAGAAATTATTATTTTTTTTTCTACATTCTAATAGTAGCCAATAGTTATTTAAACCTGTAGTGCGTTCATGATGGGTTTTTTCCCCATTTCTCGTCTTTAAATTTTTATAAGTCAAGAACCGTTAAAGATAAATGATTGAAACTTGTAACATGTCTTTTTCAACTATTTTACTTTAATTTTGATTCAGCAAATTGGAAAAAAATATTTACTTTGGAAAATATGATTTTTAAAAAATAAGTTACGTAATTTTTTTCGTAATTTTTAATCTAAAAACTTTTAATTTTTTAAAAAATTGATATTTTAAAAAATGGGGAATGAAAATTAAAATTTATATATTTCTGTTTAATTAAATGAAAACATTTTGAAATTCGACAAATAATATTTCGAGTTATAACGATTTTAAATTACTCCACTTTTATTAAAAATTTTAAATTTTAAAATTTTTTAAAAACTTTTTGAGAAGTTATATGGTGTGATTTTTTTTACAAATTATATGGTTAACCATCAGAAAAAAATTCCAAAATTTTAACTCAATAAATAAAATTTTTTTCAAAATGTGTCCTGGACTCCCATAAGCAATTAGAACGACATTTGAACAATATGATAAAAACTTTATGATATGTGTAGAATTTTTAATAGTATTAATAGAATTCTATTAATAGTCCTTTTATTTTTTCTAGGTGGCTTATGAAAGCTTTTGTTTACCAAACGGTAAGGACATTTTAGTGAAACCAGGGACAATGATCTCCTTAATATATGTTCCTCTCTAGACATTATGTGATCTTTCCAATTCCAAGTCCACGGCACAATTCCTGATCAGTTGCTCATGGCAATAGCACTGATGATAGCTAACATCAGTTATCAGTTGTCAAACTTCCCATTTCAGTTAAAATGGTCTCAATCCAATTCGAATGTAAATATTATTTCTGTAAGAAACTGTATGTTCCGTAATATGATTTCTTTGAATAGAGTTATGTATTAAAATGTACAATAAGGTTTTATAGCAATTGAATTTCATTTCAACACGCTCTCACTCACTTTTAAGGATAGAGACAACGAAAAAATTACTTCAGAGGTTTTGAAGCATACTTTAATAATAATGTGTCAAAAATGCATAAGCATCATTCTCATTAGAAAAGTCTCCAAATTAAAAAAGGGATTTTTATGCTTAGTTATTCTATTTCTTATTTTAATTAGCGACTCCTTCCATGAGAATGAGGCTTAGGCATTTTAAATTACCATACTTGACCACCTATGATTGACTGTTTCTAAAATGATTTTTTTCATTTCAGACTGAGTTACATATCGTTTGATTTTTAACCCTGATAATTTTACATGAACATTTCGTATGAGTCCTGTTAAAATAAATAAATGAATATATATACACTAGTTATCAAAAATTAAGGAAAAATCACAAAAAGAGGGATAACACGTTCAAAACTAGGCCAATCTTTTTAAAATTTGAATATGTTGTTAAGTAAAAGGTGCTGAACAATACTACATTATGAAAATAGTGGCGCTGCAGTCGGAATACGTCATTTGAGAGGAGCATAAAAGTGAATGTCTCAGAGCAATGCGACAATTGTCGCTGCGAGGCTGAGATTAGACATCTGGCATAGCCAAATTGTAACAATGACCTCCAGGCATCATTTGACCCAAGAACTGCGATGGCGAGCTATTGGGAGACTAGAGGCAAAGTCAGACAGAAGTGGCCAGATGGCTAAATGGGAGTCCGTCTGGGGTTCATAGACTTTGGCAGCAATTTCTAACCACGGATTCGGCATCCAGGAGGTTCAGCCAAGGACGACCATACGCTACGACGAATGCCGATGACCGATATTTGTCATTATGCGCACGAAGGAATAGAACCGCAACTCCGTCTGAACTCAGATCCTCCCACGCTGCAAGCTCCCGAAGGCTGGTATCAACATCAACCTTAGTAAATGTAGAAGGCTTCACGAAGGTGGTCTTTCTGCGAGGCGACCAACCATTTGCGTCCCGCTCACGTCCCGCCATTGGCGGGAACGTTTGCAGTGGGCACGTCAACATGTCCATTGGGCGCGTACGTGCCCATTGGACGCGTGATAAATCGAGGGCTTTTCTCTTTACGGATGAGTCCAGGTTTAGCCTCCAAAGTGGTAGTAGGGGTATTTTGATTTGGAGAGAACCTAGAACTCGTTTTCATCCATCACACATCCGTGAATGAGATGCATACGGATCAGGCAGTGTCTGTGTTTGGGGTGGTATCTCTTTGGGTGGATGCACAGACCTCCATGTCTTTCCCCGTGGAAATGTGAATGTTCAAACCTATAGAGATGATATCCTTGATGCTTATGTGCGCCCTTATGCCGGGGCAATAGGTTATGCTTTCGTGCTACAGGACTATAACCGAGACCGCACAGGGCTCGCATCGTGGATGCTTATCTTGAGCAGGCAACAATTCAGCGCATGGAGTGGCCAGCTCGATCACCGGACATGAATCCTATAGAGCATGTTTGGGATGCTTTAGGACGACGTATAGCTGCTCTCAATCCTTCTCCTAGGACCCTAGCCACGCTTTCAACTGCTTTGCAAGAGCAATGGCTCTCATTTCCTACCGAACTCATAGACCGCATAATTGACAGCATCACACATCGCTGTATGTGCTGTATTGCTTCTCGGGAGGATCATACGCCATATTAAATGTACTTTTCCTATACCAAACTGACACATCCGATTTGTTCATTGTATACATATGCTAGTTTCTATAACACCATAATTGTCTGGCGATTTCTTCTTATGCTATTTTATACCTACCTATGTGTTGTATAATGTGTGTAAGTTTCATTAAATTCTACGTGTATCTTTTTGAGTAATCGCAATTTTTGTGACTTTTCCTTAATTTTTGATAACCAGTGTATATATATATATATATATATATATATATATATATATACACTCATGGACAAAAAAATTAGCGCACCAAGAAGGAGTCGTCAAAATGAAACGAAATTTTACATACGCAATGACTACTTTGATATAGGTAAATGATAAGAAAATCAAAGAAAATGGATAATTTATTTCAGAGAAAAAGGCAAAAGAACGGAGGAGTTAATACTCCGTTGGACCCCCTCTAGCGCGAATGCACGATGCGATACGATCGGGCATTGAGTCATACAAGTTCTGTATGATGTCTTGAGACATTTCGTTCCATATTTGCTGTAACCTTGCCTCTAGTTCGTTCAAACTCGTGAGATGCCCAACTCGTCGTCCCAAATGATCCCAGATATGCTCGATTGGAGACAAATCTGGGGATCGGGCAGGCCAAGGAAGGGTAGTAACAGTGCGGAGACAGTCTTGTGACACCCTTGCCGTATGAGGCCGAGCATTGTCTTGTTGAAAAATGGCTCCTGGGAGCCGTTGCATGAGTGGCAACACATGTGGTTGCAGGATTTCATGAACATACCGCTGGGCTGTCATGGTGCCACGGAACAATACTAGGGGTGACCGTGTATTGTAGGCAATGGCACCCCATACCATCACACCAGCTGTGGGAGCGATGTGTCGCTGTACAGCAAAGGCAGGATTGAAGCGTTCACCACGGGCTCTCCACACACGAACACGATTGTCATCACTGCCGAGATTGAATCTGGATTCGTCGCTAAAGACGACCTGGTTCCATTCCGCTGCAGTCCAGTTTCCTCGTGCGCGGCAAAACTCCAAACGGAGGCGTCGATGGGTGGGCGTCAAGGGCAGCACACGTAATGGGCGCCACGATACCAACTATCCTTCAGCCAGGCGCCTTCGTATGGTTCGAGAAGACACAGAGGCCCCTAGTGAAGGTGCTACCTGTGCCTGGATGCCGGCCGATGAAGCAGTTGGCTGTACGCGTGCATTTCTTACGATGTGGCGGTCTTCTCGACGACTGGTCTGTCGAGGGCGTCCTGAGCCTGGTCTTCGTGTACATGACATCTCTCGGGTCCACTGGTCCCAACACCTCCTCACAACACAATCAGAGCGGCCTAATTGACGAGCTACTCGCCTAGCTGACCACCCAGCTTCCATCATCCCGACGATTCTCCCCCTCTCAAACTGCGACAACTGCTTATATTGTCTTCGAACACGGCGTAATGGCATGTCTATCTCAGCTGATCCTTTGTAAATGATTCAGCACACTCAAACAAGCTTTGGTTACCTGTTTTATACTCCACAGAGTACGATGTTCAACGCCCTCTACCGGCTATACGTAATGCGCAATCAAGCTGCATTTCTAATCATTTGCATATCTCCCCGACATGTACCTTCATTGCAAGTTTCGTTACGATCCCGCAATTATTTCTTGGTGCGCTAATTTTTTTGTCCATGAGTGTATATATATAAGATATTTAAAGTCATATATATATATATATATATACATACAGAAAAGACAAAATGGCCGAACCGATGGAACTTGCCAATGAAGTCGGTGTGGGCTCGGCTTAACCCTAAGACGGTTTCTATGAGGAAATGAGGGAAGACCAGGTTAAGGTTCTACAGCTGTATGAAAAAGGTTAAAAGAAATATGAATAGGAATTTAAAAGCATAGAAAACAAGGAAATAATATGACGATAGCTATGGTAGTGATATAAATTTAAAACAAAGAAGGGAAACTGTGTGGGATGGGTGTTTAGAACGTTACTGTCAAAAGAGATAAAAGGGGAAGTCCAGGTGATTTGATGTAATATAAAAATCGAACTTTATAAATGTGAATACTCAAAAGTTTAAGGGAAATTTTTTTGACAGGAAGTGAATCACGTGTACTGAAAGTCAGAGGTCAGCACTAAAAAACCTCGAGTTCGAGGGGAGGGGGGGGGGGTAGAATTTTTTTCCAAATTTAAATACTAGAGAAAAGAAAAAGTAAGCGGATAGAACACCATATAGCTCAAATTACTGTGTTTTAGAGAGAAACAACACCACGAAGGTTTAGGATGGAAGACAAATATCAGGCGAATTTAGGAGGAATGGTAAGAGTGAGAAAAATATACAGGGTGTTTCAAAAAGAATCACCCGATTTGAAATGAGTATATTATGAAAAATACTGAACATAAAAACTTAAAATTAATTTTATATTACATGGCTCACCATAAAGAGTTTTTACAAACCAAATTAAAGGTCATCAATATGCCCACCTTTGGATGCTCGACATACGTCTATACGGTAGGCAAATTCTCCCCAAACTTTTGCGAGCATGTCTGCATATACTGCTTCCACGGCTGTTATGCGTACACAGACAACCTATGTCTTGGAATTGTTTATACCATAATTTAATGCTCTGAGAGGTAGGAACTTCAATCTACCAGGATTTTGTCGACGAAAATCACGCTGAGCAATTCTTACGGACTCACACTTCGCAAAGCGTTGAACACTAAATGATTTCTGTTGTGCAGTCGCCATCTTTACAAACACTGAAGTGGTGGGCAAAGGAAGAGCGTTAGCGATACTTGTCGGCAACTGCGTGAAACTCGGGATTTTCCTCTTTCTGCCTATACATTATTCGATCAAGACGGATTAAAAGATGAATAGTTATGCTTTTTTAAAATCGGATGATTCTTTGATTTCTGTTGATTTCTGATGGGCAGTCGCCCTCTTTACAAACACTGAAGTGGTGGCCGAAGGAAGAGCGTTAGCGCTACTTGTCGGCAACTGCGTGAAACTCGGGATTTCCCTCTTTCTGCCTATACATTCGATCAAAACGGATAAAAAGAACGGAATAGTTATGATTTTTTGAAAATCGGATGATTCTTTTTGAAACACCCTGTAGAAGGCAGATTCAGCAACCTTGCCAAGTGCGTTAAGGAAAGAAAATCAAAGTATCTCTTCAGAGGCTTAAATGGTAACGTTTGAGTTTGAAGATAAAAAGGGTATAGAAGGGAGGGAAATAATGGCAGAACTGAAAATAAGGTCAATGAAAAAAAGTTGATAATGGAATCCAAAAAGAAAAGAAGCTGAGAATGTCGACTTAACTTCAGATAATACATGAAGAACAGATGTAATTTATGAATTATTAACGGATCTAAAAGCAGAAAAGACTCAAAGGGATAAAGGGGATACAATCGAAAATATTTATGACACAGCAAAAGCAATCTGTTGAGATAAAGATATTGTCAGAAGATAGTGCATGCTAGTTTTCAGTTCCAGTGGGCTTGGATTACAAATTGGTAGAGTACAATAATAAATAAGAGGGCTGAGCAGAGTTCCAATTCTAGAATGGCGAAGGAATGAAGTATCAAAATTTACTTAAGATCATTCATCGACGAGTCATTTAGTAGCCAAGAAAATCTCAATTCAAGAATTACTCCAGAAAAAAAATCCAAGGAAAAAAGTTTAGAGACGATTCCTGTAAGAAAACGAGGAATCGGTGGACTTCAGGTGTTCTAGAAAATATTGTGGGAAAAAAGGACACTGCCATGCTTCACCAAAAGAAAAGTCTCTGATGCAGATCATAAAAGAAAATGCTCGTCCTTGCTTAAGGTAAAGGAGAACTGCTAGAACTGAAGTTAACTTTTGAACGGTATGTGAGTATATATATATATATATATATATATATATATATATATATATATACACTGAAGTGCCACTGAATTAGGGATAGCAAAGCCTATGCAAATTGTGTAGCGCTGCGCATCATGTATGCGCAAGTGAGGGCGCTGTGGTAACTGCATATATAGCACTTACTGTGGTTGTTCTGAATTAGTTGTTGGAATTGCCAGTATGGGTAAACTGCCTGATTTAGACGCCTTCGATCGCGGACAAATCGTAGGTGCGCGACGCATGGGCCATTCAATTTCCGAAATCGTCAGACAGCTAGGATTTTCAAGGTCGACAGTGTCAAGAGTATACCAAGAATACATGGATGGTGGAAAAAAACTAGCGATCGGGCAAACTGCAAAGGACAATTAGCCTTGACAGTGCGTGGTGAGAGACGGCTCAGGCGTATTGTACGTAGCCAGCGAAGCCAAACATTAGCTCAAATTACCACCCAGTTTAATGACGGTGCCAGTCGTACAGTCAGTAAACGGACTGTGCAACGCTCGCTTCGCCGTATGGGTTTCGGGAGCCGTCGACCGACGAGAGTACCATTGCTCTATACTCGCCATCGGGCTGCACGTCTTGCCTGGGCAAGAGAGCAGAGAGACTGGAGTGTAGAGGACTGGAAACGAGTAGCATGGAGTGATGAGTCTCGATTCCGACTACTTAACGCCGACGGGAGGCTGAGAATATGGCGTCAGGCTCATGAAGCCATGGATCCTGCATGCCTGGCTGGAACTGTACAAGGGCATGGTGGCTCAATCATGGTTTGGGGTGTTTTTTCGTCGCACAGTTTGGGATCTTTGGTGCGTGTACCAACCTCCCTCAATGCAATTCGGTACGTAGAGTTTCTGGGTGATCACCTCCATCCGTTTATGCTGTTCTGTGATCCGCACGGTAATGGAGTTTTCCAGCAAGACAACTGTACCTCTCACAAGTCCCGGTTGGCTACTGGCTGGTTAGATGAGCATTCCTCTGACTTCTCTGTCATGAATTGGCCACCTAGAAGCCCTGACTTAAATCCTATTGAGCATCTTTGGGATGTTCTGGAACAAGGCGTGAAAGGCCATCACACAGCACCAAAGAACCTTAGTGAATTATGGACAGCTTTAGCTAAAATTTGGCAAGCCATTCCCGTGGAACGTTTCCAGAAACTTGTTGAATCTATGCCTCGTCGTGTGGCAGCCGTTATCAAGGCCAGAGGAGGCCCAACTCGTTACTAGGTAGGTATCCCTAATTCAGTGGCACTTCAGTGTATATATATATATATATATATATATATATATATATATATATATATATATATATATACAGAGAGAGAGAGAGAGAGACTACCCTACTTACGTACGAGTTACGTTCCAAACGGCTGTTCGTATCTTGAATTGTCCGTAAGTTGTTATTGAACGTAATTTTAAAATTACTGTACTCTTCACCCATTCATTTAAGTATGATAGATTGTAAAGTTAAGTATGATAGACTATAAAATACTGTACTTTTCATCATCCTAAAACATAATACACTGTACAATATTGTATTTTACAGGTTATTTTATTAATACGAAATTATACATAAAACTTAAAAAAATATGTTAATAATGTGTTTAGTACACATACTGTACTTTTGATTTCTTACCTTTAAATCTGAAGTTATGATTGGCAAATCAGAGAGTTTTCATTAAGGGGAAATTATTTTAGAGTTATCACAAAATTCCCTATTTCATACTTATATATTATTTTAGTTGCAATACTTCTTTAGACAAAAAATAATTTATTTGAATATATTGACCATGTGGTTTTATTTCATCTTAAATTCTGGGTGATTACATCTGAATGAAATTATCTTTTTTAAATTATGAATTTCTATCATATTGATAATGTAAATGTGTAGTTTAATAACAAAATCCTTTCACAGTATAAGATGCTTCGCTGGAGATTTCAACATAAGCCCGCGTATCAGGAGTTCCGTTAAGTCTCATACTTTATTGCCAGTTCAAAATTGTTAAGATTATCTTTCTAGTTCAATTTGAGTGTTGCGAGTTTGTAAATTAATTTATAGTCTAGTCTCGTATAATTTTACTCTAAAGAATACACTAAGAAAAGAGAGAAAGAGAGCATTAAATGGCCACTTTACTCCAGCTATTTTGAATATGGACAGTTTTTTACCAAGTTTCCTTCGGCAAGCTTTTAGTGGTACATTGCCTTAACTTTGTTTCAAGTTTAGTCCGAAGAATGTAAAATGTCTGAGTATTTAACAGTGTATGGATAGATAATTAATTCGTTAACATGTCTCCAAAGACGAATTTTAATAGAGCAGCAAGGCATATTTGTAAAATAAATCCCTTTTCCCAACAAATTTTCTAATTTTAAAATTTTATTCTTTTTCAAATATTAAGCTTTTTATTTTTATATAATTTTATATTTCTCAGCAACATATGCTATAAACAAAACAACAGCTCAATTTATGAAGATGGACGATTCTCCGACTGAAATTTCATGACTCGATTCCGCGTAAATTTTATTGAGAAAATGACGTGATACTTTGATATTTATCCAAAAGCCAGTTTCTCTTGAAGCGGTGTAATCAAGCGAAATGTGAAAACTTATCGCTCATTAAACCGGAGCAGTAACACTATTTATCATAATTGCTACATATACAGCCCTAAGTGGCACAAAAGTTTTCTTTTGCATATTAAAGACTGAAAAGAAGGGCCTGTTAGAGACAGTTCAGATCAAGAGATTGATTTAATTTAACTAGTAGATTTGAATAATTATTTTATGAATGGAAACTTTCCACATGAAATTTAGATGGTTTGAATTTAATAATTCATTATGAATAGGGATCTACGCCATAAAAAAAACTAGCTATTTAATATCTCAACTTTATTTAAGACAAAAAATCCAACTTGTTTCAAATATGATCTAAAAACATTTTAAAAAAGCATTTAGAGAACTTTTTCCTAGTATATCTAAAGATTTGTAAACATTCTGTTCAGTAATCGTTTCATTTATTGAGGATATCATATATGTTTTGCATTTAGTGAATTCCCCAGTCTTTTCCCATAAAAACTAGTTAGTTGATTGATATGTCGTTGGTAAGATCTACAAAATCATTCGTCTATGTGGAATGAGTTATTTTCAAGTATCTAATCGATTAACTATCAAAATAGTTTATGGATGAAATTGTAATGGGATATCTTTTTATTGCATGACTCTTTGAAAAAATGAATAATGGCTTTTAGGATTTTCTTTGTTTTATCCGTTTTTACGATTTTATCCAGTGAAAAAGGCAACATATTAATAAAAGAACTAAAGAAAGGCAAACCAAGAAACTCGTAAAAATTTAGAGTCAGAATTATGGTTTTAATAACAAATAAATGACTTTAACAGCTAACAAATTTTTTTACACAAATTCGCATTAGAACGTAACGATGCACAATTATTAAGACTTCACGTACTTCTATATTTATAGAAAAAATCAAAATTGTAAATATCAAAATTGTAAATATTCTGAATATTATCAAATATTAAATCAAATATTCTATCAAATATATTATCAAATATTCTGAATATTATCAAAATTGTAAATATTCTGAATCAACTACCCTTGGAAATAAAACAGACATATTTATAATAAATATTTATTGCAGGCTCCAACTAATATGAAGTTAAAACTTATGTCATATTATTTTATATCAAACTCTATTGGAACATTTATTGATTTCAACCGCTGATAAACAGACCCGCATAATCAGATTAAACAGGGAAAATATTTTAATGAAGTACAAAAATCTAAAATTATTTACTGTCTGAAAGCTCCAACATTTTAACATACAAAAGTGTATCCTTCTCAGGATTTAGTGCAATTATTCTACTTAACATAGCTCTAGATCAATTTGTCACGTAGTTATCTCCCAAACGCAAACGCCATTAAACAGCCGCGGAGAAAATGAGGAACTCTTTGACTAAGTTCCTTGATTCTGCTGACTATTAGGGGTTCCCATGTAGCTTTAGAAGAAAAGTTTCGGGGATGACCCTAAATCAGGGATCTCGTTGATTGCATTACACAAAGTCTATTTTAAGAAAATCCTTTTGCTCTTTAATAAATTGATCCAAAAGTGTTTGTTAAAACACGAATTAAGATAAACGAGGAAGACACATATAGCCAATAAACTGAAATGTCAACAAAGGCCTTCGCGACGCACGTATGTTCTCTTTTTCTTACGACATGAGTCAACTCTCATTTGACACTCGGTGTTGAAAGTGAGGCCATCGCTTGCGCAGACGGGATTGTAGTGTTCGGTGCAACTGGTTGGACATCGGCAAAGAGCTCGGCGGTTTTCTTCATAGCAGTCTCCATTGAATTTGCAGTATTTCTTTTCACAGGGTTCTGAAATAAAGTAAAGAAATAAACCTAATGAGAGACAGTCCTTGGAGTTCTCCTGCAGTTTTATCTATTACACATGTATTATGCATCTGTCCTTACGAATAAAAATCGTCCTTACGAATAAAATAGACACGATTAATGCCATTGTTGTGTTCTTCTACAGAGGCTGTTGGCACATTTTTTAGACGATTTTGGTAAGCGGTAATAAAAAATCGTTTGCTGCAAAAGAAATAATTGCAATTGTACTATGTTTTTAAAAGTCAAAATTATCGTCTACGGCTTAAAAGTTTTGTTTTTATTCAAAATGGCGTTTTTAACAAAGCAGTGGTTCGAAGGCTACATTTATGCTCTTTCCGAAGAGAAATATGCATACTCCGTTATCCAAAAACGATGTGAGAGTCATGGTTTTGTGATATCTAAAGCGTCGATAGGTAATATCGTCAACAAGAAAGGAAAAAAACGTCAAATTGGAGCCTCAAGTGGGACAAAAATTCCAAACAAGTATCCAAGGAAAAAACGGACATCTTCGACTATTGCAAAGGTACGTTGTTTAATGTTAAAAGAAAATCCCCCTAGTCAAAGGACAGTTGCAAAATCATTAAAATGCTCGGTGTCCACTGTAAACAAAATGATAAACGTTGATTTAAATCTTAAGAAAGCGAAAAAAACGCAATGTGCATCGTCTTCTTCCAAATCATATCGCTGAACGCAGGACACGCTGCAGAATTCTATATGAGAAACACTTATCCAAAGAAAAATGGAAAACAATTGTCACAATAGATGAATCATGTGTGTATTTAAATGATTGCAACAAAAAAAGAGCCATTTATTATCATAAAAGGGGAGAAAAAAAATTTAAGTACATGGTTCAAAGAATCGAAAGAAAGTTTTTCTAAGGGATTCATGATTGTTGCTAGTTTTTCTTATAATGGCAAGTTAAAAATAAAGAGAGTGGAAAAAATGTCAAGATTAACTCCAAATACTATCAGGAACATATTTTATCTCCCATTTTTCTGAATGAAATACCATCGCTTTACTCACAGTGCCATCAATCTGTGAGACTCCATCAGGACAAAGCTAGCAGTCACACATCAAAATCAACTGTAAATTTCCTAAAAGAAATGGAACAAAAAACTGGTATCAAGGCCATACCCTTCACTGATATCCCTACTAAATCTCCCGATGTATCACCTATAGATTTTTGTGCTTTCGGACTTTTAAAATCTGCATTATCCAAACGTCGTCCCAAAACCCTTACAGGACTCTGGAAAGCTGTTCAGGAGGAATGGGATAGAATACCTCATCTGACACTTCAAAAGGCATTATTATCCTGGAAATTGCGGTGTCGAAAGATAGTTCAGAATAAGGGATGTCAAATAGAACATTTAAAACACAAGAATTTTATGTAATTTAGTTTTGTGAATACAATATACATCGTCTAAAAAATGTGTGAACAGCCTCTGTATTTCAATGTTTAACGTAGTTAACATGTAGTAATATGCATCTATAAAATGCTTCTCCGTGTATCGAAGTACATTACCAATATAGTATAGGTAAAATTTTCTCATTTGAAATTTATACAGAACGAAACGAAAAAAAAATTAATTACGTTAAAAGAGCATGCACTGAGGACAAATGATAAAAAAAAATTACTTTCAAAACAACATACTTTGTAAAAAGTAATTAAAAGCTCAACTTTAATACATTTTTCATCACTGATAATCTACTTTTGTGCTCATATTTGGCAACTGACACCAGGGAAAACAAAAATTCTTCCCCTACCCAAGTTTTGTGTTTGCAGTTATAGATCTATATTTTTTGTTTAACCTGATAGCTGTTGAATAGGAAAAGGCATTTGAAAGTCATTTTGAGAGCTTAACAGTCATGTGAATGAAGTTTTGATGTACTGAAAGCTGTTTGAAGCTTTGCAACATTAATTATGAGGAGTTGCACTGTGAGGAATAAAAATGACATATCAAATAAGTTTTGATAGCAGGCCAAAAGGTCGCCTTTTAACAAATTTACTCTTCAAACACTGACATAGTAACTTTTGTTGTTATCCGATGATCATGAATTTCAGGTTAAAATACGTGCCACAGCTAGACGTATGTTAAATTTATTATTTTTGTTTTTTTTTTTGTTTTTGTATGCGATTATTTATTTTCATCATATTTTTGTCTTATTTTACTGGCTATCATTTATTGTTGTATTTTTAATTTTAATAGCAGAGAATTCTGGTAAAGCCTCTACTTACAAATTTCGTCGATTTGAGTGAATGATTATATTGAATATATTTCTCGCTTGTGTAATGTCAGCTCCAATTAATTAAAAATACGTAAAAATAAGATAAATACGACTTACCGTCGGCTATTGGTGGTCTTCTTCTGTATGGTATACCTGAGGAAGGAATATAGTAGAATCAGTACAGAACATAGCTCACACTGTTGTCATTCTGGGATAAACAAAGATCATTAGTTCTCGGTTCAGTCATTGTGTTAAATCTATGAAATGCAGAAAGGTGTACATTAAAAATGAATATTTTAAAATAATTATTAAAACAGCATTATCAAAATTCGTTGTTCGTTCTGAAATTATTTGTGCCAAAAAAGACGTATCCTGTAGTAACAATTATGATAAGAACACTAACAATAAAGTGCATATATATTTATATTTCTGTATATATACTATATACATACATACATAAAATATATTTTATATATATATATATATATATACATACACACACATATATACATTTATATATATATACATATACACACATATATACATATATATATATACATACACACACACACACACACACACACACACACACACACACATATATATATATATATATATATATATATATATATATATATATATATATATATATATATATATATATATATATATATATCATGATTTTGGTTCAAGACAGAAATCAACTCGTTTCTAGTTAAATAAGTTTATTACTCCTTTAACTTCGAGACAAATATGCTAGCTTAACGGCCAGCATGTGTCGCGTCCACACAGCAAGTAGTATAGAGGTATATCCGAAAACCCTTATATCACTAGGGTTGCCAACTAGGACAGCAAATCTGTCCAGCAGGACTTTTGGTGAGAAATCGGTTACCTTTCAAACTCGTGATTCTGATTCATCGGGGGTCGTACTCAAAGTGAGGGGTGATTCATTTTAAATAATAATTACTAAATCTGATTCTTATTTACTTACTTACTTACACACACATGTTCATTGTGATAGGACATAAAATCTCGTCACAATCCTTGACCGGTCGAACTTTCATTTAGAGATGCCAAAAGGGATCGCATATTTCATGCGACAGACCTGTTATTTAATGAATTTTCTCTTTAGTTTTAGGAATTCAATACGTTAAGCTTTGTAATGAACAACCTTACTCTATCGAATGACTATATTTCCCCTCCTTAGCGAAACTGTCGTATTACAATTGGAATCCCATGGGCGAAAGTTTATTCAGCAAGGCTTGCTCGTCCCGAGTAACATTCAAAGACCACATGCACGTCTGTTTCTCCCTAAATTCCTCAAGGAAGATTTCTCCTTTCTTCACAGACCAGATATTGTCCGAATGGCTAGTGCACTAACTTTCGAAATCATAGTTTGCAGGTTCGAATCCTAAGTTAGGCATGCTGTAGGTGATTATGAAAGATTTATTCTAGGGACCGAGGGGTTATATAGCCATCTAGAGATTATGTCTGGAGTTGTTATTTGCCTATGATCACTATTCCACCGTCAGCAGGAAAAGCATCCTTGAATGAGATGCCTTAAGACATATAAGACAAGTTCTAATATAAATCTATACCTTCAGAGTTCGAAAAAATCGATATCCTGTCGGAGTTTTTGTTCCTCGGTATTCAACCATCTTCTCAGTTCTGTTTTTCTTTCCTGCTAAGAAACTTGAGATATTGATTCATTTCTCAAATTTATGCGATGCGCGGAAAATATAAAATTCAAACTCTGCAAACAACAGTATGAATTCCAAAAATAAGGGGGATGATCTTAAAAGAACCTAGAGATTGTATACAGGATGAAAGAGAATAGTCAATTTATCAATGAAACACAATGAATTGATTTCTGTATCTCGGGAGAAACAGAAATCCAGAAGAAATGAAACGAGAACGTACGCTTGCAAAGCTTTAGGGGAAGCTGCATTGTTGAGATTAACGAATGTTGGGTAAATATTTTTCATATTATCGAAACACATATTGAAAGCAAAGGAAAATAAACTGGTAGGCCTCAGGAATCTGGAGACATTAAAAAGCTCTGATGGATAGCTAGAGTTTGGTTTTAGATTATAGAATAATATTTCTCACGAAACTTGTAGCAGTCAAACCTGAGATGTAAGTGAGAACCTTTCTGTCGACATTTTAGAAAATTACCAGAATTACTTCCAGTACACCTGCCTTTTGTGCAGTCTACAACTATGTTAGAAATTATCCTCTATTTCATACAACCATCATCAGGTAAAGAACTGAAATGCTTGAAGAAAGGAAATATTGCTGAACAATGCAAGATCACAGTCAACATTAATAATACTTACCTGTATTTTCCCAATTGTGTGTAACATATTAAGTAAGCAAATTTGTTATAGGTAAAATGCATATTGTCGAAGTTTGATATTCCTACCTATAATTGGGATAAGCATATTTTACTCTTTAAATCAGATTACATTCATGAATCTTCCCGTTAAGTTCGAAACGAATTTTTATGAAGCGAATTACCAAAAGAGCTTTTTTCTTTCCCAACATATTTCGGATAATTAAGATCAAGCATTTTTACTTGCTTCCCTTTTAATTTGACCTAATCAAAATCCACTGCATAACAAAAAAAAAAAAAAAAAGAAACTTTCAAAAATTTCAAGTTTTAAAATTTCTAGAGAAAGATCAGTAATATGACAAAAAATTACTACACTTCTATTCGATATAACCACGAATCTCACTTGAAAAAACGCAATTCCAGGAACATAATTTTTGTTTCCTTTTTCCAATGCGGAGGCACTTGTCGTGAGACATTCGCCTATACCACGCCGCAATTTTACTGCCCATTTTATTGTGGTGGCACCATATAGGCGGACAGCATTACCCCCTATGAAGGGACGACACGAACGGAGGCATACTTCGGGGCGCGACGCCAGGATTCGATCTGAGCACCCTCAGCACGAAAACCAGCGCGCTGTACCACTGGGCCGCCACAAGCCCCCAGGAACGCAATTAATTATGCATAGAATGCAATGGAATATTCAACTGCCTATTCTATTTGCGAAAATCCCTATTTGCACGGCCAAATATTAACGATCACCTCCTCATCCCGTAGATTAGCTTTGAAAAATTGGAGTACAACATTGAATTAAAAATATATGTCTTAATATACACAAATGAATTAGCACAAATGAATTAGCACAAATAGTTAGCACAAATGAATGACCGGATTTTAAATATTTATATTTTCGAAACTATTACACATATTACAATAAGTGATACACGAAATTAAAGAAAATATACCAATGTTTATTTTCAGTTACAAATGTTCGATGTGTGACCCTTTTGTTATACGACAAACATTTAATCTGTAATCAAGTTCGTTCCACGCATTTTGTAGTATCATACTGTCAATGGTTCTTAATGCTGCACAAATGCGTTTTTTAAGTTCTTGCAGTGTTTTCGGAATCTGTGGGGCATAAATAGTGTCTTTGACGTAACCCCATGAAAAGAAATCCCATGGCGTAAGGTCCGGGGATCTTGGTGGCTATGTGATTAAGGGTAAATCACTGTCACCCGCTCACCCCATCCATTGGTGTGGAAGCTCCACGTTTAAGTAATGTACGCTGCACAGAAATAACTGAACAAACACTTGCATATTCTAATACGCAAAAACTCTTCTCTGTCATTGTCATCATTTTTGAATTTCCATCTCAACGTTCTATGGATGTGCTGCCATCTATTGACCGACGGTGGAAAAAAAACTTGGTATATTTTTCTTTAATTTCCTGTACCACTTATTGTAATATGCGCAATAGTTTCGAAAATATAAATTTTTAAAATCCGGTCATTCATTTGTGCTAACCCTGTATATCAGCTTAACGTATATCAATAAATTCTAAAAAAATAAGAATGGTTACAATTAAAAAATTAATTAGCAGACAGATATTTTATGAAAAGTTGTAATAACCAATCAGGGATAATTCCTTATCAGTATATTCAATATGAGAATTCCTGATAGTTATAAGTATTACAGTATTTTCAACAGTAATGCATAAAAGAAAAATTGAAATCACTGACAAAATATTTTTCTGAAAAAGTTCTTATATAAATCAGAAACTGTATTGAATAACTTACAACTCGTCGAAAATGAACATTATATTTTACTTTTTCAATTCTATTTTATTTTCCCCTTGTTTTCCCCTAACACTATAACCAAATCTCTCACCAGAAATGAATTGTCCTATCACTTTAGTCACCCTACCTAATCTTCCAAGAAAACGTCAAAATTTCATATAATATTTGTTGCATGCTTTTTCCCTTAAAATGTTTGGCAAAAAAAATCTGTGGGAAAAGAACTCCAGTTTTAACTACAAACTGAAACTATAAAAATACTCAAAAATCAGTGCGTCTAAAAATCAACAATTTATTTGTGATTAATAATCAATATTCGCTAGTAGCTATTCACAAGTGCGCAAGCTCTTTTCCACCGTGACCCACTTTCTTTAGATAAAAAATCCTTCGACCCCCCCCCCCCGCCTCCACCGTTGAATAATTTTTATTTTTATTTTGCTTAATTAATTAATTAATTATTTATTTTTATAGTAAGAGCAAAATTTTAAAAAATATGAAAATGTTAACAATTAAAAATATACATATATAAGCAAATGTTGATAAACTATTCTAAAAATCCAGATTTGAAAACCCAGCCTCACGCATTTAGGTAGAAAGAAATGGAAGCAATATGAGTATATTCTTTTGCTGAAGGAAGTTTTTATTGTAAGGCTGTTTGACACCTTATTTGACAGTTTCATGAAGCATATTTTTTAATATATAAAAAATAATTAAAAATATTAAAGTTACGGGAGATAAGTTACGGTAAAGATTATGGGAAATTTAAAGCACATTTTTTAATTAAATAATTCAATATGCCATAAATTACCTGAGACTATCTGTGACCCCTCCCACTTATTTAGCGACGCACAGTTTGCACATCACTGCTATTGAGAAAGTAACAACGGGTCTTATTTTTAAGGTATTCGTCGATAAGTAAGTATTTACTTTTTTTTTTTCAACTTTTTTTTCCCATTATAAGCTCCGACAGTAAAATAGCAATCCAAAAGTATATATTTGACAAGTGATTTCAGGTTTATTGCAGCTAATACGTGCACAGCAATATTTCAAGTTCTATTATTCAACACACTTGATTTACGATCCTCTTTGTCCATCTACGAATTCATTATCCTGAATGCAGCCATTTTCCAGAAGAAAATTCAAGGGAGAAAAAACAGCTGAACGAAACAGAAAACTCATGAACATGCATAGATTTGTATGCTAGTTGGAGTGGAGAAGAGAAAAATACCAAACATGGCAGTTACTGAAAGTAGTTCTTGCTTATTTTTGGTGTCGTTGCAGTTTTACTACAACTTATGAAGAATAGATGTACTTCACGTACGTTAATTCGTTTAAAATTCTGTTAGACGAACATTTAAGAAATAAGGCAGGTTAATTCATTCAAAAATCCCCAAAATTATATTTTTCATGCATATATAAAATGGGATATTACTATGGAAAACAAAGCGGGGCGTTCTAGGAATGCTACAAAATATCCTTAAATATAGAGAATATTACCTGCCTTCAAGCAAAAAACATTTCTGTTAATGAAAATCGTGATCTGAATTAAAAATAAGCAAAGTTGGATTACTTTATGTTATATATATATATATATATATATATATATATATATATATATATATATATATATATATATATATATATATATATATATATATATATATATATATATATATATATATATATACAGTGAAATCTCGATCTATCGTTTTTTAAGGGACTGATTGAAACGAACGATAAATGCGGGAAAACGATAGATGCGGATACATAACAAAGCAATATGATCATTGGGACTGGATAAAATGAACGACACGTACGGAAAAACGATGGATCCGAAAACGATCGATCGAGATTCCACTGTGTATATATATATATATATATGAGCACAAGGAAAAGAAAATAGAAACTGTTCTTACCTTTCACCGTTGCTGTAATTTTATCCAAATTCTGCGTATTTATTTGTATCATACTTGAATTTAATCGGAATCGGCCCGTTTGCAGTTGGCTCAGAAGGAAGATCTTTGAATCCTTTACTATAGGTTGACTAGAACAAATATCTTTGTTTCCAAATCCTTCTACTATGAGTGTCTCTCCAGCTTTCAGATGGCCTTTTATCACTCGCTTCACGAGGACTTCCCCACTGTGCATATCAGCCAGACCACTGTACAATCGTTTCACGTTACCTGTCAAAACTATATCCGCAGCACTTTCCCGTATTTTCAGTCTCTCTTCCGTACATTCTCTATATCGCCGTCTTCGAGATGCAACCGAGGTCGTTAATATCAGTATAATCCCCAAAATCACCTTTACCTGCATAGTGGCACCGTGACTCTAGCACCCCAAACACAAGTTGCCAGCCAGCGATACAAGTCGCAGTATTTCGTAAGAGGCGACGCGGAAACACCTACGATAAGTGTTGCTCCGGGGTTGACCGTGTATGGCAGTCGACACAGGCGGAGGTTCGGCATCCCATCTGCGGCTATTTTCATAATATTACTGGCCTGAATTGCGTCGAATCTGATTAATGAGAAAACTGTTAGCACGACCGATACAAAATACACAAAAATCATCCACAAGCTATCGTATACTTGACATTTTACGAATTTTTAAACGATTTTTTAAAATCGAACGAATTAGTCGAGGAAGTTGAATTATATTAGGGAGATACAGTAACCACCGCTTATAGTGATCAGTGGTTATAAGAATCAACCGTTTATAAGAATCAATATTGCAAAAACAAATGTATTATTTCCATGTTAAAATGTTCGCTTTAAAGAATCAATCCACCGGTTTTAAGAATCAGTTTACGCTCTTCGCTTTCCTTTCATTTTTCAAAAAAAAAAAAAGCAACTTAAACCCTCAAAAGGCACGAAATTCTTTCTTTTTTTTTAAGAAAGATATATAAGATGGGATTGAATATAGTCATACAATTCATCCCTTTCTTTGTTAGACATAACATAATAGTTTCCCCTTAAACGCTTTAGCACAACACTGTCCTATTACCCGTCGCATCTTTACCCGTCCGGGTCCGATTTCACTTTTCTCCACTGACAAACAAAAATAGGGACTCTTTATTTCCCCATCTCCTACATCCTGGTTGCGGCTTCCTGGACCCTGAAATACATAAATCTTCAACGAAGTGTCCACTATCACTTAGGCAAACGTGACATTAGTAGATTCAGTACGTTAGCAAACCGTGAAACGTAAGATAGAAGGTGAATCTTCGTCTGAGACTATTAGTATTGAATGAGGTATAAACAGCCTTCTGAAAACTTCATTACGTCAAACTACCATAGAAAACTTTTTCTTGCTCCCTTCCTGTAGTTGAAATGTTAAAACTGTTAAGCAGGTATGTTGTAACAAATATTGGATTTTTTCTTCTCTTACTATAATTATATGTATCTACTTATAGGTCTAAAAATTAAATTGTATTTTTAAAATTATAAAAAATAATTTTAATAAAAGATAATTAATGCAAATTAAAGGTTATTTTATGGTAAATTATCTAATATATGTATATATAGGTGTGTGTGTACATGTCCAAAAACCTAAATTTCGGCTATAAGAATCAACCGCTTATAAGAATCAAAAACAGTAATAACAAACGTGATTCTTATAAGCGGAAATCACTGTATTAACAAAATTCAATGAAAATAGACAAAACACATCACACCCCGGCAAAAAAAAGTGACACAAGTAAAAAAATGGCAATTTTGAGGTTATGTCATTGAAAAATATGTATGAAGTACCCCATCGTGCCACGAAAAGCGGCACATCTCTATCTCGCAATTCGTCCACCTGAGGGAAGTTGTATCAGTTTTATTGTAATACTAGTTCAAGCTGTACAGTATTCTTTAAGTTGATTTTTCTCAAATGCTGCATTTTTCAGTTGTGTCACTCTTATTGCCGGGTCGCGATATATGAGAGTTTTCTTTCCCAAACATAGAACTTACGAGGAAGCCAATAAGTGTTTAAAATGCATACAAACGATCAATTTAGGGTTCCATGCTTTTATTACGAATTATATCTATTTATTGTTATTTACTATGATGTTCGAAAATTAATGTAGGAAGTTCCTTGCTCTGATCAGGATCTATTGCTACTAATCCTAAATCTGTTTACGAGTCTTTCAGTTCTATAATTTTATAGACAATCAAAATTATGTCATAGACCATCAAAATGCAAGTATCTGGGACATGTCAAAGGCTTCGCTAAAGAAATGCAAGTATATCTCCGTCCCGGCGTTAGCCACAGGGAATTCAACTGAAGCCTGGCCGCCACAACACAATCTCCCCAGACGCCGACCCAAAAGATCGGAGACTAGGTCACATAGACCCCTCGAGTCCATTAAATAGCTACTAAATTTCAAATTAAAATAAAATTAACAATTTAATAGTAAATAATAATTTAAATTCCAGAATCCTGAGCCAGTTCCTGTGCTCCGCTTGAACCTAGTCACTGCTTCATTTCTTAAAACTTCAACAACAAAATTTTAACTACAATTTAGTTAACATTTTATAAGTGAATATTTAACTTCATATAAGTATATACATGCATAAAGGCATCTGCCCTTACATAACAAAATATAAGCATTTATATACTGACATAAAAGCAACTGCTTTTATAAAACATAATTTAAACAATTATAAACACATTTACATACATAAATTAATATTTGTAAACCACGTTTAGCAAACAAATTTACAATTCGCAATATTTATAATACTTACATTACTTTTACACATTCAGATATTTAATATTTCAACAATTCAAACAAATTATTCTATTAAATTCAATCAATTTTCAAGTTAATTACTTTTACAAGCCATATAATTCGATATTTAATAGCATACCATATTAATTCATATATTGTTTTAAAACACAATGATAAGTACAAAAAAAAAACCCTCAACGGAAAAAAAAAGGGATGTGGAAATCCATCAGAACCCCCACTATATCTTTTATTACTCTTTTACTATAATAGTCAACAAAGAGTTTGTGTTTACTCCAGCTTGTGTAATCTGGGGGAAATCTTTCTCTATAAGCCTGTAGATCGATACATTCATAGATGCAATGCTCTAAAGTCTGTTTCTCCCCACACCAACATTTATCATCTTTCTTATGTATTCTGTGCTGGTATTCCGCAAAGCACCCATGTCCAGTAATAGCTTGATTTAACTTGAAATCATTACAAAGTCTGTCTTCTGAAACTTCAGGATATATTTCGTACACTCTCCTGCCCTTATCAGACTCATTCCATAACTCCTGCCAATTGGTCATTTCCTCTCTTTTAATCTTTCCCTTAACTCTTTTCTTAGAGTGTTTATAAGTTGTGCTTCGCTAAAGAAGGAAAATTACTTCAAACTGAATAGCTCTCATTTAAATTGCAGTTAAATTCCCTTCACCTCATTCAAAAGCAACTCACTTTTGATATAAATGATAATGACGCAATCAAAATACGTTATACAGCATTTTAGACCAAAAATCGAAGTTAAAATTGATTGTTTACATTATATATTCGTACATTACTTAGGGGAGAACAATCGCAGGACCTGAACAAGCACATGGAAAGCTTTAAAAAAAATGATCCATAAAAACAGAATAAAATAATAAAATTTCCAATGACTAAATTAATGTTATATAGTATTAAATGCCAACTAGGAAATACTAATACACAAAAATACTAAAATTTAATACTTATCAAGAATTTTTAATAAGATCTGCAGTTTTTAAACGATGTATTTAAACGTACATATTCTTATTTAGTCCTTTTACGTAAATAAGCGTATGATTTATTATTAAACTTCACCATGTCATAGGTGAATATTTAAATGCTAAAATGTTCAAATATTGATAACTTCAGCATAATTTGTCAAAGTATATTCTTAAAAATAAGAAGAAATAAACTCGATATCAATGGGAAAACTCTAATGTCACTGTATATTTTCCCATGATTATAATACAAACAATATTTAAATAAATTCAGTTTATATCTCAAAGAATATTTTGTTGGCTTTTTATATTTAAATAATCATAAATATGAGATAAATGAATGGAACAGAAAAGTGTGCTCAATTTTTTTTCTCTAAGTTAAAAAAAAAAAAGAGAGAGAGAGAGAGAGAGAGAGATAAAACCTAGATACACAGTAGGAGATAAACTTGCTAGTTATGATTCAAGGCAAAATAAATTCAACTTACAAATAACCGTTTTTGAACACCCCCCACCCCCCAAAGGAGGCAAGTAGTTCAAAAAGTTCAACCTTATACACTCCATAACAAAAAAAAAACAAAAAAAAAAAAAATCGATGCACCGAGGGGTTATCCGATTGAGATAAAATTTGGTGGATGTGAAGAACATACACAGAAAAAAATAAAGATTGAAACTTTAGAATAATTGAGTGATTTATTCCAGAGTTTGATCGTTATAAAGGGAGAAAGTCAATGCGAAGTTGGTCCTCCTCTGGCCTGGATGCAAGCTGTCACCCGGCGTGGCATAGACTGACAAAGTTCCCGGATGGTGACCTTCGGGATTTCTTGCCAAATTGTCTCCAACTGTCGGGCTAAATCCCGGGATAGTCCCATCACGTCCCAAATGTGCTCTAAGGGGAAGAGATCAGGCGACCTAGGTGGCAAAGAAATGTTCGGCAAGCTTGAAGACAATCCATAGCCGCATGTGACCTGGCATTCTAGGTGAATCTATAAACAAACTAATAACAATTTAACCCCCTGGGGGTGTTTGGTCAAAATTGAGGTGGCACCAGTGGGTGGTGTTGGTTCATCTATACGCGTGTCCCCATTGAAAGCAACCAACGATTCTCGAGGGTTAAGTGCTAATGTCTTAATGGATGCATTACAAACATAACAACAGAATGCATTGAAAGTATTAAAAAAGCAGTAATTCAAATATAAAAGATGAATAGATTCTTATATTTCAATGAATGGTTATTCTTTTCCTCAATCGTTCAAAGATTGAAGATGCCCCACAGATAATGGTGCTTTTTGTCAGAAAGGAATTAAGCTAAATATGTGACTCAAGTAGTAAAAAATATTTTTCATTGGGTCAGTGATATCGAATATTAAGGCTGTTTAGTTCATAATTTGAATTTTTAATCGCAATTATTAATTGAAATTTTAATCACAATTGTTATTTACTAATAACAAACATAGGAGAAGAAATTTATGCTTTTTTCTTTTCATTTTTCATTCTTTTAAGAAATTTGTGAAAGGAAGGTCTAATTTGATCTTAATAATGAGGAATAAACTCATTATCGACACCAATACTACCTAGAAATATGTGTAATTCTTTAACATATCTGAATTGGGCCACAATTTTAAGATGACTTCAATGTTAGTAAGCCAGGGGAAAATATATATCCTTTTCTATTTCATGAACAAAAAATTTAACTTTTGTTTGGCCAATTTCACACATGGATAGTTTAAGCATAATAATTCCTCTTTGACAAATAATAAAAATCTCTTTTGGGTACTCCAGACGTCCTCATAATTTTCGGGGAAAATTAGGATGCTTTCAAAGTAATTTAAGACAAATTTGATTTGGTACTTTCCCCTTTTAAAACTCTTTGAAATACTGCAGGGATTTTTTTCTAAGGAAAGGCAACCTTGTCAGTTATATAAACCTAAATTTGTTTGAAAAGCCAATTTTTCTGTATTTTTATATCAATTTTTACATGCTATCAATTTTCATGTGAGAAAGGTTGAATTAGATTAAGCTCTGAGAAGTTGGTCCAATACATAATCAATTTGAGACATTGTCTCCAAGTCTCATTTTACGATATTTAATTTCCTAATCATTCATGGCTTCTAAATTTTAGTTTATCACATTCTAAAAAGATACTAAAAAGATTCTAAAAGAGAACACATATTTCCACAATATCATAGTGATCGTTTCTATGCACAAGAAACTTTCTTTATTTTACTACTTTGGGACACTATAAACAGAAGGATCGCAAAAGGATTCACCAACTCATTAGTACTGGGAATGGATATTGTAGTTGTAGAGTATACTAAGGGTCACTCTATTTGAATTTGATACAAACACAGTTTATACATGAAACAATGTTTATTGAATTCGTTGCACATATAGAATTTGCTTTTACAGCAATAAGCATACGTACTACTTGTACGGAATATATATATATATTAGCATTCAATAAAAATACACTTTGCCATACTCACAAACCAGCAGAGAGTCAAACCAGCAGTTCTGCCACGTAAACTTTGGGCCCCCTAAGCACTAGCGCCGGTTAACACCTGGAGCTGTTTACCTCGTAGCTCCCTCTCGCTTATCTATCAACCTTAACAAAACCTTTTTTCAACCCTCTGTATTAATCAAGCTGCTTGGTATTTATACCAAGCGCGTATGCCGAAATTAGCATATCTCAAGCAGCTTCTTTAATTCATTCACTCAAAAGTTCGATTCTTGTGAATCGAATCTTATGTATACCTTACATAGTTACATTGAAAGCGATAGCTGACTTCATTAACCAATGTATCCCTGTCACCCTTCGAGTGTGTAAGGACAATAACGAAGGATGATCCGGATGGGGTTTGTCGCATTAATGACGAAAAAATACAATAAACGCCCTTCTTCTGTAAGTTTTCTGAAATTTTGAGATAAGCCCGGTCTCAACTTAACCATACGTGAAACTCGGGTTAAAGGCGAACGCCCTATTACTTCAAAGCTGTATCGACCAGAGAGGTCGAAGAGAACATATTACAGAAGCCCGTATCAAAGACATTCTGAGGAATTACATTGCTTGAATTGCATTGTGACCTTACCGTACGATAATCCTATAGGATATGTAATTAATTACTTTCGTTTCAGCCTAAGCGCGATGTTTTGTGGTGGATAACCGTACACTTAAAAGGTATTGTCATAATATTTTTTGTGTGCATTACCAATCCCGCACATTCAAATTTACGTCCTAAGTATTTAAGCATTAATTTTAAATTTGTTTTAATATTTCAAAATTGCCTTTTGGTCTGATGGGCTCAAAAGCTACATTCTTATCTTCCTTGTAAAACTACCGACGTTTAGTAGAAAAATGTCTTCGTTTATCGGGATGATAAAGTTGCTTCCCCTGGTTTTCATAGTTAAATCAGTCAAGAGACATGTCCTACCTTCTCAAGGTAGTAAAAATTATTATTATAAAACAAAGCTTGCTCGATCCCATTATTCGCTATTTATGCTTTACTAACGCAAGCAAAAAGCTGCAAGCAAATGAAGCGAGGGTAATTCAGAACTTCTTTATCTCCACATTCCCGTGACAGCTATCGATAGGGCCTGTTCACATAGGAGTCCGTTGCATTGCGTTAAGGAAAAGATGACGGTGAGACGAAAATAAACCAATCATAGGCGTTAAAAATTTCATTGCTAATCGTTTGGAGACATATGATTGGTTTACTTTCTTCTCAACGTCATCTTCTCCTTAACGCAACGCAACGGACTCCTATGTGAACAGGCCCTTAGTTTCCCCTCGTCTTATCGTTGAATTTCGCAACTATGGCTGTGTCATAATGCGCGCTTAATTGGAAACGCCCATCCAAAAGAAATGAAAGTATCGGGACGATTCCCTATCTCTTTGAGTGGCTTCAGGTCGCCGACACACCGTGTTATAATAAGTAGCACTAGAGACGCCATTTAATCATCCTAAAGGTCTACTACTCCAGAAGACCTCTGCTCAGAAACCCAAAAGTATAGCGTTGACGCCAATTCCGTTTCAACCGTGAAAGCGGTGGCGTCAGATTATCGAAATTGTGGATTTTCTCGCTGCCGATCGAAGAAACACGGAACTTTCGAGACTGTAACTAACGTAGCCTTCAAGCGTCTGGAGTCGCAAAGCCGTAAGGATGCTCGAATTTGCGAGGTTTTTGAAATCCCGAAGAGATAGGGGAGATTCGGTCTCTGCCACGTCCGAAAAAATAGCGATCTAGTGGTACGACGTCATACCATTGAAAATTTCATGAAAGTCCTTCGAAAAGCTTTTTTCATTCCTAGACAACTATGCCATGCAAAATGCATCACAAAAACGAACACGGGAGTGCAGGTTTCAGGTTACTCGTGAATGCGATGTCGTCAGGGAAACTTCAGTACTAGTTTATCCTTACTATCGCCATCTAATTGCCAAAAAGTAGCACAAGCGGCGCTTTTAAGTCATTCTACAGGTCTATTACTCCAAAAGACCTCTACCCAGAAACCCGAAAATATAGTTTTATCGCCGATTTCGTATTAATCATGACAGCGTTGACGTCAGATTATCGAAATTTCCGATTTTACCGCTACTGATAGAGGAAACACGAGCTTTCGGGACGACGGCTTCGGGGACACGAGCTTTTCGGTTTTCAATTAGTTTCGATGAAACTACATCAATACGTAACCGTAGATTTATCAACCTGAATATGCACTATTCCACCGGCTTCCAATCTCTTGGTCTAATTAGAGTTATTGGAAGCGTAAATGCAGAAAGAGTAATTCAGATTGTAAAAGAAAGGCTCAGCGAGTATGATATTTCATTGGATAATGATGTGGTAGCTTCAATCACTGATGGTGCAAGCATAATGTTGAAGTATGGCCGTTATACTAGCCCATTCCATATTGTTTGCATGGCACATGCTATTCATTTGGTAGTCTGTGATGTCCTTTATAAAAGTTCGGAAATTAGATCAGAAGAACAGACTGACCAAGAAAATGAGCAAATTGAAGAATGTGACTCTGACTATGAAGATGAAAATGAGGATTCTGTTGAAGAACCCACCGAGTACATGGACAACCAAACAATATTTATTCCTGGCCTTCAGAAGATCGTTCTAAAAGTCAGGAAAATGGTCAAAATGTTCCGAAAGTCCCCTGTTCGTAATGCTACAAATCTGCAACCACAGAGTTTGGAAATCTTTGGTAAAGAGAAGAATCTTTTGCTGGACTGTAAAACCCGATGGAATTCTCTTTTAAAAATGCTGCAGCGTTTTTATGAGATGAGGAAAGAAGTTAAAATTGCAATGCTTCAACTGGATTATCACTTTGATCTCAATAATCAGGAATTAGACAAGATTAAAGAATAATGTGATGCGCTTACTCCTCTTGAAGTCGCAGGGCAATATTTATGTAAAGAAGATGCCGATCTTACTCTCTCCGATAGAGTATTAGCATTTACAGTGAATAAGCTAAGAAATCTTTTTTTTTTATGCGGAGGCACTTGTCACGAAGACATTCGACTATAGTTCACCGCAGTTTTGCTGGCCACTTTATTATGGGGGCGCCATATAGGAGGACCAACATTGCCCCCTATGAAGGGACGACACAAACGGAGGCATTTTAGTGGCGCTTCGCCAGGATTCGATCCGAGCACCCTCAGCACTGAAAACCAGCGCGCTGTACCACAAGGCCTCCACGGCCCTAGCTAAGAAATCTAAACACTCCTATCGCGAATGTTCTAGTTCAAAAATTTGAAATTCGATTCAAAGAGCGTCGAAACCCAGAGCTGGCTCATCTCATTAAATTTTTGAAAAATCCCGATTTCGTCAATGAATCATATGATGAGTTTGGTAGTAAAATTTTTAAAAACAAAATATTTGATCTGGCAACAACCTCAATAAAACGATTATTCAACGCAAATGATAATGGCTCAGAGTCTGAACAAGAAGTAGCACTTGAGGGGAGAGTTAAAGATGGAATTGAAGATGATGCTACAAATATAGGTGCTTGTACTAAACAAATGTCCCTATCTGACGAGCTTAATATGTTTCTGCAGGAGAATCATAATAAGGAAAATCATAAAAAATCAAAATCTGGTTCATACATCATAAGAAAAGAAATTGAGTTGTTCCGAGCAACAAAAAGCCGACCTGAAACGCTAGATAAACTTTTCAGGTCTTTAACAACAATTCGGCCAACTTCGGTGGAAGCAGAACGAGCATTTTCTGTAATGGGTCTCTTTGCTAATAAACTCAGAAGCCAACTCAATAATGTACGTTGAGTGCAATGATGGTAGTAAGGCAGTTTTATAAAAAATGAGATATTTCTACCACTTTTATGTTATACATATATATGTTTATTAAAATTAAATTTATTTACTGTTATTTTTTATTTTTGAAATTCTGAAATAAACTAAATACTTCCAATATGCTATTTATTATTTTAGTTCTTTGCTACTGACCCTCTGGAACAAACCAAGTAAACCCGGGTTTTAAATAAAAAAAAAACCCGTCAAATCCGAAACCCGGGTTTTAAAAAAATTGCTCAAAATCGAAAACCCTAGCATGGACCTAATTTCTCCATCGTAGAATCGCCTCATCAGTAGCCTTCAAAAATATCTTCACAGATTTTAGACACATTGTGTCAGAATCCCCCCCCCCCAAAAAAAAAAAAAATAATAATAATAAAATAATAATAATTGTGCGGTCGGGGGACCCCCGTCAGGAACAAAGTTCCTTACGTTATTTTTTCAACTCTAAACGTATATACACACACACACACACACACATATATATATATATATATATATATATATATGCATATCCGTTATTGGCCACACATCGTGGGGAATTATACCATTCCACTTCTACACTGCCATCTATATCCAGAAATTGGAACGATTTGTATAATGTAATATATATGTATATATATATATATATATATATTATATACATATATATATATATATATATACACTGCGCTATTCCCAGAATGCGAGGGAATAGAAAGGGCCAGCGCTTGTGCGGGGATTTGAACCAGGGACCTCTCACTCCATAGTGCGATAGTCCGATACTCCGTAGTCCGATGCTATAACCATTCAGCCACAGAGTCCTTTAGGAAAAGCGAAGGGGGCATAACGCTTTTTCGTTACGTGACGATTCCTGCCAGTTCACTCTACTGTAAGCCTCGTAAAAGAACTTCGTTCCTTTTTAAAGTTCGGAAAACGGGTCAGAAGTTTTTTTTTTCTTAAGATATTCAGATCTTTTGTGTTTTAGGAAAAAGAAAAATTTTGAGGCTTAGAATCAGCAATTTTATTGATTTTCAGAGGATGAAAGGAACTCAAAACAGGTTCAAAAACAGGATGGTTTAAAACCATCCTGTTTTTGAACATGTTTGGAGGGGAAGTTTGTACTCACAATGATACTTCTAAGATCGGAAATAACCTTTTGTTCTTCCAGTTTTGATTGTAATTCTGTGTGTTTGAATGCTTTCGATACAGGTCATATTTTTTGTTGGTATATTTGTAATTATCTTTAGTTAGATTAGAATAATCACAAAGAATCATTTTCATCATACTTCCCGTATTTATATTTTTGTATAACAATATGAATACGTTTCTCCGTTATGCATCAAGTAACGTAAATATCACAATGGCAATTGAATAGTGGAATGCAGGAACGTTGCTTTTGTCGCACCATATGTGCCCCATGCACATTCCTTTTCAAATGGAACTACGTGTTTATGGAAGTTTATGGCTATTTTGACCTTAATTGCCAATAATAAATATAAAATTTAAAAAAATTCTTTACAGGGTGATTCAAAATGAATATAGCGATTACAAACGGCTATAACTATTTAATCGAAAAGAATTTATCGATAAGAATTACACAGAATGTAAAAGGAAGTTCAAAATTTTGTTTACATACTTTATAAATGTTCTATGCGACTCCCCTTGGTCACACGGACAACATCTAAGCGGTAGTCCATTTCACGCCATGCATTCCAAAGAATATGGGGAGTCACCAACGCAAACGCATTAGAAATGCGCATTTTGAGTTCTGGAATTGTTTTCGGCAAAGGAGGCACATATACAAGATCTTTCACATAACCCCACAGAAAGAAATCGCAGGGTGTCGTCCGGAGATCTAGGTGGCCAAGAGCAGACCACATCGTCGGCATCTCCAGTTCGACCAAGCCAACGCTTTGGAAGATGTTGGTTTAAAAATGTGCGAACCTCCAGACCCCAATGTGGGGGTGTTCCATCTTGCTGAAAGATGTAATCCCTGAAATCCGTATCTAGCTGTGGCATAAGGATTACATCAACGCATGCGCATTTCTAATGCGCATGCGCTGGTGACTCCCCATATTCTTCGGAATGCATGGCGTGAAATGGACTACCACTTACATGCAGGGCCCGATTATAAACGCTGGGGGCCCCTGGGCAGATGCTATTTGGGGGCCCCCTTACGAACATTTATAAAAATAAGAACTATCCATGGGCTATACATACTATTAGAAGTACTAGGTGCATACACCCAGGGGGTTTGGGGGGACCCTAGCATCAGAGGGCCCTGGGCAAAGTCCCGATTTGCCCATGCGATAAAAAGGCCCTGCTTACATGTTGTCTGTGTGACCAAGGGGAGTCGCATAGAACATTTGTAAAGTATGTAAACAAAATTTTGAACTTCATTTTACATTCTGTGTAATTCTTATCCATAAATTCTTTTCGATTAAATACTTATAGCCGTTTCTAATCGCTGTATTCATTTTGAATCACCCTGTATTTCCTTTCGGTTTATCTCACTGAATAAACACTCCTAAATTTACACTAAATATGCTAAATGTAAAGTAACTGATAAAATTCAATTAAATTCACTGAACCCAGAAAGTCTGACGACATACGAGTAAAAATGTGTAACCATCCCCTGCACTTAACCCTATTGGATTCGTCCACCTCAATGTTAACCTATGGAGAAAATTTGTCTACTATTTACAGCTACATAAATGCTGATAATCAAATAAAAATTAAATACGTTAAACACACACCACGTGAATGACATCGATCGTAAACATAGCTCTCAGCTCTCAGACGGCTTTCGTTATCAGGACGCAGTAACCTAAAGGTCAAACATAAATTAATGAAAGGAGCATGCAGAGCCTACTGCAAGGTAAAAAGGACATGTCTCTAGACCCCGCTGAAAAGAGGGTCCCGCACAGATATCTGTCATTACAGCATGCATTAGATTTGATTTTATTGGCTTTTAATCACAAACTAGCATAAATTAACCCAACTTCAAAATTTTTTATTCTTTAAAGATATATCACCCTCATTTTTGTTTTCATAGGGAGAGTTCCGACTTTTATTTGTTTGTCTCCTTTATTTATTTATTGGCCAAAAAAAAAAGAGTAATAAATTTTATTCTGAATTTGGCCTTTAACTGGTGCTGCCATCTATAAATCGAGACAAAAAACATAATGGAATTTGTAAAAGCCAAGAAGCATATAAATTTCTGAAACATTTACTTCTTTAACCTTGGTATTCAGGTTAATGCGTTATCCGTCATCATTTGGTATTTTTCTACAAAACATGAAATAATTTCCCAGTATGAAATGTATGAAATTATCATATAATAATTTTCTCAAAATTAATTATACAATTTAAAAAAAAAGGATCTCATCTGAATTTAATTCGGATGCCTGGGGATTAGAAACAAAACGAAAAAACTACGTTACTGCAGATTATCTTTTTACAGCCGGTTGTCAACACATGTTAAAACCTAAATTAAAACTATTCTCTCTCACTAAAATTAAATAAAAAAGAAAATAAAACAAACAAAATAATGCACCTGAAAATAGTTTTCATGGTTCCTTCACACAGTTTCATTGATGAATATGGCTAGCTCTCTCTCCACCATTTCAAACATAACACATTTTTTTAATTCATAGTCAATAGTTTATAAAACTTCTTTTGGGAAGATCTTAGGTAGGAGGTATGGTTTGAGCTGTCATTTACCTGAATGTTCCATGGTAGCTCAAACATTCCTAATTTTTGATAGGATACGAACTCAATTGATTCTTAACTGTTTCAACAGAGTTGACATGTTAGCCAAACTATGCAACCCTGTTCAGTGTTCCTGTCATCAGGTTAGAGGTGTTGATACCATTGGAAAATCGGTATTCCACATCTTTCTTTTTAAGAGAAATTTTTCGTGAGGATTGTTATTACATGGTTAGATTACGACATAGATCAGGTACGGTGAAATAATGGTCAGACAATCTACCCTGTAGAATTCATTGGATGGCGCAGTCTCGGGTTCGTGTTTCGGACAAGCAATTAGTGTTTCGAAATAAGAAGGAATTTCTAAAGGCGAGAATGCAAGTCGGAATAGACATCTTAAGATTAAAACAAAAAAGGTTTATCCTCAAATATTTTCGTATTGGTTTCTTGCATGATACTTATTAAACTGCGCACCACTTCCTTCTATACACACATATCTACCAATATATATATATATATATATATATATAGATAGATAGATAGATAGAGAGAGAGAGAGAGAGAGAGAGAGTCAGTCAGTCACTGTCTATCTATTCCCTTTTTTGGGGGCATTTGAAAGAAGTGAATGGAAAACGAAAAGTAAACATTAAAAGAAGAAAATGAAACATTTAAACACGTTAGAAAAATGACACAAAACGTTACTGATATGAGCTACGTAATTATATGTATAATATACTGTATACACACCCGTACATCTCTCTCTATCTCTCTCTTTCTATATATATATATATATATATATATATATATATATATATATATATATATATATATATATATAGTACCTATCTATCTATTCCTTTTTTGTGAATTTTCAAAAGTGAAAGAAAAACGAAAATTAAACAATAAAACAAGAAAATTACACGTTTTTATACGTAAAGGAAAAAACTTGACGCAAAACGGTACTGATATGAGCTAATTATATGTATGACTTACGGACGTATATTAGTCTATGTTTATTTTCCATTCTTTTAGTTTAAGATTTTCCATTATGCACATGAGTAAATAGCCTGCACCACAGTAAAATTGCAGTATGATAGTTGCTTTCACTTTTTATTTTTATCACAGACATTTATCAGGCAAATTATTCAGGCCATAATGTAAGTGAGGAGGGTATTAGTCAGCATGCATACACAACGTAATATACGCAGTGCAACCTATACTACACTTGGCGAAATCACGGAGGAAAACACTTCAGAAACCTGACGTGCCTGAGTCATCGTAGTCATATGTCAACAGTTTCAGAAATGAATTCTAGAAGCGCGCATGTCAAATTTGGCCAGCCAAGAAATTCTTACTCGTTTTATCTTAATTTTGGCCATAAATTAAATCTTTATGACTAATACTTGGGAATAAATTATGTTTCGTCATCATGCAGAACTGGAGTTTTGTTAAACAGTTCTTGACTGAGGGTAATCGCTATTTTGACATTTATTGTCTCTATCAGTGAGGGCATTGCTGATGCAATTTTTCTTAACAGTTTGGCGCAGTCATTGAAAAATCAAAACGGCAATTGTCTTTCCTTTCTTTATCAACACTTTCCGTTGGAAAAGAAATAAATCATAAAGTTGTAAGTAATGTTTAAAACAAATTTTTTTAAATCAAATTTCAGCTTATAGTAATATGTATTTAAGAAAAAAACTCTTAAAATTTATTTGATATACAAACTTAGGTATTTCGATTTTTTCCAAATATTTTTAGTAAATTTTTGCTTTTCAACTTCTTCATACCCGATGGCACCTGTGTCCTCTTTTTCCACTTAGTACGGATCATTTATTGCAAACTTTTAAATTAAGTCTATTTGTGTTATACTTATTTATCTATAAAAATATCTCATTTGACAGTTTCTCGTACAACTTCTGCAAATTACTGCTTTAGACACAAACTTTCAGGAAAAATATCTCAAATACATCATCTTTAAGTTTATTATATAGATAGTTATGTCGATTAATTAGGATATTTACTAGACATCACTAACATTTCGGTAGAGCTCCACCACAATACGGAGATTTTCTCTCCCAAAAGTATACGAACACTTGGAGATTCTAAAAAAACTGGGAGAAGGCCAAATTTTCCAGATTATTTGGCATTTAGAAAGTTTTTGATGTCATATCAGGAATTTTAGCTTTAAACAAAATTAAGAACTTTAAAAGAATATTTTAGTAACATAAAATATGATCGCATTATCAGTTTGCACTCGAATTTACAGCTCGTATCAGCCATCCGGTCGTTTTTGTCATTCCTGCACAATAATTGCTTCTTGGAACGCTCGCTCTAAGCAAACCGGGGAATTTACCTTAGTGATTCTATTTATCAGCAGAAATATGCTATATATTTTGGAAAGAAAAAGAAAGTTTTGATTTTAAGTTGTTCTCTCACTTCAAATCTATATATATAAAAGAGCTTGTCTGTTTGTTTGTCCGCTATAGAATCATAGACTGTTTCACCCACCGGGACCAAATTCGGCACAGTTAATGTTTAGGACCCGAGAAACTTAAATCAGGAAAAACGAAATTTGGGGCTCAATTAGTTTTTTAAAAAAATTAATTTTTTAAGGATTTTTGTGCCCCTAAGCGCATCTCTTAAATGTGGATACAGCCCCTTACCACAATCAGTCTAATTCGATACGCGGGGGAAAAGAGGTTTGTTCTGAGGGGTGGTTTGAGAGTTGGTCTGGGGGTGACGGGGGGGGGGGGGGGGGGAAGTGTTTATTTTTCGGGGGGGTGCAGCCCAGTATTTTTTTGATGGAATGCATGAAAAATTTTATATCTATATATCTACCCGCGCAACGCCGGGCAACAATGCTAGTAATCTATATTTTTAAAAAGGTGTACTTTCAGTTTTTCCCTTTTAATTATGCTCTAAAGTACTTCCCTTCTCAGCCGTTCCTCATTTCTGTTAGTTTTAGACGCTCAATTTATCCTCACAAGTCCTTTACCCAGTGAACTGAACTTTAAAAGTATGATATTACGTTCATTTCTTCTGAAGGCAATCGTAAATATTATCGTATCATTATCAGAATTATTTATCAGAATTATTTAAGAGTTAACATATTTATACATCGCAATAATCCTTATTATCATCCAGGTATTATGTATGAACACGGTGATGAAAGTGTAATGTTTTTAATAGTTCTAACTGTCGGGAAAAGTAATATTGAAGAAAGTTATAAATATAGAAAACTACTCAAGGGATGATAATTTATATACTTTTGAAATATAAGAAACATTCTTTAATAGTATAACAAATTAACCCAAATATTACATGCTAAGAACTAACACTTCTAACGTTTTTATCCCATTTAACTTCCCACTTTCAAACAAAGGAATAAAAGAAAAAACTTTTCTTGCGTAAATGATAACCATGCAAATATAAAATACTGCATGGGGTAAATATGTATAATAACCTTTAAATTTACGAATGGGCTTTACATTTAAATGTTCTAAAGACTCTTGAGAATAAGTCTAGAAATGTTATGCTTTCAGCAGTGGCGTAGCAAAGGGGGGGGGGGGCAAAGGGGATCTATCATGCCCCGGGCGCCTCTCGCAGAGGGGCGCCAATGTAAGATCCATATATTATATTACTATATGTTTTCGAGGTGGATGCCAATATAAGGTCTATATATTATATTACTATATGTTTTTCAGGGGAGGGCCCCAATATAAGGTCTATATATTATATTACTATATGTTTTTCGGGGAGGGCGTCAATATAAGGTATATATATTATATTACTATATTATTTTGTGGTGGGTGCCAATATAAGGTCTATATATTATATTACTATATGTTTTTAGGGGAGGGCACCAACATAAGGTCTATATATTATGTTACTATATGCTTTTCGGGGAGGGAGTGCCAATATAAGGTCTATATATTATGTTATTATATGTTTATCGAGGGCGCCAATATAGGGTCTATATATTATATTACTGTATGTTTTTCAGGGGGGGGGGGCGCCACAAAGGTATCGTGCCCCGGGCGCCAGTTATGCTCGCTACGCCACTGGCTTTCAGGTTTATTTCCATACTGATTGCTCAGAGACAGCGTTAAGTCTTATAATTTTGAGATAGCAAAGCCAGCTAAAATCTAAAATTGCACAGGAGTCAAGAAAAGAAAAGTTAAAAGTTAGCGTTTAAACTTTATCCAGATGAATTGTTTTTATCATATCCAGATTGAACTCTATTTTCAAATTACAAGTACAATAATGTTATCAAAATGTGACTTTTATGCAGCAGACAGGGGCTTCCGAAGACGACGCCCTAGAAAAAAAAATGCTGGCTGAGCTTTTAAGGTCTGAATGCCGTGAGTCACTGAAGCTCATGGAGCAGAGGTATTTTCTCGATCTTTACAGAGGTATTTTTTGTTAAGGTCTGACAACAGAATAAAAAAGTTACGTAACAAACATTAACAAAAGAAAATTCAGGATTATTATAAATTAGGAAAAGTAATTTAACAACCTTTTTTCTAAGTATTCATCTCTAAAAGAAAATCCCCAAGTGCCCAATTTGATAAGAGAATTATGTTTAAAAGAAACATATGAAGTAAAATTTTCATGCAAGGTAATATTCATCTAATAGCTACTAATTAATTAATTAATCAAATACCTCCGATCTTAACTATTTATGAATTGTGCTCCGACTGAACCTCAATTAAAATCCAACAGCAAAAAGTCTTGCAAAGCAGTCATAATAAGGAACATTACCCGAAGAAACAATGAAATATAACCAAGTTAAAAGTAGCCAAGCAAAAAAATTAAACAACATAAAAATAGAACTGGCCAGCCTGTAAAACGAAGCCGAGACCAATTGTTTTCTGAACAGATAAGGTCAACAATTAACCATACCTAGTTTTTCTTCAACGAGTGTAACATTTTCCATGCCTGAGACAGGCAAATGAAGTCTTTATCCCAGATGAAGTCATTTTAGGACATTATAATTCAGTAGTCCCGTATTTATACAGAGGCTGTTCACACATTTTTTAGACGATGTATATTGTATTCACAAAACTAAATTACATAAAATTCTTGTGTTTTAAATGTTCTATTTGACATCCCTTATTCTGAACTATCTTTCGACACCGCAATTTCCAGGATAATAATGCCTTTTGAAGTGTCAGAAGAGGTATTCTATCCCATTTCTCCTGAACAGCTTTCCAGAGTCCTGTAAGGGTTTTAGACAACGTTTAGATAATGCAGATTTAAAAGTCCGAAATCACAAAAATCCATAGGTGATACATCGGGAGATTTAGTAGGGATATCAGTGAAGGGTATGGCCTTGATACCAGTTTTTTGTTACATTTCTTTTAAGAAATTTACAGTGGATTTTGATGTGTGACTAATAGCTTTGTCCTGATGGAGTCTCACAGATTGATGGCACTGTGGGTAAAGCGATGGTATTTCATTCAGAAAAATTGGCGATAAAATATGTTCCTGATAGTATTTGGAGTTGATCTTGACATTTTTTTCCACTCTCTTTATTTTTGACTTGCCATTATAAGAAAAACCAGCAACAATCATGAATCCCTTAGAAAAACTTCCTTTCGATTCTTTGAACCATGTACTTAATTTTTTTCTCCCCTTTTATGATAATAAATGGCTCTTTTTTTGTTGCAATCATTTAAATACACCCAGAATTCATCTATTGTGACAATTGTTTACCATTTTTCTTTGGATAAGTGTTTCTCATATAGAATTCTGCAGCGTGTCCTGCGTTCAGCGATATGATTTGGAAGAAGACGATGCACATTGAATTTTTTCGCTTTCTTAAGATTTAAATCAACGTTTATCATTTTGTTTACAGTGGACACCGAGCATTTTAATGATTTTGCAACTGTCCTTTGACTAGGGGGATTTTCTTTTAACATTAAACAACGTACCTTTGCAATAGTCGAAGATGTCCGTTTTTTCCTTGGATACTTGTTTGGAATTTTTGTCCCACTTGAGGCTCCAATTTGACGTTTTTTTCCTTTCTTGTTGACGATATTACCTATCGACGCTTTAGATATCACAAAACCATGACTCTCACATCGTTTTTGGATAACGGAATATGCATATTTCTCTTCGGAAAGAGCATAAATGTAGCCTTCGAACCACTGCTTTGTTAAAAACGCCATTTTGAATAAAAACAAAACTTTCAGAAGATAATTTTAACTTTTAAAAACATAGTACAATTGCAATTATTTCTTTTGCAGCAAACGATTTTTTATTACCGCTTACCAAAATCGTCTAAAAAATGTGCGAACAGCCTCTGTAGAACACATTGTCATATTTATCAATTATTTTACCCCTTAAAATATTTACTGACTAACCCGGGAATCGAACAGAGAGCCATCTCCCTTTTCCTAGATCTGCTAATTATTATTAAAACATCAAGCCACACCAGAATGTGTCAGTCTTTTACATAAGTAGGAGAATGTGAGGAATTTTGTGACGATCAAGACATGCTTCTAGGTGCAATGGTACAGCAGATCTGAGTAGGCAAGCAGATGAAACCCGACTCGCTTCTTGGCCTAGTCAATTGTATTTTAAATTTTTTTGATCTATACGAGAAAATGTGGAAGAATACTTGCTATACTTCGGACGGGAATTCACATTTTTACACTATTTACAAAGAAAATTTGCGTTTAGATCCCATAAGATTCGGTAAACGACTGTCTGAACCAGAATTACAATAAAAGCTCGTTTATAATACTTTCAATATAGCTCATATTTTTCTCGTTTTTGTATTAATTAATATCTTCAATTAGACTGAAATAATCCCAAAAAGGATCATTTTCATCAGGTTTCTTGTATGCTTATTTTTGAGGAACAAAGCGATACCTAAACTCCAAAACCTCTCAACTACTATTTTTTGCTGTTTTCCTTTTCTTGTGTGAATACGATAACCCACAGCTGCTTCCATCTATTGATTCATAAGAAAACTCAATAAATAGTGTTAAGTGCATTCTAAATGCATTTCAATGAACAGCTGGGACTTATATGCGACTTATTTATTTACAGCTGTGCCTTATTTGTTAAAATGTTTTTTGGATCTCCTATAAAATTTGTAATTCTTCAGTTAAGAGGTTTTGGAGTTAAGGTATCGAAAAGGAATATGTTTGCTCATCCATATTATAGCACCTTTCATAACATCTGCAAGATAATTGAGTACTATACTTTCGTTTCGTTTCTCTCAACGTGCATGACGTACACGAACTCCTTTTCAAAGAAAGCTGCATAATTATAAGCAGTTTTTTTTGTTTGTTATTTAGCCCTAATCTTAAAAAATAAATTATAAATTTAGAAAACCTGTCCTTTCTTATCGGTTTATTTCAAAGAAAAAATGCTAGTTAATAAGCATTGAATCTAAGAAAATTTCATTTAGTTCAAAGCAAAACATTAAAACCTGAAATTCTGAAGGCTTAAAACTTTGTAACCATCATCTACACAGTAAGACGTTCAGTTTTAATAAATATTGGTAAGCTTTCAAGCATCAATTTTTTTCTTCCTGTTTAAAAGCTTTTTTTTCATGAAATAAAGGTAGTTATGGTCTATTAATTTCATTAATTAAACTATATTCTTCAAAATAGGTCTAAATAAAACTTTAAACAGTTCGAAATTGTAGATTAAATGGGAACTTGTAAAACGTTGCTTCAGAATTGTCGAATATTTAGCAGATAGAAAATGCGACTTTTCTCGTACATAAGCCTCTATGAGTATTTACGATCCTGCAAATTACGTTCGCTTTATTGTAACTGAAGTAAATAATTTCAATGTAATCTCAAAGTAATGTCAAACAAAACTAAATTAATTTCAATGTGTTCAATGCAGAGCACTCGAATCGTGTCGATCGCAAGCTAAGCTTTTCGGTTCTCGGAGTGCTTTCGTTATGGAGATCGAAGAATACTCGTACTCATGTATACCTTTGAATTAAATGGATTGAATTCAATAGGTAATAGAGATAAACATATTAATTTTTTTATGAAGTACTTCTACAAATCCCGTTTAGTTCATTCATCGCATAATTTATTACTGTTTCACTTACTAAAATTACATTTTCACTTCATTAATTTGAAAATGGTCTTTATTTTCCTTTTCATTTAATCTATATTTATTTTGCATATTGGTTGTTTTTGTAAATATTCAAGATTTATTTGCATTTGTTAAGGGCCTTGTAGTTCTTAGTGTCTATAAACGAATAATCCTTGGATTTGCTCAGATATTTTTTAAGGTTTCGCTGTAATTTCACTGGTACTCTTTAGGCTGGCATTATATTTGTACTTTCGACTCACGCTTGTTTGGGCTTGTGGGTCGCACAAGTTTTCTGGATAGCTTCCCTTTGTGAATCATGAATTTTGTTTACTTGTTAGTATAGTAGCACCTTAGTCATTTTTCATCAGAGACTTGGCTATTCAGACGCACACCTTTCAGTTCTTTAGTAATGCTTGCGTTATTGATGAAGAGAAATGACCAATGTACTTTTCCAATACTTGCTCCTAGTTTCGTCTTCATTTCGTTAAGTTTACTGTATTCTACATCATTTAATCGTTAAAAAATAACTAACAAATGTTTCTCATGAATTACATCTCATACAATATTTCATACAAGGTATTCCAACATGTATGTAATATAGTTTATTATATGTATTATATTTTTAACTGATACAGTTTCATAAAATTGTTGTCGTTATAGTTATTTTTTAAACATGTTATAAGCTCTTTATTATACACTGCTGGCCACCCAAATTGCAACACCAAGAAAGACAAGAGATATCACAACAAAATTTATTTTGTAGATAACATGTTGACCAAGTATCAAATGATTAAATTTATAGACTTCTGTGAAGTGTGGTTCCTGCCAAAATCAGTAGCCAGAGTAGCCGCCATTGTTGGAGATCACCGCTGCCACACGCCTCGGCATTGATTCAAAGAGACTTTGGATGAGTTCTTGGGGTACAGCAGACCAAGCAGCTTCCACACGTTGCCAAAGTTGATCTGCTGTGGCAACTGGGGATGGAATCTGGGTCAATCATAGAGCAACCATAGACCACATGTTTTATATCGGTGAAAGATCCGGAGAGCGAGGCGGCCAGGGAAGCAATTCAATCCGGCGATTGACGAAGAACCGTTGGACAATGCGTGCCACGTGTGGTCGCGCATTATCGCGTGCCACGTGTGGTCGCGCATTATCCTGTTGAAATATGGCTGTGGGCAAGCCCTGAAGGTAAGGAAGGGTAACTGGCTCCAACACCTCGGAGATGTAGCGCTGGCTGTTTAAAGTACCGGCAATGCGTACTAGAGGTGTGCGAGAGTGATATCCAATACCGCCCCATACCATAATACCCGGTGCAGGACCAGTGTGGCGGTGCATAACGCAGCTGTTCAGCATCCTCTCTTCACGGTGTCTCCAGACTCGAATGCGACCATCGTGGTTTTGCAGACAGAAGCGTGACTCGTCAGTAAAGACAATTTCATTCCATTCTGCCGTCCACATCCTTCTGTCATCGTACCATTGGCGGCTGAGACGCCTGTGGTTCTGCGTCAAGGGTAGACAAAGCAATGGACGTCTTGCGGACAGACCACTCTGCTGTCAACGGCGTCGAATGGTACGCGCAGACACTGGATGATGCGTTACAGATTGCATGTGCTGTGCTATGGTTCGTGATGTGACTGAGCGATCCGTCACTGCCATGCGCACAATTAGCCTGTCATCACGTGAAGTGGTGCGCTGAGGCGGATGCGATCGAACACGCCGGTCCGTCGTACCCTCCTGCATCCAACGATCACATATCCGCATTATAGTTGTTTGGTTTCGTCCAACACGACTACCGATTTCCCTGAAAGATAATCCACAATCTCGGTAGGCCACTATCCTTCCTCTGTCGAACTCGGATACTTGATCGAAAGATGATCGCTGTTTTCGACGAGGCATAATTGATCTTTTTTTTTGAAAAAACCACAAGAAAAACACAACTGCCGAACTTGAAATCGTCGATATCTCCAAGCCTTAAATAGCGCTTTGAAGTGGCGCCACAGGCGCGCGTGATGTGCGTCTGCGCTGAAATTCTAATCAGTTGCATATCTCACCTCCGCTAACGCATGTTGTAAATTTCATGTTATTTGCATGTTTCCTTCAGGGTGTTGCATTTACAGCGGCCAGCAGTGTACTATGTGTATAACATTCTTTAATTGTGTCCCTATTTTCTGTGAGTCAGGTGTACTTTATCCACCTCTCTTCAACATTTTGTCCCACGGTTTTCATTGCTACCCATTTGAATAATTCCTATCAATAGTAAAGAAATTGATTAATTCTGAGCTCATAATGTATTCCAGCGCATTGTCTACCATTAATACTACAGAGCGTTTGCTGAGAAAGAGAGCTTCAGCTAGCGGTTCCTATCAATAAATTTAGGATGGCAAGAACTGTAGATGGCAAGAGCGCAGAACTGTAGACAGTGACGTAGCGAGAATAACTGGCGCCCGGGGCACGATACCTTTTTTGCGCCCCCCTTTCTGAAAAAACATAGTAATATAATGTATAGAATTAAGGAAAAGGACCATTTCGCGCCCCTGTGCGAGTGGCGCCCGGGGCATGATAGACCCCCTTGCCCACCCCTCGCTACGCTACTGACTGTAGATTTCTTTCGAGAGGGATTGTTTATCTTGTATCCATTTTACTAGGAAGTTTGTTCCTAGTTTTCTCTAAGGAAAGACTGTTAATGAATCTTAGATTGACGTTTACTGTTAATAAAGATTAAAAATTCAATTTCGCTTTATTCGACGGCAAATTTTGTATTTTGTATTTACCTCTTTAAATCGTTATGTAAGATGGTCTTAGTCCAAATATTTTGTTTCTGAACTCCAGTAAAATTTCTCAAAAATCCCCCATACCAAGATTTTTCGGACTACCCACTACTGTTTTTAAGCGTTATAAATTTTAATAGTAATTGTAATAAAAAAAAAACCTACAAAAGATTAATATGAAGATTAATATTGCTGCTTGTAGGCTCTAGTATCCCCTGAAAATTTGGGTTTAAAAGGATAACTGATTTCGCATGATCTGATTTAGCACCCAGTCAGTTCCGATGCGTAGTTCTTGTCTCAACTTACCGAGAAAAGTCTGATTTACCCAAATACTCTATCACTTATGTTAACAAAACTTGAATAGCTCGTTTTAATATTTATCAATACAGAGGCTGTTCACACATTTTTTAGACGATGTATATTGTATTCACAAAACTAAATTACATAAAATTCTTGTGTTTTAAATGTTCTATTTGACATCCCTTATTCTGAACTATCTTTCGACACCGCAATTTCCAGGATAATAATGCCTTTTGAAGTGTCAGAAGAGGTATTCTATCCCATTCCTCCTGAACAGCTTTCCAGAGTCCTGTAAGGGTTTTGGGACGACGTTTGGATAATGCAGATTTTAAAAGTCCGAAAGCACAAAAATCCATAGGTGATACATCGGGAGATTTAGTAGGGATATCAGTGAAGGGTATGGCCTTGATACCAGTTTTTTGTTCCATTTCTTTTAGGAAATTTACAGTGGATTTTGATGTGTGACTGCTAGCTTTGTCCTGATGGAGTCTCACAGATTGATGACACTGTGGGTAAAGCGATGGTATTTCATTCAGAAAAATTGGCGATAAAATATGTTCCTGGTAGTATTTGGAGTTAATCTTGACATTTTTTTCCACTCTCTTTATTTTTAACTTGCCATTATAAGAAAAACCAGCAACAATCATGAATCCCTTAGAAAAACTTTCTTTCGATTCTTTGAACCATGTACTTAAATTTTTTTCTCCCCTTTTATGATAATAAATGGCTCTTTTTTTGTTGCAATCATTTAAATACACCCATGATTCATCTATTGTGACAATTGTTTTCCATTTTTCTTTGGATAAGTGTTTCTCATATAGAATTCTGCAGCGTGTCCTGCGTTCAGCGATATGATTTGGAAGAAGACGATGCACATTGCGTTTTTTCGCTTTCTTAAGATTTAAATCAACGTTTATCATTTTGTTTACAGTGGACACCGAGCATTTTAATGATTTTGCAACTGTCGTTTGACTAGGGGGATTTTCTTTTAACATTAAACAACGTACCATTGCAATAGTCGAAGATGTCCGTTTTTTCCTTGGATACTTGCTTGGAATTTTTGTCCCACTTGAGGCTCCAATTTGACGTTTTTTTTTCCTTTCTAGAAGACGATATTACCTATCGACGCTTTAGATATCACAAAACCAGGACTCTCACATCGTTTTTGGATAACGGAGTATGCATATTTCTCTTCGGAAAGAGCATAAATGTAGCCTTCGAACCACTGCTTTGTTAAAAACGCCATTTTGAATAAAAATAAAACTTTCAAGCCGCAGACGATAATTTTGACTTTTAAAAACATAGTACAATTGCAATTATTTCTTTTGCAGCAAACGATTTTTTATTACCGCTTACCAAAATCGACTAAAAAATGTGCGAACAGCCTCTGTATTCATCAAACTTTGCACAATAAATCTGTAACCGGTACCCCTTCTCACATAGACTCTAACAGATTGAAGTAATTTCGATGTCAGAAATTCTGCTGTTTTCTCTTTCCCTTTGAACTGATATCTTATACATCGAATTTGGAAAATTCTCTGTTGGAGTTTTGAATAAGTCGCAGAGTCGATGTTTAATATCATCGAGAATTTCAAAATCTCGATTTCAATTCACTAAATACTACTTCCTATTTATATTTTTTAAGGAGAAGTTAAAATCTTTGTCCACAGTATTTATTAAATGTGATTAAAAACACACATTTATTTCAAAGAACACTGAAGTTCTCCAGAACATACTTGACTCTGCTCCTGGCTGTGGGCCTAGTACAGTATTACCAGAAAACACATACTAGAAAGTACAGATGCTAGAATCAATTACTTTCGCTCAACCATCCCTCAAAGTACATTCTAAAAACACTAGCCGCTGCGCGACCAGCAAGGTTTTATATTTTCTTATTTTAGTTTTATATTTTCTTTTGCAAAACAACTCAACTGAAAATAACATATGTAAGGAATGTTACCATTAATTGTCATCATAAATATACGTTGTTAAGGGGTATTCTCTAAAAGGCTAATTCTAAGACATCGTGATTACAAAATGTGAATTACCATTACGTAAGACCCAACACCAATGATTTTATAAATTACATCCCTCTCTGTATGTACTATTTCCAAAATTAAGATATCTACACTTTATCATTACATCAAATAAGAAATTGTTGGGGAAAAATTTTTTACTTAAAAAATGGAGTAAAAATTCACTAAGTACTAAAATATAGCGTGCGTTACATCACTCTCTGTATTTACTATTGTTCACAATTCAGATTTCTACACTTAATCATATCAAATTGTTGGAAAAATTTCTTCACTTATAATATGGAGTAAAAATTCAGCAAGTGCTGAAAAAGTGTAGAAAATTAACTATTACTGGCTATCGGTTGGTATGTCGGCGACGGTTAAGACTAACCTAGCGATCATTTCTGCTCTTCTTTCACGCCTCTCTCTTAATGAATTAGTTCTTCTTCGCTTTCTCTCTTGAGACTGTTCCCAATTTTCTCTTGATCGTGCAACTTGCTTCCGAGCATTCCTGATTTCAGTGCGTAAATTCATGTTGACACGCGGTTGCAAATTAAGGACGGCCGCTAATGTTTACATCCGGTAGTTGCAGCCGTTGCCATTCGGAGTGTAGAAATATCGTCGATTTTTGTGTCGCATACCTACGCGTTATATATATATAGATTGAAAAGCCCGAAGAATGAATCTAGCTGAATAGACGTTTCTTGTCACACCACCAAGGTAAACTTACATTTTCCCTCATCTAACCTTATAAGCCTCGTTTATTCATTCACCAGCTACTTTGAAAAATCCAAAAACATAGGTTAAACCACAGCGTGCCAGATAGGTGAGATGTATATGAACTCAACTGTTAAAATCGTACTCTCATGTATAGGTTAAAGTTTATTAAGCTTCATCAGGAAAAATTATATTTTTGTCACACTTTCTTGTATTTACCATTTTTACAATCACTTAAAATACTATTAGTTGGCTGGGTGATCAAACTTTTCTCTCGAAAGTTAGCCGATGCACCATTACATTAACATTAACCCATACTGTGATTCTCTCTAATACGCCTCAACATTTTTTCAATTATAACAATAACTTCTAGGAAACATGTGAAAGACTCAAAACAGGAACAGCCGCCTCGTAATATTATATATATAATAGCCGTTGTCTCTGTATAACACTTCCGGGCTGTACTCATCTTTCAATTGAAGCCCTCAGTAAACAAACAGCCGGTTCGGCTTAATTTCAATTTCAGATGTGGATCAGAATTTTTTCTTACCTAAAAACTAATATCTTCTCCATCAAATCACGTTTGTCCAGCCTATTTTTCTATAAAACATTCAGAACTAAAAAAATTGGATGCTTTTAGCTGTATATTTAACAGTTTTTAAAAATCTGTTTACTTTTGCAATGAATTCTTAAAGTAAACAAACTTTAATGTGAATGAATCAAGTAGCTCAAGTATTCATATCGCGTAGTGAGCTGTAAAAAACTGGATGGCAGTCTACTACTCCAATCGCATGAAAAACTAAATAAATAAAAAATAATGAAAGGGTTTGCTTTTACAAGGTGTGGATTAAATGCAATATTGTTAGATAATTCGGGATATTTTTTAACTTTCATATACTTTTTCCATTATGACGTCATTATTAGTATTATGACGTCAAAATGACGGGTTACCTTCTAGTCTACAATAAAAATAAAAAGATGTTTTATCGTGATTATTAAGATGCTTTATGTTCCCGTATTTTATTTTAATGTTTGTAGTAAGATTTCGTGTATATCAAACCTCCGGAAACAGTTTGAAGCAATTTAAAAAGTTCTCATGAAATAGATTCCATATACGGGAATTCTAAACGGTAAAATATGTGCCCCCATATGAAGTTACGTATTTCCAACTAAACAACAGCTACGTTATACTGAGATACCCAGAATGAGAATGAAACCTAAATTCAAGTTCACTGATGTTTCATTTATTTCATATACTTGTTACATAGCATTAGGATCATTTATTCATTATAAGCTTTTAGATTTTATATGGTCTTTTTTTAACTTTCTCTTTTAACGATAACCAATCAAAACACGTGATGAAACTCAACAGGTTGGTTTGGATGAAATGACAGACCTTTAAATTTCCCTTAACTTGTCTTATTTTATCGAGTGGATAGACAAATAAACTAAAATGTAAAATTTCATCACCACCTGTTGAGAATAATTCAAAGAGAACGGGATTATTTATCTTATAGTGATATCAATCCGACCTAAAAAGTTTCCGAGACAACCCATTCACTCTAAATTATTTACTTTTATTTGTTGTATCCATTATTTCTAGGCTATGCATCAATTAGCTCGTGAAAGAGAAAGGTTCAAGTACATGAAAACATTACTCGTTATTTTCTTCTTTTTCACTGCGAACAATGACTAACAGCTTTTCCTAAAGGCGTGCCTCAGAATAGAGCCACCTTGATATTAAATTCCTGAGAACAAGAAAATACACAACGACTGCAATATGTATATTTTTCCTTTCCTTACGAATTCAGTATTACGCTTGAGTAAGATGTCAAGAGATATGAAAAATAGTGTTGCCCTTATAGTATGAAACTAACAGACATTAAGCATTCCTAATTCTGAGGCCCCGTGCAGTGGCGTAGCGAGGGGTGGGCAAGGGGGTCTATCATGCCCCGGGCGCCACTCGCACAGGGGCGCCAAATGGTCCTTTTCACTAATTCTATATATTATATTTTTATATGTTTTTCGGAAAGGGGGGCGCAAAAAAGTTATCGTGCCCCGGGCGCCAGTTATGCTCGCTACGTCACTGGCCCCGTGCACCTGCTCAAGAAATCACACATCTAGCTTTCAAAAGCCCTAAACCAGGGGTGTCAAACTCAAAGGCTAACTTGGGCCAAACAAACAAGGTTTAACTATAGGTGGGCCGCAAAAAAAAAACACAATATTAATAGAAACGTAGGTTTTTTACAGTATATTACTTAATTACAGTATATTCAACATAAATATACACATTTTGTTTAATAATAGCAAAAAAAGAGTATAATTAAAAAAAAAAACACTTTGCGAATTCTTCCTATTTAATTATAATTCTGCGTCGGTTATTTTATTATATATTATTGTGGGCCAATATATTGGCCGGGCCGCAAAAATGTTCGTCGCGGGCCGCGAGTTTGACACCCCTGCCATAAACCCTTTCTTAGCTCTAAAAAACAGTTAATCAAAAGTTAGTACCCACTGTCTCTATTCTCAGACACGTCTATCAGTTTGGCCCGAGTACACCGGTTGTATCACATAATAACCAGTACTGCAACTCTCTGCTCATAGCTATGGTACTGACAAATGTACTGCAAGCATAACCTGCCTCACCAATGATTTATTTTTTTTATAACGTAGGATTACGTTCCTCAATAACGGTCCTCCGGAAAGGAAAAAAAATGTCCGGCGTCGCGAGTTAGAATTTTGGCAGCGTGCCAAACCCAGTAGCAGTAAACAGTTAAACAGAAAAGTACCAAAATGCGTTTTAAAAAAAAGAGAGGCTAGCAACGATAAGTAATCCTACGTTAATAACCCGCAGTAGTTTCGTTAGAAGAGAATATTTTTTTCATACATGGCGAGAGAAGTTTTCGAAAATCTTTCGTTAAATAGATTTTCTGTCACATTGTCCCTAAATTTGCTTGTCATATATATAGAATTTAAGCTACAAGAAAAATTTATTAATGAGTAAATTGCTGTAGTAGTTGTATTGCCATTTTAATATTAGTGTAAGCACCTACCGTCAGTTTTGGCGAATCTCTTTGGTTACATATGACTTGTATTGAAGCATTATTGGTATATAGTCTCCTATGACTGTGACTCATTCAAATTTACATCAACGTGGCACATTAGCATAAAATATTCTGCTACGTTTATACCAAAGTTCCAGTTTATATGCAGTCTAAATGCAACTTAGCGCGTATCTGTGAATTAAAAAAAATTATAGTATATAAATATAAAGAGAGAACATTTTGAATTATAAAGTGTATATGCCTCTAAACATTTCTAAAATTATTGTCAGATACATATGGCAGTGACGTAGCGAGCATAACTCGCGCCCGGGGCACGATACCTTTTTGCCGCCCCCCTTTCAGAAAAACATATAGTAATCTATATATATAAAACAGTTCCGTAACTGACTCATTCATTCACTGACTGACTGACTGACTGACATACAACGCACAGACCAAACCGCTGGACCTAAAGGGCTGAAATTTTGCATGGCGATTCTTCTAATAGTGTAGGGGTGCACTAAGAAAGATTTTTCAAAAATTCTTCTTACATTTTTTTAAATCAAATTTTTAGGCTGTTTTTTAAACTTTTTTTACGTTTGCATTTAAAATAATACATTGAGGGTTATAAAATTTATATCACGAGAAAGATCATAAAAATTCCTTAAAAATGAAATTTTTTTCGAATTTTTACCCCCATTTCCTGATTTTTGGTGAATTTTTAAAGATTAAATTTTAGAATTTAATTTATTAAATGCTGATCACGTGATTTCTTTTTCTGGTACTGTAAATAAATTTATCGTCACGTGCGTAACAACTAAATAAACAAAAAATATTTTTTTTCCTTGCTAATGCGGCAGACGATTGGACATTATCCAAAAAAATATTAAAATACAGTAAAAGAAATGTTCTACAAACTACTATATTAACTGTACTATATTCTTTAGTATTCTTTATATTAGATTTAATTTGAATATTTTCTTCTACATTATTCTATCTATAAAATTATCCTTTACGATTTTCTTATAAATATATATATATATATATATATATATATATATATATATATATATATTGTTTACATCAATTGTATACATTGATCGTCGTATTTATCATATAATATATATATATATATATATATATATATATATATATATATATATATATATATTTGGCATGAATTGCATACATTGACCGTTGTATTTAATTTGAATGTACTCCGTAGCGAAGTACGGGTTTTCAGCTAGTATAATATATAGAATTAGTGAAAATGACCATTTGGCGCCCCTGTGCGAATGGCTCCCGGGGCATGATACTTGGACAGTACCGGATACTTTACGGTATCGGGACATGCCCCTTGCCCACCCCTCGCTACGCCACTGACATATGGTAGAATAATAATAACGATAACTTTGCATACAATATACAAATGTTATTCTTGGGCTAGTAAAAGTTAGACTCTCTTTGCCATATATATTTTTCTGATATAAAAGAATTTGAAATCCTAATAAAAGAATCTCTCCTTTGAGTACCTTTTTTTCTTGTTGATACTCGAATTTATTTCTTTTTATGATGCAAAATGTGAATGATGAAATTAATTATAAAATTAAGCTGAAATATTTTAATCTTAATTAATTATATGCCTTTAAATTTTAGATCATATGCACCTGATTAATAAGCTTACGAACAGCACAATCCAAGTACCTTTACTTGTTTTAGCTAAGAACTACAAGAACTAGAACTTGTCTGGTATATTCTTTCCGGTTAAATTTAACAAAGTACAGTAACCACCGCTTATAGTGATCACTGGTTATAAGAATAAACCGTTTATAAGAATCAATATCGCGAAAACAAAAACAAATGTATTATTTCCATGTTAAAACTTTCGCTTTTAAGAATCAGTTTACACTCTTCGCTTTCCTTTCATTTTTCTAAAAAAGCTACTTAAACCCTCAAAAGGCACGAAGTTCTTTCATTTTTTTAAAAGAAAGATTGATAAGATGGGATGGAATATAGTCATGAAATTCACACCTTTCTTTATTAGACATAACATAATAGTTTCCCCTTAAACGCTTTACCACAACACTGTCCTATTAGCTTGACCCGGGGGCATCTTTACCAGTCCGAGTCCGATTTCACTTTTCTTCACTGACAAACAAAAATAGGGACTCTTTTTTTCCCCACCTCCCACATCCTGGTTGCGGCTTCCTGGACCCAAAAACACATAAGTCTTCGGCGAAGTGTCCACTATCATTCAGGAAAACGTGACATTAATAGATTCAGCACGTTATCAAACCGAGAAACGTAAGCTAGAAGGTGAATCTTCGTCTGAGACTATATTGAAAGAGGTATAAACAGCCTCCTGAAAACTTCATTACGTCAAACCATCGTAGAAAACTTTTTCTTGCTCCCTTCCTGTAGTTGAAATGTTAAAACTGTTAAGCAGGTATGTTGTAACTTGTAACAAATATTGTATTTTTTTCTTCTCTTACTATAATCATGTGTATCTACTTATAGGTCTAAAAATTAAGTTGTATTTTTAAAACTATAAAAATTAATTTTAATAAAAAGTAATTAATGTAAATGAAAGAGTATTTTATGGTAAATTATCTAATATATGTATATATAGGTGTGTGTGTGTTCCTGTACAAAAATTTCGGTTATAAGAATCAACCGCTTATAAGAATCAAAAACAGTAATAACAAACGTGATTCTTATAAGCGGAAATCACTGTAGTTTCAACAAGCATATGATACGTCTAAGGAAATTAGAGGGTTTTTCCCTCAAATTTACTAAAACTGAATTTGATTCGATTTTTCATTTTGATTTTAAAAGAAAACCCAGCCTTATTTCGAATGCAACAGAGTTGTTTTACCGAAAGCATAATATAAGGTTCATAAACTTTGCTGCCTGATAGTAAATACTAATCATACTTTCCTTCAGTGACAATCCAATAGTTGTAGAGAAATAGTTAGGAAGTGTGTCGTGTGACCGCGAATCTTCCTGACAAGACAGTGAACTCATTCTGTGTCGGAAGTTGTGTCAATAATGAGAACTAGTGATCAAGAGGCTGAAATAATTTCATTTTCATGGCGATAGGCTAGTAGCTCGTAATTTGTCCTTGGAAGTGTTTTTCCCTTGACGGGCTTTGTGCAATCTGCTTGGAGATGCGTGGGATGAAGCCAGATACAGGTCTGACTCATTCATTCATTTGTAAAAACAGCGCTAATAAAAGGACGGTTTCCTCAAGTGAGACCGTTAGATGAGAGGCAATTTACTTTTTATGCAATTTCATGGTAGATAGGAGCGCACGTTGAAGAGATAAATTAGTTTGGCAGCTTTAAGCGGTACACTCGTAATTGTTTCATTCTGTTTCTGACGAAAAGAAACAATAACGGTTGCTGAAAAGTATAAACGGAAGTTTTCATTGTATTCTAGAAAAATAAAGCTCTGAGACAGCTACCAATAACATTAAAAAGTCTCATGTAAAATATGTGTATTAGCTTTTAAAGCCAGAATGAATTCTTTGAATCCAGATCAAATTGACTATTAAGGACTTCCAAGTCCGATAAGATGCAATAGTGGATTATGTGTGGCTAAAAACAATGTATTACGTACTGAATCACTGAGGAGGTGGAACTCTGCTCTTTTGGATAAATTGTTTGTAATTTCGAAAGCAGGAATGAAGTAATGATTAAAGAGATCCCCCAAACGTTTTCTTCCATGCTTGAAAACAATATTTGCACCTCATTACATTTTAATAATTTGTTTTTTCTGCGAAATTATTGGCTCAGGATTCCAACCTCAAATTTCCTTTTGAAATCTTCATAGCATAAGTGTAGTGATCCCCTCCCGCGTCTTCCAATTCCACAAATTAAGCTGACCTTTAGGTTTCGAAGTTCGTACGTGCATCAGACTTCGGGTTTGGTATTTATCGTTGTATGACTTGCTTATAAAAAACACCTTCTTGTCACTTTTCCACAATGTAATGTATTTCCCTATGGATACGGTGTTTTCTAATGTTAAATCAATCTTTTCTAGCACCTTGCACTGCTTTCTGGTGTCAGTTATAAATCCTTGATCTCTGAGCGACTCTAACAGCTAAAATATTTAGTTTCCAGTAAAGATCCTGCAAGAAGAACACAGCAAAAATATTCTTTAGGGTCATAAATGTACCGAATACTTTCGTGGTTTTAGCAACAAGATTTCTGGCGAACCTGTCTTATACACACACAAATAAATAAATAAAGAAATGAAAGACCAATTCCGAAGGAAAGGGAGTTCATATGTTTCTTCTAATCGCTGTATTCCTGAATAATCTACTATATATATAAAACAGTTCCGTAACTGACTCACTGACTGACATACAACGCACAGACCAAACCGCTGGACCTAAAGGGCTGAAATTTTGCATGGCGATTCTTCTTATGGTGTAGGGGTGCACAAAGAAAGATTTTTCAAAAATTCTTCTTAGATTTTTTTAAATTAAATTTTTAAGCTCTTTTTGTAACTTTTTTTAAGTTTGCATTTAAAATAGTAATTTGAGGGTTATAAAATTTATATCACGAGAAAGATCATAAAAATTCCTTTAAAATGAAATCTTTTTCGATCCATTACCTCAATTTTCTGATTTTTGGTGAATTTTTAAAGATTAATTTTTAGAATTCAATTTATTAAATGCTGATCAAGTGATTACTTTTTCTGGTACTTTAAATAAATTTATCGTCACGTGCATAACAACTAAATAGACAAAAAATATTTTTTTTTTCTCATGCAGCAGACGATTGGATATTATCCAAAAAAAATAAATATCCCTTACGATTTTTTTATAATATAAATATAAATATATATATATATATATATATATATATATATATATATATATATTTATTTATTTTACATCAATTGTATACATTGATCGTCGCTTTTATTATATATATATATATATATATATATATATATATATATATATATATATATATATATATATATATACTGGCATTAATTGCAACCATTGACCGTTGTATTTAATTTGAATGTACACCGTAGCGAAGCACGGGTTTTCAGCTAGTTGAGTATATAAATGTACATATACAAGTATTAAGAAATCATGCAATTTGATTAGGTAGTAAAAGACGTGATCATTTATAAGTAGAAAAGATTTAACTTTTTGTTTAGAATACACTACGTGGCATTATGAAATCTAGTAAGCAAGACGTACAGGAGTAAAAATTACCCTATATTAATCAGAATAGAAGATCTTTTTTAGAGCAAATAATCTTGATACACTTGTATGTTTACAATTTTTTTCTTTTCGATTTTAATGAAATGTGCTCCAAAACTTTTCTGCACCTTCATTTTTAGAAGAAACTGATACTTTACAATTATTATACCATCTTGGATATAAAATTTAAATATACGAGGGTTGAGGAGAAATTCACTTTTGACGTAAGATCGAAAATAATCTTTTGATGATTTATTCTAATGAGTTGTGAGACAAATAAAGATTTATAGAGATGTAGATGTTATAAATTACAAAATACTTTGCTCGGCACCTAAAGAGTGTAGATGAGTATTTTACTATACACACATACGACAATGGCATTCTAGGCCTCAGAACGACGACAAAATGGATATCGCCAGAAATCACATTTTCTGTTGGAACATGCCGAGAAGTAGACTTAAGGACCAGAAAGTCCACCAGAATTGCTTACTCAATTTAAGCAATTCTAGTGGACATTAAAATTTACTTTTTTTACTTTTCATCATAGAGATACAATATTTTGTACATATATACATTTCACTATAAATAAATAGAATACCTTAAAAGAAATTTCCAATCTCATTATAATTTTAGGATTTTTTAAAAAATTTGAAATTTATAAACAAAATTCTAAAATGCTCCTTCCTACTTAATTTTTGAGATATTTCCTCGATTTTGCATTTCAATCTCTTTAAACTGTATAACAAACAAATCTGAGTATCAATTATTTAATCCCTTGAATAGTTAATTTTTGAGAGATTGTTTTCTGAATTGCATCCCGATTTTCATCAAAATTTTGCCTTTTAAAAAGTTATAAATCAAATTTAATTACCTTAATGAAGTCGAATTGTAAAATGCATACCCAGTTTTTTTGTAAACAGCATCAGGATCCTTCCTTATCAATTTCATGAATTTTGAACAAAAATTAAGTAGCATGGAGCATTTAAAAAATCTAAAACCCTTGAAAAATCGGTTTTCAGAAAAACAGACTTAAAATTCATTACTACACTTACCCACTATAAATTACTTTGTAGAAGCTTCATAAATGATTTTTTACTTGAAAAAAAATATTTTGGTACTAATAATCTATAGAAATATATATATTTTTTACAATAACACAATCAGTATTACAATGACGAGATTTGCTCAAATAAAGGTCCACCGTTCCCTTAACGGCGAAACAATTTTTCTCACACAAAATTGAAAAATCTTGTTACTGTTTTACAGAACGGTGCTCTAAAAACGATCTATTTTCTTAGTATATTTTTGTCGTGAAATGTTAGAGATGATTCAATCTTAATGTTTGAAAAAGATCTTTCAAAACGGAAAAAAAAGATTTTATGGGAAAGAAAATCTATGGACGTCTCTCAAAGTGTCTACGTATGCGTGGACTAGCTGAAAACCTGCGCTTCGCTACGGAGTACATTCAAATTAAATGCAACGGTCAATGTATGCAATTAATGCCAAAAAAAAATAAATATATATATTTATAATAAATGCCACGATCAATGTATACAATTGATGTAATATATATATATATATATTTATAAAAAGATCGTAAGAGATATTTATTTTTTTTGGATAATATCCAATCGTCTGCTGCATTAGAAAGAGAAAAAAATATTTTTTTCGTCTATTTAGTTGTTACGCACGTGACGATAAATTTATTGAAAGTACCAGAAAAAGAAATCACGTGATCGGCATTTAATAAATTAAATTCTAAAAATTAATCTTTAAAAATTCACCAAAAATCAGGAAATGGAGGTAAAAATTCGAAAAAGATCTCATTTTGAAGGAATTTTTATGATCTTTCTCGTGATATAAATTTTATAATCCTCAATGTATTATTTTAAATGCAAACGTAAAAAAAGTTTAAAAAACAGCTTAAAAATTTAATTTTAAAAAATCTAAGAAGAATTTTTGAAAAATCTTTCTTAGTGCACCCCTACACTATAAGAAGAATCGCCATGCAAAATTTCAGCCCTTTAGGTCCAGCGGTTTGGTCTGTGCGTTGTATGTCAGTCAGTGAATGAATGAATCAGTCAGTTACGGAACTGTTTTATATATATAGATGAGGGAGAAAAGAGAGTATGATACAAATTTAAGCAATTCTGATCGAACGTCCAACATAAATAAGTTCACATTTTTATACCCTCCTACAAACGTTTAGGACTCATTTATCTGGATTTCCTTTTTGCCACCTTAGGGTAACCCGAATTTTACCCGTTATTATCCGAAGGAAAATTTCGCATCACGGAGCTTTCGCATGGTAATCTGCACCCCTCGGCATAAGTTTGGAGTTGAAGGTTCCGGGATGCGGATTAGGGCTCCCAGACCTGGGTTTTTCAATTATCAGATGAATGCATGCTTTTTTTCCCGAAAATACCTCATAATCTGGGTTTTTCCTTTGTGAATTAAAAATGTACCAAAACATTTATATTTAATTCTTATTATAAACATAATTTAAATACAATAAACCATTTTAATGAAAAAATGAACGCAGTGGCCCAGTTGGCAAGAGCAGCGGGCTAATGATCTAAAATAGGGTTTGACGGTTTTTCAAACCCGGTTTTAAAAAACCGGTTTTTAAAATAAATTTGTCACATTTGAAAACCGGTTTTTAAATTAAGAAAACCGGTTTAAAAGAATTAAAATTATTATGTAAAAATTAATTTTTAACTTATTTGATTTCTTGAAGACCCTGGAGAAAAACTTGCAAATCCAAGGCAATGAAAGCTGAATTTTCATTATTTGAGGCAATGAATAAAAGAACCAAAAACTTAAATTTGCTATTTGATACCCTGAAAACTATAAAACCAAGCTCAGTAGCTAGTGAACGAGTATTTTCAATTTCAGGCAATATTGCTGTCCAAAATAAAAACAAGACTTAGCCACCGTTCAGTGGATATTTTATGTTTTTAAAATCTTATTTTCTTAGGAGAAATAAAAATTAGTGAAATAAATATAAATATTATTTGAAATTTGAAATTTTTGTTTGAGTTTTCGTTATTTTGTGTAAGTAATGAGCAATCCTTAATTTTTTTTTAATATTTTGACTTTGATATTGATTTCGCTTTTTGTTATTTTATATAAATTAAATAAAATATTTTTCCCTATTCTATTTTTTTTTTGACAAAAATTCGAAAACCGGCTAAAACCGGTTTTTTGGAAATCTGGAATTCGAAAACCGGTTTTTCAAAAAGTAGGTTTTTGTATAAACCCTAATCTAAAAGTCACTGGTTCGACGCTCGTCGCTGACAAATCCACTGTCGTGTACACAAATGGCGGCTGGTGCACGTAAAATCTGTCGTGGCTGCAATGTCCTCCAAGTTCTCAAAATTGCCTCTGGAGGTGCGGGGTCAAGTGTTCTGGTCTCGTCACTTGACTCGGCTCAAAATTACGGGACTGGTCCTTTGGCCAAGTCGGACTCCGACTCTTGTGGTACCAGTCAAAACAGGAGCCGCACCTTCATTGCCCATAGCCTTCGGGACTTGATCTGATGTTGTTGTCGGTCAAGTGGCATAAGCAACAACAACAACAACAATGAAAAAATATAGATATTCTTTGACTTACGACCGAGATAGGGACCGAGATATTGGTCGTAAGTTGAGTTGGTCGTAAGTCGAGTTTCAAACAATTTTTTTTTGTATACAGAGGCTGTTCGCACATTTTTTAGACGACTTTGGTAAGCGGTAATAAAAAATCGTTTGCTGCAAAAGAAATAATTGCAATTGTACTATGTTTTTAAAAGTCAAAATTAGCGTCTGCGGCTTGAAAGTTTTGTTTTTATTCAAAATGGCGTTTTTAACAAAGCAGTGGTTCGAAGGCTACATTTATGCTCTTTCCGAAGAGAAATATGCATACTCCGTTATCCAAAAACGATGTGAGAGTCATGGTTTTGTGATATCTAAAGCGTCGATAGGTAATATCGTCAACAAGAAAGGAAAAAAAACGTCAAATTGGAGCCTCAAGTGGGACAAAAATTCCAAACAAGTATCCAAGGAAAAAACGGACATCTTCGACTATTGCAAAGGTACGTTGTTTAATGTTAAAAGAAAATCCCCCTAGTCAAAGGACAGTTGCAAAATCATTAAAATGCTCGGTGTCCACTGTAAACAAAATGATAAACGTTGATTTAAATCTTAAGAAAGCGAAAAAACGCAATGTGCATCGTCTTCTTCCAAATCATATCGCTGAACGCAGGACACGCTGCAGAATTCTATATGAGAAACACTTATCCAAAGAAAAATGGAAAACAATTGTCACAATAGATGAATCATGGGTGTATTTAAATGATTGCAACAAAAAAAAAGAGCCATTTATTATCATCAAATAGAACATTTAAAACACAAGAATTTTATGTAATTTAGTTTTGTGAATACAATATACATCGTCTAAAAATTGTGTGAACAGCCTCTGTATTTACATACATGTATTTTTCACTTTCATACATACATACGCAATTTAAAATACATTGTATTTAGAAGACATAAATAATTCTTTTTCATCACTACTTGTTAGTACAATCCATTGGTTCAGAATTTGCGACAGAAGATACGTTGGAAGTTTTATAACAATGTTAACCAAGGTAGTTTGAACAGTTTGTGTCTTCTTTTCCTTATATATGATTTACACTTGTGGATCTTTCTTCATTTGGATCCATTGCTTCTAATTGTTGTAGTCCTTTATTAATATAATGAAAAGCTGAAGCCATTTCTGAAGCCCATGAAGGTTTATTTGATTTATCGTGTGGATATCGATACTATTGCATCCTACATTTTTATTATTGCGTCTTAAATTTTTGCAGTATTGCCCAATATTGAATCATATTTTTTAATAATTATGTAATACATATGGGTATGTACTGTACATTCTAGGAACAGTATTTTTGAGAAAAAAAGTTTTAATTTAAAAATGTCGGTCGTAAGTCGAAGAATACCTGTACAGTCGAAGAATACCTGTTACTCAATGACATTAGTAACTGTTTGAATGTAAAATGATTCAAGTGGAGATCATTTCGATTGAATAGTGATATATCTCCCTCTTACAAAACAATAGCAGAATTTTGGTAGCTATTACGTAATATCAAAGATGGATTCAATATTTCTAAACAGAAAATTTCGGCTTGTGGCGGCCCTGTGGTACAGCGCGGTTGTTTTCGGTGCTGAGGGTGCTCGGATCGAAACCCAGCGTCTCATGGTTCAATGATCAAATAATTTATACGATGTTGTATTATAAGGACAGTGGCGGCATTGTGGTACAGCGCGCTGGTTTTCGGTGCTGAGGTTGCTCAGATCGAATCCTGGCGAAGCGCCACTAAAACGCCTCCGTTTGTGTCGTCCCTTCATAGGGGGCAATGCTGGTCTGCCTATATGGCGCCCCCATAATAAAATGGCCAGCAAAAACTGCGGTGAATTATAGGTGAATGTCTTCGCGATAAGTGCCTCTGCATTAAAAAAAAAAAATGTTGTCTTATAAAATGGTCTCTGACTTTTTCATATATTTTTTCTTATTTTTCTCTAGCTATAACAACGTTTAACTGGACTGCTATGAACTGCAACAACTGAATATATGGCAGATTTGAATAATTTGGCAAAACAATTAAAAGAAATATAAAAGATTAAAATTCTTTAAGAATTTAGAAACATTAATTTTTCTAATAATTGGAGATTGATATATTTAATAAAAAATATTAGAAAAAACAAACTTAAAATTTCCTCCATATCAAATATAATGTTTTTCTGTTTTTGCCTCTGCTGAGTATATAATAATTCCCAAATGGCTTTTAATACTGTTTATCTTGGCTACCCCTGTTGTAGACGATACGCACGTATAAAAAAAAGCTAAAATAATCTTCTGAAAATTAACTTGGAGGTGAATGATGAAATGGACTAAACTCGACGACAATTAAATTCAATAACTTTAAGTTCAAGTAATCTTAGAAAATGGGGCTTGTGTTATCTTTTTTTGTAAGTTTTTTAAAAATCATTTTTAATAAAAAAAGTAATGAGAATTTTAAACAGCTTGGTTTCTTTAAATTGCAATCTGGGTTTATTACATTTTCTCATTGGGAGCCTTGGTCGGAAGTTAAGATTTCCCTCTCTCAAAATCGATCGATACCAATTAAGGTCAAGTTGACCTCCCAAATACCACTGCGTTTCAACTACCTCCCAACTCTCGAATCGGGTTCATCTACTTCATTCCAAGCTGTCATACCAACACGCCAAGATTGCCGTCGCTAAGCTGTAAGTCCAAAGGCATCTCTTCTATTGAAATTCGAGCTTCTCTATCTTCTATTTGTCTTTCCGCTTTCATTAAGTCCCCCTCTCTTTGTTTTGGCATCCTTTTCGACTCATTGATCACTATTTAGCACCCCGTATTCCAAGTTCACCAATCATAAGAGCCCTTCTCCCGTGAACGCGTGGCAGGCGATGGCCGAACGGCTAGGTCGCTGGTCTTTCAGTTCCAGAGTCTGTGGGTTTGAGTCCCACTCTTGGCATGGATGTTTGTAGCCATTCGGAATCGGCTCGAAGCAGTAGGTGCCGGTCTAATTAGCCCTCGTGTAGCAAAAACATGACCGTAGCCAGTGGCGTAGCGAGCATAACTGGCGCCCGGGGCACGATACCTTTGTGGCGTCCCCCCCCGCAAAACATATAGTAATATAATATATAGACCTTATATTGGCGCCCCCCCGAAAAACATATATAAATATAATATATAGACCTTATATTGGCGCCCCCCCCCCCGAAAAACATATAGTAATATAATATATAGACCTTATATTGCCATCCACCTCGAAAACATATAGTAATGTAATATATAGACCTTATATTGGCGCCCCTCTGCAAGTGGCGCCCGGGGCATGATAGACCCCCCTTGCCCCCCCCCTCGCTACGCCACTGACCGTAGCACTCTCAACCCACAGTGAACTTGCGCGACTTCTGCTGCGGGGTGGAGACGCATTAGGTCTGGCGGGCGGGGCGTGGCAATAAGTTTCTTGCCAGTATCGCGAGCTGGGTGGTTCCAACACCGACTCAGTCACGTCATCAGTGTGATCGAGTCGGTGTTGGTGGTTTCTTTGCTTCGTCGGACCCAGTTACGTGCGATGGATATCACACATTGTGCACAACCTCGCTCACTTGTCGTGATGCCTTCTATTTTCGATCACGCATCTCACTTTCAAGTTGAATCGGATTTTAGCTTACCTAGTCAGTAGATTAAGATTAAGGAGTAGACCGATTATTTAATTAGTTATAAAAAAATTTTATAGTTAAAAAAATTAAAATTCATGAAATGTAAAAAAATTAATTATTTACAGTTGACTTAAACTGTAGTGTTTTTTTTTTAATTAAATGAAAGAGGGAAGTAGACTAAAAGTTAGGCTTATGGGAGGGTTGGGGGAGAGCGAGAGAAAGAAAACGACAGAGATTGAATGCTAACAGAACAAGGAAAGTATGTTTTATTGTTATTTGAATAAGACTTTAAACCCGGTAAAGGTTTTTAACCGTTACAAATTGGAAGAAATTGGAAAGCTGGAAAAAGATAAGAGAAATATACAAAGGGAAGAAGTCGAAGAAAGGGAAGGATCCAAGTTGCTCACAGAGCAATTAGATGCTAACAAGTAATATAAAAACAAAATTTTTTAAAGTCAATTCCTACTTAGGTCAACAAAGAAAAATTTGAGTGTGAATAGTAGGAATTGAAAAAAGGGATTGCCTGCCAGAACCTTGCCTACTGTGAGAGATTAGGAGGAGGGGAAAGAGAGAGAAAAAGTTTGTCAGGTTGGGGATTCGATCCCGCAACCTACAGGACGGGAGGAGCCCGCGCTACGGCAGTGCTACCGTTTACAGAGTAAGAAGAGGGAAATTACTAGTCAAGAGCAAGAGACGCTCTAGGTTTAAAACTAAAATCGATTAATTAAATTTAATTAATGAATTAATATTTGAAAAAACTGTATTAACATCAAGTGTCATCCACTACAAGTTTAAAAAAATGTATTTGAACTTGAGTGGATGAATAAAAAGTATTTTATTAACGATTGAAAATTTGAACAAGATATACACTCAAGAGCCAAAACATTATGACCACCCCTACATTTTGCAATGAATTCGCCTGGATGACGTGGAAGGCACGTGATCAGGTGGAAGTGGTATTTAACTGCTGCTGGAGAGTCTGAAGAATCATTCTTTCCCTTACTTCTATGTGTGATGGGAAAGGCTGCGGATCTAAGCGACTTTGATAGAGGGCAGATTGTAATGGCTCGAAGGCTCGGAACAAGTATTTCCGAAACTGCACGACTCGTGGGTTGTTCGCGACCTACAGTTGTTAGTACTTATGCAAAGTGGATGAATGACGGTCAAACCAGCAGTAGACGACATGGTGTTGGACGTCCACACGCTGTCAAAGAAAAAGGTCGTCGAGACTGTCTCGCATGGTGAAGCAAAACCGGAGCCAGACAGCGGCTCAGCTGACAGCCCAATACAATGCAGCGCCAAGTAGAATAGTATCGCAGCACACTGTTCAGCGGACACTGTTGGATATGGGGCTACGCAGCAAACGTCCCACTCGTGTGCCTTTGCTGACCAAGCGTCATCGCCAACTGCGCCTGCGCTGGGCCCAGGAACATCGCGACTGGTCCATGGATCAGTGGGAGAGAGTTGCCTGGTCAGATGAATCACGGTTTGTCATTCATCACGCCGATGGCCGTGTCAGGATACGCCGTCTTCCAGGCGAACTGTTGCTCCCTCAATGTACAGTAGGTCATACACAGGCCGGTGGTGGCGGTATTATGCTTTGGGGGACGTTCTCTTGGGCGTCTCTGGGACCCGTGGTTGTGGTAGAGCAGACCATGAATGCTACAGGGTATCTGAACATCATTGCGGACCAGTTGCACCCTTGCATGGCCTCTGTTTTTCCAGCTGGAAATGGAATGTTCCAACAGGACAACGCCCCGTGTCACAAGGCTAAAATTGTGTTGGAGTGGTTCCAGGAACATGATGCTGAATTCCAGTTAATGTTCTAGCCGCCTAACTCACCGGATCTCAATCCGATAGAACACATTTGGGATGTCATGGGACGGCAGCTCAGAGTTCAAAGACCACCAATTCGCAATATCTCGGATTTTCGTGACCGTTGCTTAAACATCTGGTACAATCTGTCTCCGGCCATCTACCAAGGACTTGTGGCATCCATGCCAAGGCGGGTTGAAGCTGTGTTGCGAGCCAAAGGTGGGCCAACTCGTTATTGACAGGTGGTCATAATGTTTTGGCTCTTGAGTGTATATAGGGAGAGTGTGAACTAATAGTAGGAATTGAAAAAGAGACGGGAACTGATAAAATTAATCCCTAATAGCAACAAACACCCAGTGGTACTACAAACACTAGCAATCGTACTCAGACCTGTGAAACTCTGGTACCGATGGTCAGCGCCCTAGCCTTTCGGTAATCGCCCGGACGTGGCGTATTTAAAAGTAACTGAGGAGTTTATGGTATTATAAGGTTATACGGTACCAGAGGAAATCTCGATGTTTCTTCATAAAGTGCTAGTTGTTTCAGAGTCTTTATTGCGGGAAAGGGAGCATTGGTGGTCCCGTACGTTACAGTTTTCAGTTTATAAGTGTCTTATAATTGACTGGCACAGTGGCACTTCATTTTCCTCATTCTTCCACAAGAAGGTTGCGATGGGACCGGTCAACCAGGATCTCACGAAACATCTTCTGAATATCGGCTGTATAGACGAATTTGTGCCCCCGGAATCTTGTCATAATTTCGAAGATGTTTTCTTTTTCCTAGCCTTTCAACAGAAGATCATTTAAACACAAACGGAATGCCGTGAATCAAATGCATTGAATACGCCCCCAAATTTTGTAGTTGTGTTATATGGTCTTTAAACGGTATGGTATGGAATAGAGTGACATACGTGGTTGGATTCAAGGTCCTCTACTTTTCCAGATGATTCACGAATAAATATTCTTCCACGAACTCTCGATACAACACGATTAAATTGTTTATCCTTGGAAAATCTTCCCCTTAACTCTTCAAGTCTTTTTTTTTTCAGTTAAAGCCTTTAAATTTCATAATTTTTCAATTTCCTTTACTGCCATTTGAACATCGTATCTTCCAGCTTCATTACGTCTATGATTCGTTCAAAAATTATTTTCTCAGTACTCTTCCTTATTCAGTATTCTTGGAAATCATTGATTGTTTCTATCTATCAGAATTTTGACAAGCTGTATTCTATGTTTTGTATAGCTTAAATGAATTCACTGTACGGATTTTATTGTTTGTATCTATAGCTCTAGTTATGATACACCCGAAGACGGTGTTGCTAAATATTATACCACTGTCAAATGTATGAAACGGACCTATCTTGACTATTTTTAAAAATAAATGCTTCAACTCCAATAAGACTAATTTTTTCCAGGAACCGTAAAATTTGGATCCGCTTATTGATAAGGAATTTCTGCTTCATTTATGTTAAAGGATGTATACGAATTAAAGTCTGCAATTTTCACACAATTTAAAAGTCTAGTGCTTAGATAATGAGCTAATACCATTTATTATTGTGGCATTTTCTACTTTCTAGGATTTTTCTACTTTTTGTTTCCTTGTGTGCCTTGTCCTGCGGGTCCTATCGGGCCGGCGGGATTTCTGTGGCGAGGTTGGTTCCCAGTTAAAACTTGGCCGATACGCGAAAGCGGAGGGGGCCGTAGAGTTTAGAATTATTATTGTGGCATGCAATTTTGACTACAACCCAAACAATAACAGTAGAAAGAATTACCGTTGTATTTTTCGGATTTAATGCACGATAACGAATGCGATGCTATACTTTTCTTCTCATCAGTAAAATTTTCTGCGTTTGGTTGAAGTCCATGACCTTGAACAGTCAATCTGTCGTCAGTCAGAGGAGCAGCTGCAATAGTTGCAGATTCCTTGTTTCTGCGAGGCAATGTGTGATGTCTCATATGGCATACATTGCGAGAATGCTCAGATCTACAGATCGAGAGTTCAAGCTGTACACAGAGACGATTTTGGCTTACTACAGGTATTCCTCTACTTACGACCGCTCGCACTTACGACCGAAATTTTTAAATTAAAAAAAAATCCTCAAAAATACTGTCCTTCGAATGTACAGTACACACCTATATGTATTACATAATTATTAAAAAATATGATGCAATATTCTGCAATACTGCAAAAATTTGTGACGCAATAATAAAAATGTATGATGCAATAGTTTCGATATCCACACGACAAATAAATAAAAAACCTTCATTGAATTCAGAAATGGCTTCAGCTTTTCATCTATATATATAAAACAGTTCCGTTACTGACTCACTGACTGACATACAACGCACAGACCAAACCGCTGGACCTAAAGGGCTGAAATTTTGCATGGCGATTCTTCTTATGGTGTAGGGGTGCACAAAGAAATATTTTTCAAAAATTCTTCTTAGATTTTTTTAAATTAAATTTTTAAGTTGTTTTTGTAACTTTTTTTAAGTTTGCATTTAAAATAATAATTTGAGGGTTATGAAATTTATATCACGAGAAAGATTATAAAAATTCCTTTAAAATGATATCTTTTTCGAACCTTTACCTCGATTTTCTGATTTTTGGTGAATTTTTAAATATTAATTTTTATAATTTAATTTATTAAATGCTGATCACGTGATTTCTTTTTCTGGTACTTTAAATAAATTTATCGTCACGTGCATAACAACTAAATAGACAAAAAAAAGTTTTCTTTCTAATGCAGCAGACGATTGGATATTATCCAAAAAATTATCCCTTACGATTTTTTTCTAAATATATATTTTTTTTACATCAATTGTATACATTGATCGTCGCATTTATTATAAATATATATATTTATTGTTTTGCATTAAGTGCATACATTGACCGTTGTATTTAATTTGAATGTACTCCGTAGCGAAGCGCGGGTTTTCAGCTAGTTATATTAATAAAGGACTACAACAATTAGAAGCAATGGATCCAAATGAAGAAAGATTCACAAGTGTAAATCGTCGTATTCAGGAAAATCTGGCTTGCTACCAGACAATATACAAGGAAAAGAAGACGCAAACTGTTCAAACTACCTTCGATAACTTGGTTAAAAAAACTTTCGACGTATCTTCTATAGCAAATTCTGAACCAATGGATTGTAATAACATAATAAGTTGTTATTGCGAAGAATAATTTATGTCTTCTAAATACAATGTATTTTAAATTACGTATGAAAGTAAAAAATATATGTATGCGCATATATATACACACACGCACACACAAAAAAAAAAAAGAAAAAAAGAATGTTTTAATCTCGACTTACGATCAGCTCACGACCAATGTCTAGGTCCCTATCTCGGTCGTAAGTCCATGAATACTTGTACAGAGTACTCTCGATTATCCGTGTGAGGATTATCCGGTTTGCGGAATATCCGAGCAGAAAAATCTGAAATATTTGTCCAAAGTAAATCCTACATAACTTATTAAGAACTGTTCTCAAATTTCTTCCGAAATACTCATATAAAAAGCAAGATTTTTAAATAACAGATTTTTATTTATTCAGAAGATTTTTATTTGATAAAAGATGCAATAACGGTCTAAAATAACACTTCTTTAATCGGAGGCATTTCCCGGGAAAAGACCGTTTAAGTGTAATGACTGATCTAAATAATTCATTAGCAAACTTAAGGGGATATGAAGAGGTTGATGAAGAAAGTGTTTTACAGTGATTAGAAAGTGATTTACGTGAACCAATGTTTGAACGTATAATATGAGTGATCCTGATATCATAAATGCTGCTATGATTCAACCTCAGTAAGAAGTTAAAGATGAAAACAGTGAAGAGCAGCTTGCTGATCTGATCAAGCTCGGCACAGCGCTACGTGTGCCGACACTTTGCTAGATTATATGAGTCAATGGAATTATGAATACAGTAATATCGTAGCTGTAAGGAAAACTCGTAGTGATATCAAAAAAATAAATAAATAAATAAATAAAAGATTTGGAAAGAAATACGAATTACATACATAAATGAAATTAATAAAATAGAAAAGCAAGTGTAGTAGTATATTTTGAAAATAAAATTAAATTTAATAGAAATCTGATTATTCGTGTTTTTCGTCTATTCGTTCTACTCCTGCCCTCCATTAACCCGAATAATCGGGAGTACACTGTTGTACATCAGGGGTGTCAAACTCTCGGCCCGCGGGACGCATGCGGCCTTCGACGAACATTTTTGCGGCCCGGCCAATATATTGGCACACAATAATATATAATAACATAACCGACGCAGAATTATAATTAGATAGGAAGAATTCGCTAAGGGTTTTTTTAAAAATTATACTCTTTTTTGCTATTATTAAACAAAATGTGTATATTTATGTTGAATATACTGTAATTAGGTAATATACTGTAAAAAACCTACGTTTCTATTAATTTTTTTTTTTTTTTTTTCGGCCCACCTATAGTTAAACCTTGTTTGTTTGGCTCAAGTTAGCCTTTGAGTTTGACACCCCTGCTGTACATCGTTTCGTCGCTTCTTTGTTTTTTGGGAAAATTTTAAAAAGGAATCACATTTGTATAAGGGATGATTCTGCTTACATAAAATACATAAATACATAAAATTGTTACATTACACAACGAAATTTTAAGATTTAATTCGTTTCCGATTGTGTTTAGATTTCACACTCAGCTGCGAACTGCATACACATCTCACTGGTCCTTGATCGTGAACGAACCAAAAAATGGATGGTTGATTGTAAGTTGAGTGGACTAAACAAATATTAAATAACGCTGTAAACCCTATTTAACACAAGTGAACTTTGTTGGAAATGTGCGCATGATGAATGCAACACTGCACTGAGCTTCAGTGCGGGAGCTCCATCAACTAAGGGTGTCAGGGACGAGGCTATGATAGCGCCCCTCCGCCTCTCATGCGCATAACCCTGTCGCCATTTATCGGCACAGCGCATCCTAAGTTCAGTTGAATGGAGAAACTCAATCACGCAGGTCATACCGACAAGCGGTAGCCTGACCCCTTACGAACGTCTCTGTTTTATTCCTATCCTGTTGTTTTGTGTGAGTGTTTTTGTTTGCGTCAATAAACGTTCGTCTTTGTGTTTACGAATGAAGATTTTATGTGTCCAGTTGTACATGACAAAAGAACCACGCCAGGTTACGACAAAGGGCCTGTTCACATAGGAGTCCGTTGCGTTGCGTTAAGGTAAAGATGGCGTTCTGACGAAAATAAACCAATCATAGGCTTTAAAAATTTCATTGCTAATCGTTTGGAGGCCTATGATTGGTTTATTTTCGTCTCAACGTCATCTTTTCCTTAACGCAACGCAACGGACTCCTATGTGAACAGGCCCTTACTGTTGAAACACTAAACTGAAGCAGGTGGCGATTCTGCCGCCAAAACACACGCGCGCACACACACACACACACACATATATATGTGTGTGTGTGTGTGTGTGATAATAGTCACAATGGGTGAATAGCTGCGTACAACTTATTTGAGATGTAGTCGGTACGATGGAAGAAGAGTTGATCCAGGAAAGCACTTAGGAAATTCAGGAGAGAAACACAAATTCCACAGACGTATTTTATTTATCAGTAAGCATTATGAAGGCATTAGCTGTAGTGGCCACCGGACTTGACCGGAGCGGCACATGATATCTGTCAGTCGATCTGCAGCAGCTACATGCAAAGGGAGTTAGGAGTGAAGAGAAGAGCCCTGGCCTTACATACTATCAGTAGAGATGCGGAGTCCAAAACAGGACGGCAGCTGCTTACATGACAGAGTTGACAGAGAAGAGAGAGAAGTCTTCCGTTCAAGCTATTATCAAATGGCTGTTTGCTGATCTTGCTACCAGGGGGCCGAAATAACATATTATTTAATTGGACGAATTTAGTCTCGTGGAGTTCACGTGTCCATGTCGTGCTTCTCCAGGGATTAATTAATTGCTAGATCACGCGCTGCTCTGTTTTTTATTAATAAGAAGAAATTGAAAATAAGCCTTATTTATTGTATACTAATTTAATGAGGCCTTCGTGGTTTATTAAAAGGATAGTTTAGAATACGCGTTAAATGTAATTTAATAAGAGGACCCGTTTTTCCGTTATACTCACACACAAACATATATATATATATATATATATATATATATATATATATATATACACACAGGGTGGTCATAAAAAACTTTACCGATATATGGACCTCTAGCAGCTGTACCGTTCAACCGATCGAGATGAGATTTCAGTTATAGTTATTCAGAGGTATGAGCTCGGGATTCTGTGAACGGCAACCAAGTGGCACTCACGGTTACGGTTATAGGTACAGAAACTCGAAATTTTCGAATGGCAACGGCCACTTTTTTCAGGTCGCAAAATGCTCAGCGCATGCGGAAACCCTAAAGAGCGTTGAAACGGTAAGTGTATCACAAAAAACGAACGCGTTATGCACGCACGAAAAACAGCTCTGCGGCAGCCAACAAAAACACGATCGGGGAGCACGGAGTAAATTTGCATATGACAGAGGCAAGACACCAATCACTGATGACAACACAGATCGGACAAAAGAAAGCTTTTATTTGGATTACACATTTTCCTCATAGGTGCCATCACAGGCCGTTCGCAGAGCTGTTTTTTGTGCGTGAATAACGCGTCCTATTTTTGTGATACACGTACCGTTCCAACGCTATTTAGGGTTTTCGCATGCGCTGAGCATTTTGCGATGGGAAAAAGTGGCCACTGCTATTCGAAAATTTCGAGTTTATGTACCTAGAATCGTAACTGTGAGCGCCACCTGGTTGCCGTTCACAGAATCCCGAGCTCATGCCTCTGAATAACTATATCTGAAATCTCATCTCGATCGGATGAACGGTACAGCCGATAGAGGTCCTTATATCGGCAGTTTTATGACCACCCTGTATATATATATATATATATATATATATATATATACAGGACTAGATTTGAGGCGGAACGCACCGGAACCGTTCCGGCACCTCTATTTCTAGAAATCTGGCACTGTATATATATATATATATATATATATATATATATATATATATAAATTTATAGCTGGAGTCTTGGTATCTATGACATTGTTTAATTTTAGATTTGATGTCATTGTGTTCAGAAATTCATTTAATTGTTTTAAAAGGGATTGGTTTTTGCTTCTTTCTGAATCTATGGCCTTAAATATAATGAAAAATTAATAGCACGTGACTAGTTTGGCCGCGTATTTATAAAATTTTCTCTGGTCCGCCCTCTCTTCCCCACATCACTTTCGCTTGCGAAAATAATTTTAACCCTTGATGGGATCTATGTTAGAGCTCTGAAGCTTATGCAAGAATCTTGGTTATTCGTCACAAACTATTTTCGAAGATGTCATTTCCATTACATCCTATACGAACTTTCTGCGGTAGTTTACATTTCTTTGATTATTAATTATACCTATTAAAGAACATCTAATAGCATGCATAATAGTGTAGTTACGTTATTAATTATACGTTTCGGATAGGGCTCAAACTTTTCATGAGAAAAAGAAATTTTTGATGGAATATAGAGTTCCTATTTACCCTTGTATGTGTATCGTAAGATGAAATAGAGTTTTTAGATTCTTGTTAATCACATTGTTAATATCATTATTTTTAATGAAACCGTCTTAATTATTGCTTCACACTCGTTAGTAGCTCATTAAAAAGTGATTTTTTTTCAATCTGTTCTTCAATGGCTGTCGCTGCCTGCCGACGATCTCTTCTGGCCTATACAACAATAAAGCGGACATCAGTGGCCGTTTTTTTCTGCAGTCGGCTACCCCCAGCTCCCCACACAGCTGTACCTGTCCTTTGGAAGCCCACCTATGCCGATACTAGAGGCACTAGATGACACTAGGGGCGACATTGAACTGGGCAGTCACATTCCTCAAACCTCGCCCTCCCTCCAATTTCTCATGCTGCGTTTGCATTCATGTACTCTGCTCTGCTCTGTCTTGGGGAAGCCAGTGATTTGTGTTCACTGCGTACTCTGTATATGCGTGGATCGCCTCCTCTTTCGGTCCTGCTATAGAACATCAAAAATCCCGGGGTCCCGGGGGTCAAATGGTGTCAATTGGGGCGGGGGACACGGCGTGTAGGGTTACCGTGACTAATGTGATGATAGGAGTGGGGGGGGTGTCCATGCAGAGAACTCTGCATGAATGTATATGCACCATAAGTGGTTCTACTGCGTGTTAAATTGTCTAAATGCGTGTTAAATTGAGACATTTTAGCTAGGTGATGGCCGAATAGCTAGCTAGGGCGATAGCATTCGGATCTGATCCTGTGCCTAAGAGTCCCACTGTTAGCATGGATGTTTGCAGCCGTTCGGAATCAGTTTTAAACTGTAGGTCCCTGTCTAATTAGCCCTTGTGTAGCAAAAAGTTGACCGTAACGCTCCAAACCTAAGAGTCATTACATGGTCTGCAATGCAGGACGAAACTTATTGAACATAGGTCACGATCAAATGCACGGTGGGCAAATTTAGAGATAGTTACTCTTACCTCTGCTTTTATCGTTTATTCGTTATGGCGCCACCTCTGACGTCAATTCCAAAATTTTGACAAGTACCAGATTTCTACTGAATTTCCTCGGTCACACAAATCGTCAAGAGTTGTTCCATTTCATTTACATCTTGTAACCTTTAAAATTAGTATACATATCTATATATATAAAACAGTTCCGTAACTGACTCACTGACATACAACGCACAGACCAAACCGCTGGACCTAGAGGGATGACATTTTGTATGGCGATTCTTCTTATGGTGTAGGGATGCACTAAGAGAGATTTTTGAAAAATTCTTCTTAGATTTTTTTAAATTAAGTTTTTAAGCTGCTTTTGTAACTTTTTTCAAGTTTACTTTTAAAGTAATAATCTGAGGGTTATAAAATTTATATCACGAGAAAGTTCATAAAAATTCCTTTAAAATGAAATCTTTTTCGAAACTTTACCTCGGTTTTCTGATTTTTGGTGAATTTTTAAAGATTCATTTTTAGAATTTAATTTATTAAATGCCGATCACGTGATTTCTTTTTCTGGTACTTTAAATAAATTTATCGTCACGTGCATAACAACTAAATACACAAAAAAAGTATTCTTTTTCTTTCTAATGTGGCAGACGATTGGATATTATCCAAAAAAAATAAATATCCCTTACGATGTTTTTATAAATATATATATACAGTGGAATCTCGATCTATGGTTTTCGGATCCATCGTTTTTCCGTATGTACCATTCATTTTATCCAGTCCCAACGATCATATTGCTTTGTTATGTTTCCGCATCTATCGTTTTCCCGCATTTATCGTTCATTTCAATCGGTCCCTTGAAAGACGATAGATCGAGATTCCACTGTATACGAATTAAAGTCTGCAATTTTCACAATTGTCTGCAATTACATCAATTGTCTACATTGATCTTCGTATTTATTATAAATATATATATTTATTTTTTTTTTGGCATTAATTGCATACATTGACCGTATTTAATTTGAATGTACTCCGTAGCGAAGCGCGGGTTTTTAGCTAGTATATATATATATGAGTGTGAGTGTGTGTTAGTTATAGTATTGCCCCACCATTCCTTAATTCTATTCGTTTAATTTGTCTATCCCCTTCTGTAACTATTATACGAACCCTATCTTTATTTCCCCCTTTCTGCACGGGGGGATACGTTCCAGAGACACACACACACAAAAAAAAAAAAACATTTTTAACATCTTGACTAATCCAAATTAACATCATGTGTTTCACTAGTTTTGAATACGAATTCGGTTATCAGACGCTGTGTTGTTGTTTATGTTTCTTCATAACGTGCCATAATCATTTTTAAATTATGTTGGAATTTCACAGCTCTTTGAACTTTGTCATCATTTGTAAGAAAAGTATGTCCAAGTTTATTGCCTCGATGGAGACCTACTAGAATTATACTTGCAGATAGTGGAACCACTCCATCATCACTACTATAGACTAACGTGGAATCATCGACATTCTCAGAAATACTCTCTGATAAAATTGCACGCATCATAAGCTACAGAACGACAATTTTTTTTTCTTTTTAGATTTTTAAACCGTGTTAAAGTAAAAAAAAAAAATGTGTAAAAAATATTTGTTTCTTTTTCTTGGACCGTGTTATTTCAAAACAGTGCCACCCCACCCCCCATAAGGAGAAAGAAACGCACACGTAAAATCGAAGAACATTCCATTAAACTAGACAAATAAATCTTATCACAAAAATTCTCAAACATCTTTTTACTAATATTGCATTAATGTATATGACAGGCACTTATTTATACGGTGCAATGCCCTATTTTGCATGTTTAAAAAATTGATAAAAATATGTAGTCATCGTTTTACTGTTCATTTTGAAACTTTAGATAGGTATATGTGTGCTTCCCTAACAAACAATCCTTATCTCTAATGTTAAGAGATAAGGTAGAAAAGAAGCATTTCTATTTCCCATCAAAGATCAACTGCCGTTACTAAACGAACACCCATGAAAATGATCTTTCGAGACCGAAGGTGCTCGAAGAAAATGAGGCTCTGGTTTCTAAGGTTCGGAAAACAATTCGACAGTTATCGATTGTTTGAATACCTTCGTTTGTTCCCAGCACTTTCACCTAACACGCGTTCAGATGGGTGTTAGTCAAAACAAAGATAAAATACCGAGGTCGAGATCACGAACTGTTGTCCCCTGCCAGAACAGGTTTTGGCTAGAGCACTCTCATTTCACCGGATGCTATAGTGTTTCATGATCCTTTCATAACATTCGGGGCCTAACAAAGAGCGGGTAGGTGGGTTAAAGAAGCGGTGAGTCATCGGGCATGACCGGAATATACTTCAGCATGAGGAAGTTGCGTAAAGATAAATTTAAGCAGTTAGTTATGCCGAGAGAAGATTATCAGGCGTGAAGGAAAAGTGTTAACGAAACGTTCACTCGGACGGCAATGACTTTAAACATAACGCCGCTTCTATCTTCGAATTGAGATATTGAGGAGAAAGAGAGCTCTTTGCGAGAGAAAATGAGAAGCGGTCTTGATTTTAGACTTACACACAAGTCGTTTAGTAATTTTTGACAACCATCTGCTTGAACCGGGATTTGTAACATCAAAGCGTTATTCTTCAAACTGAATGTGAACAGTGATGTGAACAGTTCTCATTATTCGAATTCCTAACACCTGAACGGAAGATTGTGCGAAGACGTACATAAACATCCTTCTCTCTTTCTCTCTCTCTCTCTCTCTCTATCTATCTATCTATCATCTATCTATCTACCGATGATATATATGTGTGCGCGTGTGTGTGTAGGTGTGTGAAAACCAAATTTTTAAAAAAGCGAAAGATGTAATGATAACATCTCTGTTTCAGCAGTGCCGATGATATCATTAAATAATGCAGTGGAGAGGATTTTTCTTGCTCCTTTTCTTTAAAGAAGAAGTAGTAAATTTGTTTCAGTTAAAGCAATTTTCGAGTGATATGCGAAGAAATTTTTTAAAAATTTGTATTTTTATATGAAATTTACAAAAATATCTTGTGGTACGTCGACGCAGCAGTAGAACTTCTGGCAAAATAATATTCGATTTTACTATTGTTAATATCTCTCAAAAAACAGGACTCAGTAAAGGACTCAATTCAGATAAAGTGAATTCTGACGATCCTGTTACCGACATGTGAAATATAAAGCAGCGACGAAATTTTCGGGGTTCACAATGAGAAATATTCGTCGAATTCGGATAATGATGTGATCGATCGACCAATTAAGTAAGTCACTTTCAAAGAGGCTCATTATGAATAAGCTCTTGTAAAGCAAAAACTATTGTATTTTAATGTGAATAATGATGAATAATGCATGGAAAGAAACTGAAACAGCGTAACAGAAGGATACTGCCAAGAAATTTTACTTTGAAGAGCGTATGATTTTTATGTTCTACCTCGTGGACCTTCATGACAGTTAAAATTTTAATCTGATAAAATTAAGCTTTAATCTTGAATTTTGGTGTATGACATATCTTTTAAAACGGTTGCTGTTTTCAGACATAGATGAAGCAACCTCGATTTAAGAAATTCCTTGATTTATCAAATTTTTTTTATTCCTATCCTCTGACATTCGGAAATCGATGTTCCGCAACTTAGTCAAATATATTTTTTTCTTTTCATAGGTTTGGTTCGGAGCGCTACGGTCAATTTTTGCTACACGAGGGATAATTAGACCGGGACCTACTGCTTAAAGCCGATTCCGAAAGGCTACAAACGTCCATGCCAAGAGTGGGATTTGAACCCACAGACTCTGGTACCGAATGCCAGCGCCCTAGCCATTCGGCCATCATCCGACCTTCCTCTCATAGGTGAGTAATTTGTCTAGAGTAACTTTTTGTAGCTAAAATTAATTAAAAGATGAGTAATGTGGATGGGTAAATACTGCATAAGAAGCGCTTTGGTTTGGTTGAGAGCGTTACTGTCATTTTTTGCTACAAGAGGGTTAATTAGACCGGGACCTTCAGCTTAAAGCTCACTCCGAACGGCTACAAGCATCCCCACCAATAATGAGGCTTGAACCCACAGGCTCTGGTACTACCGAAAGCCAGCGGCCTAGTCATTCGGCTATATATATATCGGCTATATATATAATATTTCAGCACGGCGTACGAAGTAAAATTCGCTGAAGTCTCCTGGAAAAAGTTTTGCGACATGGGGATTCACATATGGGATACGAAGACGGCCGTTTTACCCAAGGACATCAAAATGTTGAGAAATTCTAAATAATTATTTCCCAGACGTTCATAAAGAGGTGCCAACATTTATCCTCGTCCTAAGTACCTAAACGGCTTAATCCCACCTTCGGTAAGGATATCTAAAGCAGAGCCCATCAGAAACCATTGCTGTTTAGAATTAACGAAGTGGCATGGTTGGTTTGAGTTAAAGAACTGAGCAGTAGATCTTGAAAATGAATGCTACGTGCCTAGTCAAATGTGCTTAGATTTGCTTTGCATCATTGTACGACACTTTAGTTCCATTCTAGACTCAACGTTTACATAGATACGTTTGATCTAAATTGTTTGCATCAGTTTTTTTTTTTTTTTTTTTTTTTTTTAAACCAATGCGGATGCATTTGTCGTGAAGACATTCGCATATAATACACCGCAGTTTTGCTGGCCATTTTATTATGGGAGCACTATATAGGCGGACCAGCATTACCCCCTATGAAGGGACGACACAAACGGAGGCATTCTAGTGGCGCGACGCCGGGAGCCGGGATTCGATTCGAGCACCCTCAGCACCGAATGCCAGCGCGCTCTACCACAAGGCCGCCACAGGTCCTGTTTGCATAAAAAGTTATTATGGTGAACGAGTATATTGATCGTTCAGAGCCTTTTAGGATGACATTTGTAAGGTTCACAGACCCAGCACAAAACAAATAAAAAAAATTTTTTTTAAGTAGTCGGCTGAGTACCCGCGTTTAATTTTTAAAAAATTCACTATGAAGTACTTGGAGTTAAAAAGAAAAAAAACTAAAGCCCGAATAAAAAAAAGAATCGTATTGTCACGGGTAGATAGGAGCTGTTTATTTTATGCCGAGTTAAATTAAGGTTTCTTTTTCCGATACTTTATCTTCATTCATCATTATTTGACATATTTGTCTTTGATGACCATCTATTTTCATTCAGTTTGTTCGCCCACTAAGTTATTTACTTGGAAGATCTTAGAATTCTGTAATATATATCTTTTATTATATCCTTCTAATAATTTTTCATTTATTCTTTGAATCCGAAACATTTCGTTTCATATACGCTCTTAGACAAGACAAAAAAAAAAAAAAAAAAAAAAAAAAAGACGCACCAAGAACGAGTTATTCGAATGGAACGAAAATCGGTAGATGTGATGTACAGATAGGTTTGGTTTGGAGCGCTACACTCAATTTTTACTACACGAGGGATAATTAGACCGAGACCTACAGCTTAAAGCCGATTCCGAACTGCTACAAACGTCCATGGCAGCAGTGGGATTCGAAACCACAGACTTTGGTACCAAATACCAGCGCCCTAGCCATTCGGCCATCGTCCGACTCATGTACAGAAAGACAAATGATTACAATTTGAGAATAAAAATGTACAGAAAGACAAATGATTACAATTTGAGAAAAAAAATGTACAAAAAGACAAATGATTACAATTTGAGAAAAAAAAATGTACAGAAAGACAAATGATTACAATTTGAGAAAAATTGGATGATTTATTCAAGAGAAAGAGCTTTACAAAACGAAAAAGTCAATAACGCGTTGGTCCACCTCTGGCCCTTATGCAAGCAGTTATTCGGCTTGGCATTGATTGATAGAGGTGGCGGATGTCCTCCTGCAAGATATCGTGCCAAATTCTGCCCAATTGGCGCGTTAGATCCTCAAAATCCCGAGCTTGTTGGAGGGCCCTGTCCATAATGTTCCAAACGTGCTCAATGGGGGAGAGATCCGGTGACCTTGTTGGCCAAGGTAGCTTTAGGCAAGCACGAAGACAAGCAGTAGAAACTCTCGCCATGTACGGGCAGGCATTATCTTACTGAAATGCAAGCCCAGGATTGCGTGATATGAAGGGCAACAAAACGGGGAGTAGAATATCGTCGACGTACCTCTGTGTTGTGAGGGTGCCGCGGATGGCAACCAAAGGAGTCCTGCTATGAAATGAAATGGCACCCCAGACCATCACTCCTGGTTGTCGGCCCGTATGGCGGAAGACAGTCAGGTTGGTATCCCACCTTTTCATCATGGATATTCGCTCTTACTCCACATTCAAAGTTATCTTCATTTAAAACAGTTGAGGACACAATTTTAACGACAATCGGTAAACTTTCATTATCCGCCATTAAACCGTTGAGAGCTTTTGAATACAGAAAGCATGCGCTCGCGATCATTGGCCGTTACGGTTAGCCCCGCCCTTGGTTGCAAGATCCATGTACGTATTTGAAATTCGCTGGACGGCGTGTCTCCAGACGCGTATTCGCTGGTCGTTGAGGCTCAGTTCGAAGCGGGACTCATCACTGAAGACAATTCTACTCCAGTCAGTGACATTCCAGGTCGAATGTACACACCACTGCTGAGGGGCTTGTCTGTGTACAAAGGTCAATGGTAGTCGGTGCAAGGGGCGTCGTGAGCTCAGTCCCCTTTCTCTGAGCCGCCTGTGAATGGTCCTTGCGGTCACTGAAGCACCAGTTGCACGTACTTTCGATGATAATGATGAATCTGGGGCTGTGAGTGCCGCTCTGAGGACTGCTCGGTCCTCACGTTCTGTCGTTTCTCTAGGCCGAGCGCTTCCTTCTTGACGCTGTGTTCGGCCATGGTTCACCCATTCCTGCCAACATCGTCTAATATCCACCGCTCCTACCCAAATGTCGAATGATTCGCCGATTAGACCAACCGGCTTTGAGCCCAACTACACGTTCTCTCTCAAATGCTGACATCTGCGCATATTGTTCTCTATTAAAGCTGTATGCGAGGCATAGTTACTGTCTACCTGAGTACACGGAATGAAAATCGCAAAGAATTTATCAGACCTGGAATCGAAATTTCTCCTCTTTAATATCCTGGCAGTTGCTCAGTTAAGATGCGCTGCAGCGTCACATGTTCATTCGGTGGCCGCCAAACTTTAAAATTTTGCATTTTCCTTCGAAATCTGTATGCATATAAATTTTTGTCCAATTTGCATTACCCCCTTCTTGGTGCGTCGGTTTTTTTTTTTTTTTTTTTTGGGGGGGGGAGGGACTAGAGTGTATGTTACATGCGTGCATCTGTCCTAAAAAAGAAAGAGATGACAAACAAACAGGAGGAATTTACTTTTAAAATTGTAACAATGCTTCAATATGTTAGGGCGTTTGTTATTGCTTTATTGAAACGAGTTTTAAAAGGCAATCTAAATTTTACAATCGAGATTATTATCAAATAAATATAATTATTTTACTAAAAACTTACATAGATCTCTTAAGCAGGAGGCCTTACATACTTGGTATATGTGTAGGGGAAACCCTTGTACCTAGGGCCATCGTGTACCTAGGGCCACCATGCTTTATTTAAATAATTATTATTTTACAACATTTTTACTCATTGGAGTGAGTGACAACATTGTTTCAAATCATAACAGCCATTTTTAATGAAAGCAAGAAGAAGCTATAGTTAAATAGAAAAGAAAGTCTTGATTTGATGATCAAAACTAAATTTTTTCACTTCAATTTGAAGTCTTATTTTGTAAAATTAAGTGCAAACTTATGTTTTAATGTATAGTAGATATTTTTTGTAATCATTAAAGGAAAAAATGATATAAAAACAAAGTTTGGTTTCTGCAGGTCTTTGGCTATGGAAGCCATTTTGCCAAAAACAACAACATCTTGTACCTAGGGCCATAATCTTGTCTTGTACCTAGGACCATGGCCTCTGGTAGAAAAGAGGTGGACGAAAACTTGGCAAGTGTAGAATTCTCACTGATACCCCCGAGAAAAATGAAAATCAAGCACAATTATTGAAAAAAGTACTTGATAAAAAAAAGGTTACGATATCTGTGTTTGAAACAGAAAATTTATGTGGGATCATCAAGGAGACAATGGAGAAAAAACATACATTAGAAAGTGGTGAAATAATAAACATTTCCTCCTTTAAGACATTGCCTACAATTAACATTTCTTCTTTACGAAGATTTTAGAAGTTGTGCATGAAAGAAATAATGCATACAATTTTTTTTTTATTGTAAACAACAATTTCAGTGTTTGGAAATAACTGGAACTAGGTACAATAGTGTTATTGTACCTAGGGCCATTTGTAATTTTTTTTAAATTTTCAATATCATTTACAAGTTTTTTTTTCTACACTTGATGTGATTTTTATTTAAAGAGAATAAAGCACGTAATGTATACAAACTATTTTTATTATTGTAAGTTAGTTATAAGTAAAGATACTGCCATTTGAAAATAGCCGGCCCTAGGTACAAGGGTTTCCCCTATCGTGTAAGAACTGACCCAAAAATCTCAGCGCGCAATTTAAACATATGTAAAAAGTATTGGAAGATGTTTAAAAAATTATTTCAGAGCATCAAAACTTTATTAAATATTAATGGGTATATCTGAAATATTGTCGAAATTGTAATGTAAATTAAACCAAGAGCGTTCGTTTAGCGTATGATTGTATCCCTTTTATGTATTTTATTTTTTACCCATATTTTTAAAAGGAAAATTATCGAAAACCTTTCTGCTAAAAATACCTTTTTGGTGAATAAGTGAAGGTGAAGCAAATAAACCATAAATTGTAAAGTGAAATGTCTGGTAGATATCATGCTTACCGGAAGAACAGTCATTACTTTTTCTTCTTTTTTAAGGAACACGTGTTTATCACTATGCGTCTTTAGAAACATTGCAAGTTATTGGATATGACAAAAAGTCATTTCTCAAGGTTTTTCGACCGCATTTGTATATGAGGAAACAGAGGTATTAGAGAAAAGCAGAACTTCCCGAGTCAATGGAAAATTCTTTCTTAAACATGTGCTTCCGAATGTCCAACATTCCCCGATTGAATGGTATCTACACTGGAGTTGAGGTTGTTGTTTTAAACGCCTCCTGGTCGGAATTTCTTCCAGATCAGGTCCATATTGGCTAGCGGGCTGACTTAGCAGGGTCCTACAGCAATTTTGACAGATCCCCCCCCCCGATATCTGGGGGATCATACTCTCTCCCACTCTCTCTGACCTCATAGATAAACTTGCCGGTCTACGGATTTAACGTGCCTATATCCGGCTACGACATGGAAGTATTTAATGGCGCTTGTCGGGATTCGCTCCGAGCATCCTCAGTACCGAGAGCCGACGCGCTATCACTAGGCTTCCTCGAGCGTAACACTGAAGTCCTGAATTGAACTTTACATTGTGACGTGCTGTCGAGAACATATCCTCGAGCCTTTCCCTGTTGAAGTATGCTTATTAATGCAAATAGGAAAACAGTTAACAACAAAGTACATAAATTGTCTGCTACATGCTTATCACGTTGATATTGGTAAAGGGTATCAGTACAGTAACGCGCGTTTTTGTCCTAAACATCATAGGTTGCTGGTTCCCCGCTTTCGTGAATGTTCTTTCACCTCCCGCGTAAATTTTGTTTTGAAAGCTACGTTGGCGAGAGGGAAACTTCGAATGTAATTCCTTTTAAGGAAACATTTTTTAGTTCATGTTTTAGAATTACAATTTTAAAATGGCATAACTCGCGATAGGAAAAATGAAGGACTTAAGAACCCTCTATGAAGAATTATGGTTAATTGTACTTGACGGTATAAAAGTAGTTGATTTAAAAAATCTAATCATTAAAAATGCAGACTATGAGTTCTCGAAAGAACTACTTTTCACTATAATGAACACTAGGAATCAAGAACACTTAGAAAAAATGCGTGAAGAAAATTTAGAAAAACGACGTGAGTTTGAGCTCGAGATGTTATGTCTAACCCAACAAAACCCAAGGCTAGATGTCATGAGTAATTTAGCTTATGACAAACCCAGTGTAGAGTTACAAAAGCTAATACCTAGGTTCAGTCCGAACGATGATGGTATGAGTCTCTTTTTAAAACTATACGAGCGACAGCTAAAATTCTTAAAAATTCTGGAAGACATTTGGGTAATCTATCTGATTAGTGCAGTACCCAGTGACATAGCAAAAGTATTGACAGATATTTCAGAGGTTATTTCAGAACTTATTAGTAGAGAACCTGAAGAAATGGCTCAAGAATATGAACACATCAAGGCGATGTTGCTCAAGATATTCAAGCTAGGTCCAAAAAGTCCGAGTTTTGTTTTCGCAACACCGAAAAGTTTCACATGTCACCTGGAAAGATTTCTTTTTTGAACCTAGAACCTATTTTGAAGGATAGCTTTCAGAATTAAAAATCGAAACTTTTGAACAGTGGCAAGAATTTATCATAACCGATCAAATCAAGAAGAGATGTTCTCAAGAGTATAAAGAACACTTCCTAGATGAGTGGGCAGAGATTACTCATCCAAATGAATTAGTCGAGAAGCTAGATAATTATGAAAACCTGAGGACAAATTTCCAGAAAATCAAGACCCGTGTTCTTACGGTAAAAAAAGGGAACTGGGCCAGACACTACGAAATGGGAGCAAATGGCCCTTTTCCGAAATAAGCTTCTACAAGCAAAACCAAAGAGAAAATTTAGTTGAGAATTTCAAAGGTACCCAAAAGCAACAGTCCGAAGATCGTCCAAAGTTGAAGTAATATGGGTGCTCTGCTCCAGGCATCATCCGTGCGAAATGTCCTTCCTACCTGCACTCCTTTTCCTAAAATCGAGTCGGCTCGATTCGAACGTGTCCAGATGAATACATGCTTAACTACGGCAGTTCCGGTATCCAATGTGAATCTATATGTTAATGGAATATATAGAAGAGCATGTGATCACACTGGTTCAAATCACACCCTAGCTGGTGAAACTCTGTATAAATTGCTTAAAGAACAAAGAGCCATATTCAGAAGACAACTTTGAACGTTTCCCTTCCAAACGGACAGGGTCATTTGAACATGTTCTAACGACTACCGTGACAATTGAAACTGAAGGAAGGAAATTCCAAGCCAACTTCATTGCATTACCTAGTGCAGAGGGAAATCCAACTCTTTTGGGAACAGACTTTCAGAAAGAGTCGATAATTGTAATAGATGTGAAGAACCAAAGTTGGTTAAACCCCAAATTAAGTTCTGCTTTACCAACCAGGCCAATATTTCCCCTGACAACCCTGTTGACGATGTAGATTTGAATTCATGCACCCTTCGGGAAGATGAAGGCAAGGAACTAAATGAAGAACAAAAGTCCAAGCTGGATAATCTGCTGAAGATGTATTATATGATCTTTCAGCCAGGGTGAGAGGCCATGTCTTATGTTGAACACCGTATCAATACTGGAAACCACCTTCCTGTGTCGTTTCCCCCCTTTCCGCATGACTTCTGAGAGGAAAGAAACCCTTAGTGGCGATCGAAGATCTACTCAATAAAGGAATTCTCCCGTAGTGTTGATCCCAAAACCTAATGGAACGGTACGCCTGTGCGTCGACTACCGGAAGCTAAATGCAATCACTACACTCGATTCGTATCTATTACTAGTCCAGTCAATGAATGCATGGAATATGCGAGAATTTTTGACTTCAGGACTTTGTTAGGAGTAGTTAGTAGGTAAACATACTAAAAGTCCCCGCCCCTGGGGGGTGAGCTAAAGGGGGGAGGGGGGTGGAAAGGTCCCATTTTTTGGTTTTTCACTTATATATCGGAAACGGTGCACTGTAGAAAAAATATTAAATATGAAAATGAAAGTTAATTAAATTTCCTATAAAATTGCCAATATACATATATGTCAAATTTCCAACGGTTTTCGAGATATACGTCATTGAAAATCTATAATTTTCGAAAAAATCATTTTTACCTGACTCTTTTTGTGAAATATTTGCTTCTAGTACCTCCCACGATCGTTTCTCAGAAAAATTGTCCAAGACGAAGTTGTAGAGCATTAAATTTCCTTCAATTTGATATACACTTTTGCCACTTTATCTTCAACCAATTGAATTGATTTTTTTTTTGGTTGGAATTGCACCCTGTCAGCAATGTAGGACCTAAACGAACCAGCAAATTTATGTCCCGCCGTGATGGCCCTCATGCTGCAATGACACAACAACCAGTTATGGAATTGTAAGTCTAGAGGCTATGGTTATGCCTTAAGGAACTTATCCCATTTCTGCCTTGAAGCCTTGCAAGAATGCTACTGATCTAACAATTGTCCCGTAGCGGAAACATGGTAGACCCAAAAAAGAAAACTGCTGGTTCCCCGTTGGGACGACGCAGAAACCAGAGAAGGAGGATTTAAAGCACGTTTTTGTCCTTAACACCAGGGGTTCTGGTTCCTCGCATCGGTGAATGTTCTTTTGCCTCCCGCGCAAATTTTAATCGAGTGTGTGTTGCTGTTCTGCGAATTATGTGATGTATGTTAAAACATTATAAGTATATTCTGTATATGTGTGGAGGCAACGACCACAGCAACATTGGATATAAACATCCTTTATTAGTTAAATATTAGAAAAATGAAAATAAACAGTTCGAGAGGGACGTCTTCCCATCTCGTAGTACAGCGATCGTCTGCAAAGCGGGAATACATCATGCTGGCGCACGCACTGACGTCACAAAGACAGTAGCGCCGCGTAACGTTTGGAGATGGAGATGGGATTGAATTTCCCATATTCGGCCCTCATGACCGGACAGGTGACCTCGCCTTAAGGTACACAGCAAAAATTTTCCAAAAATATTATAACACAGTTAAATACAAGTATAAAATAACAGTAAAAATGCAAAATATAAAATGGAACAAATAAAAATAGTGATACAGTACCATAGTTGGCTGGAAATAAACTGGCCAAAAAAAAGGCACAGCAAATACGAAATAACTAAAAGAAAACGCAATATTAGTGATGACAAGAAAAAAAATGGAAAATTATACAGAAGAAGGGAAAAAAATAATAAAGTTCTTGAGAGTGAATGGTCAATAGTTAGTTGTAAAAAAAAAGTAAGTTCAGTTGAATAAAAATATCAAGTAATATGCTTAATGTTGTTGCACCAAGGTTTCAGATATTCTGCACAAGTTGATGTTTTCAATGGTCCATCGAAGAATGCACACTTTTCAACATCATAAGTGTTGTTTGGTTTTACTTTTATAATTTTATATGGTCCAAGAAATTTTTGTTTGAGTTTGAGACCAGGACCAAACTGGGTACGCTTAATTGCTACAAGGTCATCGAGTTGGAATGGGTGAGCTTGTTTGCGTCTCAGATTATAAGTACGACGATTTTCGTCTTGGACTTTGCATATTTGTCGTTTAGCGTCTTTACGGAGATCATCACGTTTCTGGAGAAATGTAGTTTGGATTTCCTCGTTGATCATATCAACAATTTTGATGTCATGGGGAGAATGCATTTTAGTCCCAAAAATAATTTCGAATGGAGTGGAATTGATACTACATTGGAAGGTGGAGTTGATGATTTGTTGAACGGCTGGAACATGGGAATATCATTTTTCCGGGTTGTCGATAGAGAGTTTAGAAAGTACGGCGATGATGACGGAATTGAGAGGTTCAACTTGACCGTTCGATCTGGGAAGTCCAGCAGTAACAGCAATGTGACGTATATTCTGTTTTTCACAATACTCTTGAAATGCAGTAGACATAAACGCGGTACCTCTATCTGAAATTATCCGGGACGGATTACCGAAGACGGCTCTTTGGGTTTCCAACCTATTAATTACTTCAGCGGCGTCTGTAGACCGGGATGGGTATAACCACACAAATTTAGTAAAGGAGTCAATAACCGCAAAAATGTGCTTGTAACGCTTAGATGTACTGGTAAGTGGGCCTAGATGGTCAATATGGTACGCGTGCAGGGGTGTGTCGTCTTTTTCAATGGGATGCAGCATTCCATCTTGCTTTCTACGTTTTCTATTATTGAGGATGCATGTGACACAGTTATTGATGCATCGCTGAATTTTCTCTTTCAATTTCGGAATAAAAAATTATTTTTGCAACAATTCTTGAGTGCGTAGTACGGCGAAGTGGCCTCGTTCGTGAGCTGTCTGAATTATGTTCACCTGCATACCCTCGGGCACTACAAGTAAATCAGTTCCTTGAACGGTTTTGTATAGCAGATCATTTTTAACAATATAGTCATTATATGGTGCGGTTGAAAGAAGTTTTTTATACACTGCTGGCCACTGTAAATGCAACACCCTGAAGGAAACATGCAAATAACATGAAATTTACAACATGCATTAGCGGAGGTGAGATATGCAAATGATTAGAATTTCAGCGCAGACGCACATCACGCGCGTCTGTGGCGCCACTTCAAAGCGCTATTTAAGGCTTGGAGATTTCGACGATTTCAAGTTCGGAAATTGTGTTCTTGTGGTTTTTTCAAAAAAAAACGATCAATTATGCCTCGTCGAAAACAGCGATCATCTTTTGATCAAGTATCCGAGTTCGACAGAGGAAGGATAGTGGCCTACCGAGATTGTGGATTATCTTTCAGGGAAATCGGTAGTCGTGTTGGACGAAACCAAACAACTGTAATGCGGATATGTGATAGTTGGATGCAGGAGGGTACGACGGACCGGCGTGTTCGATCGCATACACCACAGCGCACCACTTCACGTTTTGACAGGCAAATTGTGCGCATGGCAGTGACGGATCGCTCAGTCACATCACGAACCATAGCACAGCACATGCAGTCTGTAACGCATCATCCAGTGTCTACGCGTACCATTCGACGCCGTTTACAGCAGAGTGGTCTGTCCGCAAGACGTCCATTGCTTTGTCTACCCTTGACGCAGAACCACAGACGTCTCCGCCGCCAATGGTGCGATGACAGAAGGATGTGGACGGCAGAATGGAATGAAATTGTCTTTACTGACGAGTCACGCTTCTGTCTGCAACACCACGATGGTCGCATTCGAGTCTGGAGACACCGTGAAGAGAGGATGCTGAACAGCTGCGTTATGCACCACCACACTGGTCCTGCACCGGGTATTATGGTATGGGGCGGTATTGGATATCACTCTCGCACACCTCTAGTACGCATTGCCGGTACTTTAAACAGCCAGCGCTACATCTCCGAGGTGTTGGAGCCAGTTGTCCTTCCTTACCTTCAGGGCTTGCCCACAGCCATATTTCAACAGGATAATGCGCGACCACACGTGGCACGCATTGTCCAACGGTTCTTCGTCAATCGCCAGATTGAATTGCTTCACTGGCCACCTCGCTCTCTGGATCTTTCGCCGATAGAAAACATGTGGTCCATGGTTGCTCTACGATTGACCCATATTCCATCCCCAGCTGCCACAGCAGATCAACTTTGGCAACGTGTGGAAGCTGCTTGGTCTGCTGTACCCCAAGAACTCATCCAAAGTCTCTTTGAATCAATGCCGAGGCGTGTGGCAGCGGTGATCTCCAACAATGGCGGCTACCCTGGCTACTGATTTTGGCAGGAACCACACTTCACATAAGTGTATAAATTTAATCATTTGATACTTGGTCAACATGTTATCTACAAAATAAATTTGTTGTGATATCTCTTGTCTTTCTTGGTGTTGCAATTTGGGTGGCCAGCAGTGTAGTTTCAATATGCTCGTCTGGCTGTTGTGCTTTTAGAAGTTGTATAAGGACACTGTCCTGAATAATCATGCAACATGGGCTTCTACTGAAGGCGTCAACGTGAACCATTTTCGAACCGGTACGGTGTTCGATTTCGTAATCAAAGTCTTGAAGATACAATGCCCATCGTGCTATACGTGAGTTAAGTTGTTTTTTACTTAGGGTCTTCACAAATGCATTGCAGTCAGTAACTATTTTAAAATGTGAACCAAGAACGTAGATACGGAATTTTTTAAGTGCTTCCACAATGGCAAGAACTTCAAGTTCGTAGCTTGTATATTTGTGTTCGTTGTCCAACGTCTTCTTGGAGATGTAGTAGACGGGGTGGAAACAATTATCTTCCTTGGATTTTTGTAGCAGGACTGCCCCCAAGCCATCAATTGATGCGTCAGTATGCATTTCAATAGGACTCTTTTGGTTAAAAATACTTAAAACGGGCTGTTGGGAAAGGAGGTGTTTTAATTTTTGAAATGCGGCTTTCTGATAAGTCTGAAATTGAAATGGGGTGTCCTTACGAAGCAGATCACTAAGGGGTTTTGCTATGGTGCAATAAGAGGGAAGGAATTTATGAAAATATCCAGTAAGACCCAAAAAAGGTTGGACATCTTTTGTATTTTTGGGATCAGGATAATTAAGAACGGCTTTAGTTTTGGAGGAGGAGGGGAACAGTTTTCCGTGCTCCACAATGTGGCCTAGAAATTCAATTTTGTTATATAGAAATTGTCACTTATTAAAGTTTATGTCAAGTCCATAATCACGAGCTACAATTAAAACAGTGTTCAGGCGTTCAAGAGCTTCAGATTCATTATTCGCGGGAATGATGAGATCATCCATGTATGGGAGTACAATACCTTTGGCAATAAGGTCACGAAAAACGGCATTTATGTATCGCATGAAAACAGAAGGGCAAGAGCTTAATCCAAATGGCATATATCGGAATTGAAATTGACCTGAATGCGTCACGAAACTAGTGTAACGACGACTTTTTTCGTTTACCAGGACATGAAAAAATCCATTTCGTAAATCGAGTGTACTGAATATGTTGGCATTTTGGAGACTATCCAAAATATCGTCGATCAAAGGTAAAGGGTAGTGATCCTTGACTAACTTACGATTTAATTGCCTATAGTCTATGTAAACTCTCGGCTGACCGTTCTTTCTACGAATGACAACGACTTGACTAGCGTACGGGGAAAAACATGGTTTTATAATTCTATTTGTTAACCATTCATCAATTTGAGCGTCCACTATATCACGTTCTGCAAATGGTAACCGTCGGGGTGTATGGAAAATTGGCTTATCGTCAGTAAGCGTTATATCAATTTCGATGTTCGCAGCTTTCGTTTTGTTAGGTTTGTAGGCTAACAATTGCTGTTCAACGTCATTTCGGGTTTGGCGAGAAATGTTAGGACCAATATCAAAAGAAGGAGGGTCGGCTGAAATTGTCATTACAAAATCGTCATGTGCGGCAGGATTATCAGGTTTTGAAATTTTTGAAAACATAGCACCGCCAGGTGTAATAGTTAAATTCGCTTGTTGGATGACATCGCAACCTAGTATGAGATCGAAAGTCATACAATTATTTGGAACAAAGGAGATATTCACTGGAAAAATTTGATTATCTATTTTAATTTCGGAAGCAAAAGAACCAATGACTTTAGTTTTTGAAAAACCGAAACCGGTTAGAATTGTAGTGATATTCGTCAACGGTGGTGATCCTAGTTTAATCCACTCGGAATGTTTAAGAAGCGTCGACTGCCAGTATCCATTAATCCCAAAAATGTATTATCAAAAATAACAACTGTTTTGCATATATTAGTGGGAGAAGTAATAACATGCACCGTGTTGACACCGTCATGAGTCTCGGAATTCTCAATTTGAGGAGTACGGCGGCAGTCCGCAGACTTGTGTCCAAATAAATTACAAGAAAGGCAACGAGAGCCACGAGAATGACTAGGGCAAGTCTTTGAGATATGTCCAATTGCATTACAATTAAAACAACGTTGGTGAGATTTAGCTGAGCTAGCAACAGTAAATTTTGAGTCACGTCTTTGGCGTGAAGTGTTTGGTTCCGTGCCGCGTCTTTGGTCATCGCCGACACGTAGAAAATTCGAACCAGTTGTGTTCCTCTGACGAACTACGGTTTCGTATGTTCGGAGTTTTTCTTTGAATTCCGTATAAGATTTTGCACCGTAAAGAATAATTTTCTCTGATGGGGTACCTGTATTCCTTGTATAGTATACTGAATGACGGAACATTCATCAATAGTATTAGTAGTTCGGTTTGCAATTTCACGCATCGCTATAAAATACTGCATTAAACTTTCATTAAAACGCATGTAACGTCTTTCGAGTTGTCTATGAATTTCAATGGATGTGATTCTATCAGAAAACTCGTTTATTAACGCGGTCTTAAATGAATCATACGAATTCAGATTTCTTTGAGAAAACAAAAAAGTTTTAGCAGGTCCTGTAATGAGGCGTTTGACAAAAACCAATTTTTGTTGATCACTGATAGCGGGAAATAAATTAAAGTTATCTTCTACGTCGGCAAAAAAAGAATGTACTGGATATAAATTATTGCCTGTGAACTGGAGATAGGAGGTTGAAAGGTCTCTTAACAAAAGCCAGAAGTGAGAACTCATAGAGTCGGGAATCAAAACATCGTTATTTATCAAAACATCATTTCTGTTAGGAGAGGCGTCAAGCCACGGTTGTTTAGTCTGAAGCATGGGAAAGCTTTGTAAATGGCCGGAAGTAACTTTAACCTACATTTGAATCATTTGCGGTAGACTCAGAAGGAAGAGTAATTTCGTTTTGAGCGTCGCATAAAAAACTCGTATCCAGAGAATTTTGAAATTTGGACAAATCGGAGAGGGTATAAAGAATATTATCGCATAACTCAATTTTGTTAGTACTGACATTATCTAAATGTAATAAATTAGCAACAGAAATAAAATCTGAGAGTGAAAAATCCTTCATTAAGCATTCTTTATGTTACGCGACATCGAATTCTGCGGGGAATGAGGAAAATTGACGTATTTTTTTCGCGATGAGCGGTTGAATTCAGTATAACCGAGTACTTTATTTAATAATTTTACGTTTTGGGTTGTTCCGTATGTGAGGGAGTTAGCAATTAAAGGGATATCACCTAAGATTAAGGCCATTATGAAAATTGAAACTAATTAATAACACATCTCAGAGGAAAAAAAATTTTAATCTAAGAAATTACGAAATTTTGAAACATAAACTAACAGGAAAACAAAAAAATGGGGCCTAATGTAATGGTGCTCCTTCGAATAGGTGAAGATATCATAAAAATATTAAAAGAATAAGTCAATCCGAAGGCTTTCATCATTACATTCAAACTGTTAAAATTGGAAACGACGGCTAGAGGCTGCACGGTAATTAAAGAGCGGAGCTGTCTGGTGTTTTGATGTGGAGGAAAAATAGTCTTACAGAAGCGGTCAGCTTGGGAGGTACGATCGCTAGACGCAGATAAGCGGGGCTGTCGCCAAAAGTGACGTTATACGACAATGATCTTTGTAAGAGGATTTACGAGGAGAAAACCACAAGCAACTTGGGAGGTTTGCGTGCGGTTTCCGTGTGGGCGTACGTCGGTGAAGCAGGGGCGGCCAATTAAAGAATGTTGAAGTGATGTAAGCAAATGAAATGATGGCAGTATCGGGAATGGATGAAAAGTAAATTAGAAGGAGGAGTCAAGAAAGAAGAACTGGATTTGAAATGACATAAATTGGGGAGTTTGAAAATTTAAGAAGCTCTCTCCCCCTCTCTCTAAAATAGCAAGCTCTCAGATCTCTCAGGGAGAGACTCCTGATTGTGGTAGTGTCGGGTCGGAGCTTCGGTTACCCGTTCTTTCTTGAGTTTCGCGTATCAGGTCGAGCTACGGTTACCCGTTGCCTCATAAGATTTTGTGTATAGGTTAGAGCTGCGGTTCTCCTTGTGTTCTACGGCGGTGGGTCGAAATTTGAGTTTCCCAAATACAGGTGTGAAATAAAATATAGTTGGTGTGGTGCGTGAATTTACGAGAGTTTTAAGAAGACGGAGGAGAAGGAAGTTGAAGCCCCTACCTATCTACGGATAGCCTCAACATACCTCAACTAACTAAATCAGAGGAATCATCAATCTTCTGAGGGTCAACTGAACCGAGTGAGTCGTAAAAATATTATTGTTTAGCTCAGTCCCTTTTGTTTTTAGTTGTTTTAAATAAGTTTTGTTTACGGTCAGAATAGGAGAATAAGAAATAGAATTGAATAAGTATTTTGAGTTTTGGTTATTTGTCGTGCGCTCCTTATTTCTTTTGAGAAGTAAATTTTAATTTTTATATTAAAGGACGAGAAACTGATTTTGTGTATGGCTAGGTGTGCTTACGAAAGTTATCATTAAAATAATAGGTATAAGATGTAAAATATTGTAAATAAATTAAGTTTAGTTAAATTTAACTATTTGTCTGTTTTAATTATCACGGTTGGTGTTTTCAGTGTAATATGATTGAAAAGTATCCTCTTAACTTTAGGTTTTTGCTATCTTTCAAATTTTGTTCGTCATTGCTAATCACGTCCAGAACTTTGGGTTATTAACAAATAAATCTTACACAACGCACCCAACTACCCCTTTCTAAAATAACTAATGTACTACCCCAACTAAATCACGCCCTAATAAATAATTTTTGAACGAGCAATACGACACCTACCTCGCTTAAGGGAACAGTCTTTGTGGCTCGAAGGGTATCCAATGAGAATAGGAAGAATAGTCCACGAAAATCCAGTCTAATTTTTTTATGTGAATGTCACTATCTAATAGTCACGTTATCCAGTAAAATAGCGCTATAGTTAGTAGTATAGGAATGGCACTAAGTTCTTGAAGATTACACAGTTCAGCACTGCATCAATCATTAATTTCGATTTAAACGTCCGTGACGAAAAGATTGTAGATTCTTTGGTTTGTTACAGGTGTTCTCGTAGAATCCTCTAGTAGATTAAAACAAATACCTTGGTGAGAGCAGCCCGTCTGCTGCAATTGGCACGTCAGCCAAAAGTCAAAATCAAAAGTGTTCACTGCCGTCTGCTGCGATGATACTTATTTTTTCAACGGCGCGCTTGTCTAGGGGAATCTTCTCAGCAGGGAAAGCGGAAGATGGGCCGAGCCCCCAAATGTGGGGAGGCAACGACCACAGCAACATTGGATATAAACATCCTTTATTAGTTAAATATTAGAAAAATGAAGATAAACAGATCGAGAGGGACGTCTTACCATCTCGGAGTACAGCGATCGTCTGCAAAGCGGGAATACATCATGCTGGCGCACGCACTGACGTCACACAGACAGTAGCGTCGCGTAACGTTTGGAGATGGAGATGGGATTGAATTTCCCATATATGTGATTGTCCGTTGTATATGTTTTGTGCCAAGATGGCCTGTCTTATAAAGATTCCATGTCCAGCTAGCCGGCTGTAGTGTTTTAATAACATTAGGACATTTGTCACAGTACACATTTTATTGAACTAATAATATTGCTACATTTACTTTATCAATATTATAAACCAGAAAAATAGTTTAATAAGGGTTTTTTCTACGGTTATCTTATTATTCTTATTATTTATTAATAACTGATGAAAAATAGGAGGCCGTAAAAAAAGTTTCACTCTTACAGAAGGATCCATGGTCTTCGAGCTTTCAAAGTTTCAACGTAATTTTTTGAAGGCAAATAAAAGGGGGATATTTCGTGCTCTTAAAAAATGCTTGAATGAGGAACGTAGTACCTGAAGAGTTAATTTAAGTATCTCGTATGATACATATGGCATTGCTATTCGAGATTAATGTCTAAGGGCCTGTTCACATAGGAGTCCGTTGCGTTGCGTTAAGGAAAAGATGACGTTGAGACGAAAATAAACCAATCATATGCGTCCAAACGAAATTTTTAACGCCTATGATTGGTTTATTTTCGTCTCAACGTCATCTTTTCCTTAACGCAACGCAACGGACTCCTATGTGAACAGGCCCTTAGGGTGACTGCCTTTTGAGGTTCTCTTCCTTAAGAGGAAACTGAGGGAATGAAATTCCATCCTCAAAATTTAACAACCCCGTTACTTTATTTAAGTACGATGGCCTAAAATTAGGAAGGGGTATTTTCACTCTGAATTTTCATGATAGAATTAGAATGAACTTAGTTGTGCGGGCTTAATGATAAAATTAACCAAACATGTGGGCGCGGAAGAAGTTAAAACAAGAAAAAAAATTTTTGAGATACCATCTCAGAGAAAATCTTAGCATGTTACTACTTTTTATCTGCATAAATGTACAAGACAAAGTAAAAGATGTTTTATAAAGGAAGGCAAATATTAACAATACAGGAGTTTACGATTTTAATGAAATAAATTTATTATTCCTAGTTCTGTTTAAGATAGGGAAAAGGGAACAAAAAAATAACAACATTATATAAAAATAAAATGTTTTATTTAAAAAAAAATAGAAAAAATATGCTGCTAATCAGGGCTCCCAGCTGGAAAAATGTAATATACCCAGATTGTATTAACAAAAACCTGACCTTTTTTAAATATATATATATATATATATATATATATATATATATATATATAATATATATATTAAGAAGGATTAATAAATGCAAATGCGAAAATACATACACCATTTTCTAAGAATACTTAATGTTATATTAAAGATATTTTATTTAATTGTCAGATTTTATCCATTTCTTCATTCCCCTCCAAGTTAATTTTCTGAAGCTCTTTTTTAAAAAAGTTTTTTTTATGCGTGCTTATCGGATTAACATTCTCCTTCTATTACGTCTTTTACCAGTTCTGATTTAGGTATCCAGGTGTGACAGTTTTCATGATATCTATTTATTGCCTGTTCTGCCATCATACGATTGTTTACAGTCTCAGTTTTAAGAGAATTTTTGTATTTTGTCTATTTTGTATATATTGTCTTTTAATTTGTGAAAAAACCTTTCTATGCACGCAGAGGAGTGGTGTAAAAAAATTAAATTGGTCACGAAGTGTGATTAGATTTTATATTTAGGATTATTGAATCCCTCATTGATATCACGTAACATACCAAAATTATGGGATGGTTTTGAAAGACGGAGATATATCATGATTCAACCGAAATGATCTCTGCTTGTATCATTTTAGAGTCAAACACATACTAACGTTGTTGTAATCTGTATTTTTTTTTTATTAAACTGTCTTTAAATTTAAATTTTACTTATAATAAGAAATAATTTTTTTTTGCCATATTTTTAACTTACAAGGGGGAAAACTCAGATTTTGATATATTTTCGGGGGAAAAAATATCTCGTACACTCATTGAAAAACCCAGATCTATGTTTTAAAAAAAATGGTTTGAGAGCCCTGGTTACAACCAAGCAGTCTAACATACGTAAATTGTATACCAGACAATATTGATTACGACTGATCTCGTTATTACCCGCAGAACTAGACGAAGCGAATATTTCGTTTATGCTTACATTATGATCCCTGCTCATGGAGAAAATTGCGAATTGCCTTTCGTCACTGTTAAAACATCGTTCGTTCTTGAAAGTTTGACCCTCTCTAGTTTGGCATTTCTATAATGAGAAACGAAATCAAAATACTTCTGTGTGAAACTTCTTTTTTGTTACACTGCTTATTATTCTTAATATATATGACGCTTATCAATTGAAAATTCCTTCTTTCATTTTCTTTCGCAAATTCATTTAGTGATATTATGACGATAACCAGCACACAACGCTTAGCATTATTTCAGCTGCATGAGATTTTTTTCAGTCGCTAAAAATTCTTCCATTTAGAGTCCTAGATTCTAATCTAAATTTTCAAAAAAAAATTATTCAAATAGCATGTTATCATAAATATCATTATGGTTGCAACAATAACACCCGCAAAATCACGCAAAATTATTCCCATCATGAATTTTTTCAGAATATTTTCAAAGATTCGAGTGAACTAAATAATTTGAGCTGAAAATTGCACCGAATTTTTCCAGCTGATCCTAATAATAACCCTCCAAAGTTTTGAACAGGACATCTAAAGAGTACATTCAATATTCCGAGAAAACTCCCGAATTTACTATTGAACCTAAAACTTCCCTATAAAATCTAAAATTTTTCGACTCGGCATAAAATTTGCCAATCTGTAGTTCCCAAAACTTCCTACTAAACCCGGAAACCCCGAAATTTCCAAAGGAACTTTTTTTCCAGGATATGTGTGACACCTTAGCCCATCCCTTTTTCTCTCTCTCTTTCTTTCTCTCAAACACACATAGACTCAGAATGTGAATTATATCGATTAAGAAACAAGTAAATACTTCATAAACACGTGTATTTTTCTGCAAAGAGAGTTATCTACCTCAAACACTACAATCTGGTTCAACGAATTCTCCCAAGCAACGAATAACAATTTTATTGTACATTCATGTAAATAAAATTATGTTGGCATAATTACTGGACATAAAGTTAAAAATTAGAATTTTTTGTCAGAGCATTTCTGGAATTAGTGAAATTTTATCAACTGTAGAGTTTTTACAATAACCAGTCTTAAATTCCTCTAAGTTTTTTAAAATTATTTATTTATTTATTTTTCAACGTTGAAAACTCCCAAACATATTTATGTACTATTCACTGTTCTCTGACATTTTAATTTGATACTAGTTGGTATCCGTCAAAACATGACGGCTAGATAGTAAATAAATGTACTAATACACAAATTATACTCAACACATCATTGCCAAATGTTGAAAATCATAATAATGCGCAGAAACAAATTAATATGTTTAAGTGGCCTCGTGCTTAGTGAGTATCTAAAGCCAGATTTAAAAAATGTCACTGGGCATGCGCAGAAACCAGTTTTTTTTAATTGTAAATTATCGCTAATTAAACAGCGCGAAATAAACAATTTCCATGAGGTTTAATCTTATATTTCACAAACATAACTATCATAAAGATAAAAATGGCAGAGAGAGATCTAGAGAGATTCCTCGGAATAAACATGTTTATCATTAAAACATATCACTGAGCATACGCAGAGACAGTGAGTTTCTAAAGCCAGATTTAAACATGCCACTGAGCATGCGTAGAAATGAATTTTTAATTGTAAATTATCGCTCACTAATGGAAATTGCGGTTACAAAAACCAAATTTGACACATCTACAGATTACAATCTTTCGTTTAAGACCAAAATGAAGTAAATTGACGCAGTGGTTTTCTCTCACGGACTGCCCAAAAAGTTGGCTTAGCAACTTAAATATATAGATATGCATTTGCATTACATTTAGGTAAAAATAAAGTAAATTTAAATTAAAGAGTAATTTTAAAATGATAAGCTTCAAATTAAAACACTGAAAATTATAAACTTCATTTATCTATATAAAACTAAACTAGAAAAAATTAATGAGAGGCGCAAACCTCAACCTAAGATGGTATTTATTAAATATTTGGTGAAATATTGAGAATGCTACTGTGATATCACCGTAGCAAATGAATTTTTAATTGTAAATTATCGCTCATTAATGGAAATTGCGGTTACAAAAACCAAATTTGACACATCTACAGATTACAATCTTTCGTTTAAGACCAAAATGAAGTAAACTGATGCAGTAGTTTTCTCTCACGGACTGCCCAAAAAGTTGGCTTAGCAACTTAAATATATAGATATGCATTTGCATTACATTTAGGTAAAAATAAAGGAAATTTAAATTAAAGAGTAATTTTAAAATGATAAGCTTCAAATTAAAACACTGAAAATTATAAACTTCATTTATCTATATAAAACTAAACTAGAAAAAATTAATGAGAGGCGCAAACCTCAACCTAAGATGGTATTTATTAAATATTTGGTGAAATATTGAGAATGCTACTGTGATATCACCGTAGCAAATGAATTTTTAATTGTAAATTATCGCTCATTAATGGAAATTGCGGTTACAAAAACCAAATTTGACACATCTACAGATTACAATCTTTCGTTTAAGACCAAAATGAAGTAAATTGACGCAGTGGTTTTCTTTCACGGACTGCCCCAAAAGTCGGCTTAATATATAGATTTAAAAGTTGTCTTCTAAAATATTTCTTTAAGCACTTAAGTTCATTTTGAGCTCAAGTGCATTGAACTCAAGCTCCGAAAGATGAGCTGATTTATCGAAATCATTCTCTCCCGATTATCTGTTTATCAACAAGATTTATTTTCTCTGCAATTATCTAGATATTTTCACGATAACAGAGGCCAATTAATATCCGGAGCTTGAACGATAACTTCATTGACATACATGTGAGAGGGAGAAAAGGGTATTATGTAAGTAATAGAGTGTCAAAATTCCATTCCATGGAAAAAAGTAAAATTTACATTATATATATAATAGACGTTGTCTCTGTATAACACTTCCGGGCTGTACTCATCTTTCAATTGAAGTCCTCAGTAAACAAACAGCCGGTTAGGCTTAATTTCAATTTCAGATGTGGATCAGAATTTTTTCTTACCAAAAAACTAATATCTTCTCCATCAAATCACGTTTGTTCAGCCTATTTTTCTATAAAACATTCAGAACTAAAAAAATTGGATGCTTTTAGCTGTATATTTAACAGTTTTTAAAAATCTGTTTACTTTTGCGCTGAATTCTGAAAGTAAATAAACTTGAATGTGAATGAATCAAGTAGTTTAAGTATTCATATCGCATAGTGATCTGTAAAAAACTGGATGGCAGTCTGCTACTCCAATCGCATGAAAAACTAAATAAATAAAAAATAATGAAAGGGTTTGCTTTTACGAGGTGTGGATTAAATGCAATATTGTTAGATAATTCGGAATATTTTTTAACTATCATATACTTTTTCCATTATGACGTCATTATTAGTATTATGACGTCAAAATGACGGGTTGGATGGCAGTCTACTACTCCAATCGCATGAAAAACTAAATAAATAAAAAATAATGAAAGGGTTTGCTTTTACAAGGTGTGGATTAAATGCAATATTGTTAGATAATTCGGGATATTTTTTAACCTTCATATACTTTTTCCATTTTGACGTCATTATTAGTATTATGACGTCAAAATGACGGGTTACCTTCTAGTTAGCTTAATAAAGAGACAGGGGCATGAATCCCAGCGAGTGAGTGACTCATCAGTGCAGCGGGTGCAAGACATAGGGCCTTGGGTAGTGCGAGATAAAGAAACAAAAATTGAGAAAAATATTTTTGAATCAGTTAAAAATAATTTCATTTGATTAGCTCGACTTTAATTTCACTGTCTAAACACGGAACTGGCAATACCATAATTGTGTATGTGGTACTATGGTATGCGAAGACTGTCAAAAAAAGGAACTAGGAGTATTTGAAATTTGACTCGTTAAGGGGACAATGGACCTTCAAACCTAACTTATTTTGTTTTGAATGGATTTGCTTGAAATTTGAATATGTGATTAGTACCATAGATATGTAGAAGTGGTTAAAATTTAATGATGAAATATTAATAATTTATGAATTGTGAATTATTAATTATATCAAAAATTGGCCTCATTAAAAATGTTCTAGGCGCATTTCTTTTGCATATAATATGGTCATTTTTATTTGCAGGATACCTTATAGAACTAACAATGAAACTTATTGCTTATTTTAAGCATTCATTAAAAATATAAAGAGAAAAAAAATAATAGTGAACACAGCCTTTTTATTAGGCAAAATACCTATAAATCATCTTTTCGAGTACAAAATTTAGAAATTTTGAGCTACGAAGCATAATTTTTTTCAGTAAGTTTTATTTGATGTACAGTGAAGTATATAAAACTTTAATTTCAAAGCAATACGATCATTAGAAATGCGCCCGGAGCAGTTTGAATATTCGTATGACACGAACATTTTTATTTTGAGAAAAACACATTTAAAGTTATTGCTGTTAGTAACCACATAATATCTAAATTAAATACAAATGCCTATAACTAGGAAAGTAATCACAGAAATAAAAAATTCTTTTTGCAACACATTCCTACTCGCCCGTAGTTTCACAATTCAATAAAATAAAAAAAATCGAATTTTTGGACAAATTTCACAATTTTGAAAGTCCACTGTCCCCTTAATAACGATATAAAAAATTAGAAAACAATGAATTAGAAAAACATTAGTGGAATTTTGTAGTATTTTATAGCAAATATGTAGACGAAGATTTAATTCAAGAAATTATTTCATTAAAAGAATTGATTTTCAATGAAAAAGATATAATTTGTGTGCAGGATATATTGCAAAATGCATTAAATAACAATTACAATGAACTTTTTCCAAATGTATTAAATAAACTAGGAATTTTCTCTACATCGCCTGTGGTTATATCAAGTGCAGCACGTTCATTTAGTAAATCAAAGCTAACCAAAAATTACTTTCGTTTAACATTGTGTTCAGAACGATTAAATGAACATGCTATATTAACTATTAAGAGAGTCATTGTTAAAAATTGTTGTTTTTCGAATATTATTAAGGATATGGCAATAAAATGTCACATGTTAATGTTTATTTATTTTATTTGTTTATTTGTTTATTTCATTTTCTTTATTACTGTTTCTACTTTTTTCTTGAAAAGATGCTATGTTTTTTTATGATTAGAAACTGTTTGGGGCCCCAAAATATTGGTGTGATATTCATTGAAGTTGCTCTCAGGAGACGAATGAGAAGTCTAGGTACATAATGTTGAATGTAATCGATGTTTGCCCCAACAGCACTATATCGAACAATGAATAAAAACTGTGAATGAGTAAATATATGTGTGTGCGTATATAACTGAGAAACATTTTGGAAAAAAAATTCGCATTTGTTCATTAAAACAACAACTACAATATAAAAGTTTGAAGAGCTAGTACGTTCGAGTTTAATTCACTTTTAAATCAAAATATTATTATTATAAATTTGATAAACAAAAAAATGAGAATACGTAATTTTAAGCTATTATTTCAGACCAAATAAAGTCAGTAATTATTAATAAAATATTAAATTTAATATTAAAATAAAACCATTGTATATTATTATATTTGCCATAATATCTTTGTTTTAAACTTAAAATATTATTTTTCCAGATTCCATAAGCATGTTATTTTTTTATACAGTTTGGTATTTCAGTTATAAAAAAATAATTATTAATTTTTGTTTATCAAAGCATTGCTGATAAAGTACTAGGAAGCATGTTCCATGCTATATCTTTTTCGCTTGATTTCTTAACTGTGACTTCGTCGTTTGTTCCGAGTGATTGGGCAGAATGCGTACTAGCAGCTTTAATCTATGTTCTTGAGGTCCTTTTATAACCTCCATATTTAGAAGGATTGCCCTGTCTCAAGTTTTGTCTATCTCTTAGATCATAACTTTCAGAAACAATCCCTCATTTAATGTTAATGTCGGCACTGTTGACAAAGAGATATTATTATCTTCTACAGTGGCGCACTCAGGATTTAATCTTAGAAGGGGGGGGGGGATTGAACGGATAAGAATATTTTTAGAGCAAATTCAATAAAATTCATAAGGTTATTATAAAAATTTATTTAAAGAATAAAATCCAATTTTCATTTCTTTTAACAAAGCTCTTGTATGTCTTCAGTCGTGGTTACAATAATCTCCCTTTGTATATATGACAAAGCACGTCCGTTGAAGCGTTATTGTGTCATAGTATATCTTAAATAGGTTTTTAAAATGCATAAGGTAGAAAATGACCTTTTCATTGACACATGTTGTTACCGGAAGCGCTGCAAATATTTTTAATAAGTTATAGATACTAGGATAAATCATTTTGTCACACCTAGAAACTGCACCAATGGTATTGTTGAATGGAGCTATTGCAAACAGTTTTTCACATTTTTTAAAACACAACTTGAATTCGGAGATCAAAACTGGTGGATTTGTCGATGTCAAATTGCGGGCACGACGTTCACTCAACTGACGAAAGTCTTCCATTGCGCTTGCTGTCGGAGCCTTTTTACCATTTGGTAGGATTTTAAAAAAAGTTCAATTTTTTTTTTTTTTTTTTTTTTTTTAAACTAATCCCATATTGTCTAGCAAGGCTAGACAATCTCCATAAAACTAAAAATATCCAAAAAGTCTAAAAACAGTAGAGGGTTTAGAAGGACCTCGTCCTTAGTAAAACCCAAACAAGCCAAAATATGGGCAGGGGAGGCCATGTCGGCAGAGCACCAGTGGCCCCCCCTGGAAGATCTTCTGACGCTGCCGAAAAGTGAGTGCTTTAATATGACCACTCATGAAGCGCGAGAAGGCTGTTTGATATTTTCTGGGCTTGATCTGAAAAGACCCACCCGGACTTCTTCCAAAGTACCATGGGTGGCAAGGAGGAGTTCTCCAAAGATGGTTTTGTTCAATCTTCTTAAGGGAGTAAATCTCTCTAAAAGTAAGAGCCTCACAAGGGCTCACGTACTCCTCAGCCGCAGTCCTGGCTAAAAAGTTGGCCCTTTCATTACTGCCGATCCCAACAGTGAATGTGTTGGGAATGTTGGGTTTCAAAATGTTGCGGTGCCCAGATAAACATCATGAAGTTCAGTCATAAAATGGAATAAAAACAGTTCTCTTTAAATATCGGTTGGAAAATCGGACCTTGACATTAGTAACTCTCCAGAGATGGAAAGCTAAGTTTCAAGCTCAAGATATGCTTTTCAATAAACTCAAAGCAAAATAGCACAGAATGCGAACGTTTAGTAAACGATTTGAGAATACACGCTACGCATCGCATACGACCTATGACTGAGCATTTGCAGTGATCGCCATTACATAATACATGTGCCCCCAGCACTACTTCGTGCGCCTTGTGTTCATAGCGGCCGAGATACCCGAGACTTGTAGGATATTCCGACCTTGCGTAACCGCTCATTCATAAATACTAGTTTAGAAATAGTAGACACGACCTTGCATAAATTTAAAGAAAAATGAATTTTAACTAGAAAAAGATTTTTGGAATATTTTCTCGGGTTTTTCCCCGTTTTCTTAAGGCGGGGGGATCTTTAATAAATAATTTTTAGTTTCATCTTCCGACCATAATTCCGACTACATTTCCTTTTCGATAGAGACAATAGTAAAATTACTCGAAGTGTTTTGACCTTCGGTGTTCCTGTATGAAGTGCCGCTCCATTTTAGAGCAGAGCTCAAGCGTTTTGAAGAGCTTGCAGGTGTGGGTAAAAATGTATCTAGTATTTTAAAACCCCGAAGAGCAGATATTGGGTCATCAATTTTCGAAAAGCTTAAAAATGGTCATGTCGTGGTATTCAGGGTTCGGATAAATTATACTCAGTTCAATTTTAAGTATAATGTATTTGCTTGTGGTTCCATGCAGAATTTTAGGCTATTTTTAATTTCGCCAGGAAAGTATATCGTATCAAATATAAAGTTAAAATCTGTGGTTATAAAATTTATAGCATGCTAAGGGATTAAAAAAATTTAATTTTTAAAGTGTTCAGGGGTCAGGGTCAAAACTCTACCACTCCTTCACTAGAACCCAAAAAATATGTTAGAATATATGTTATTTTTCAATTCCCCCAACACAGAAATGATTATTCCCACTCAAAAGTAAACCCCCCCCTTAAGGCGACAATGGACCTTCAGATTGACAAAAATATGTCCCCAAAACGATTTTTTTTTCTTTCAGAAAATGATTCTGCAACTCCTCAGCTTTAAATTTAAAAAAGTATGTTGATCCGATCATTATTAACCGAGTTATAAGTATTTTTTTCAAACGTAAACAATGGAAATGTTAAACAAATTAAAACCTTAAATGCTATTTTCTCAAAACAAGTTTTCATGTCGCTTCGGTAAGTTCAAAATGTTCCATGCGTCATAATTTTTCTTAAATTTTCATAAAATTTCATAAAATGATTATTTATATATGTTAGAATAAAACTTAGTAATCAGTTCATTATACTATTTTAAAACAACTTAAAATTTGTACAATAAAATAAATTTTTTTGATAAAATTTTGCATAAAATGACCTATTTTTATCGATTTCTTTTCTAGTTTTTATGAATAAGACTGTCAATCAAATATTGCTACTAACTTTTATTATAACTATATAAAGCTAGCTTAAGAGAGAAAATTAGATATATGAGATAAATATTAACGCGCATGGAGCACTTTTAAATAGAGTCATTAACAAACTGATTTTAATTAATATCTTAATTAATTACATTCTGATTTTTTTGTTAAATTTAGAATTTCCATCTCTAAACAACACTGTATAAGTATACAAAATTTCATAGCAATTGGTTAATAAATAAAAAAAAAGTTTTTCATGGTCCATTGTCGCCTTAAGAAGGTTTCACTGAATGCGGGTCTAATCCTCTATGTAACGCAGCCCACACAAACGCATAAAATAAAACTGCATTCAACATCTGACGTTTCAATCGAACCTAATAGGTACAAAGGTTGCCTCAATAATATAACTTTTTATTTCATCTAATATAACTTGGTGCAAGTATGATAGCATTTTGTACTGCTGGAGAGGTTCCGCGAAACACAGAATCAGTTTTTTAATGCTTGTCATGGTGCATATGCATTCGTGCAGAGTTCTCTGCATGCAGACCCCCGACTCCTGTCATCACATTAGTCACGGTAAGCCCCCAAGGTCCCTCGTGTTTCTTGATCTAGTGTCCCCCGCCCCCATTGTCACCATTTGACCCCCGGGACCCCGGGTTCTTTGATGCTCTACATCAGGACCGAAAGAGGAGGCGATCCACGCATATACAGAGTACGGAGTGAACATCAATCACTGGATTCCCCAAGGCACAGCAGAGCAGAGTGCATGAATGCAAACGCAGCATCAGAAGGAGGATCCTATACCTCAGAGGCACCAAAAATTCTAAATAGTTCCCTCATTTGGAAGATTCCTCTGATTCGTTGCGACTTCGTAGAGGAAGTTCTTGCTTGTATAAGAAGCAAAATGCATCGATCAATTTTTAAGACCTTTGTTTTTTCACTAGTTCCTTGTGTGGATTTACGTTGGTCATACGTTGAGAGCCTACCTCAAAAACTTTTTTTGTTCACCAAATAATTTGCAACTTACAAAAGAACCTACAAACGATCGCTCCTACATATGATCAACGGATCGATCTTATATGATAGACAAACTGCATGATACAGTGTAGATTATGCTAAAAAGTTTCAATTTTAATTCACTCTCCATTAAAATTTAGATAAGGAAACAGGGCTAACTAATAGAAAAACTTCTTTAATTTTTCCCAGCTTATATAACAATAAAAAAATTGAGACACTATGGGTAACAGAAAAATTAACGAGTGTAATATTTCCCTACTTTTATCTATGCTTGATAGACTGTGTTATTTGGACCAAGGTCTTTCATTTATGAGTATTTCTTAAGTTTACGGAAATATTTTGATAAAAGTTGGTTTTTATTGTGCATTCTAAAATACAATTATGGCTTCTTATATTAAAAAAATAATTAATATACACTATTGAAGAAATACAAAATTATTCGAAAATTTTACAGATAACGATAATTTTTTTTTAAATAACACGACATTACAATAGTGGATCAAACGACAGTAAAACGGCAGTACAATAGTAAGTCAGAAGTAAAATAGAATATTTGTACTATTAACGATAAGGCAGGATGTAAGAGGCATTGTGCAGAACTGATAATAACACACTTGTCAATCACAAATATCACTGCTCAAATGATTTTGTCTATGCATTCAGGGAAATAGTAAGTCACAGTTTCCTCACCTTACGTATAATACCTCACCTTCTTTCTGCGATGAGTCATCATTTTGTAATAACCAATCTGAATGTAAGTATCTGAGTTACGTTGGTGGTTTGTTTTCATGTCATGCAGGAAAAATTTATGTTAAAATGAGTCATCGTAATTTGTAGTCAACGTTAATATGAAACCTTGCTTTGAATTGATCTGTAATGAACTGATCCAACATTAATTCACTATCAACTGGCTATCCTTCATAGAATTTTCACAGCTGAAGAGTTGAGTGAGTATACCAGCTCACAACATATTATTCCACATTAGGCGTCGCATTCAATTGATACAAATTATTAATTACAGTGTTTAGAGACGATTAAAGACTTTTAAGAAATGCATACAGCAAGCTCAAATTACAGTTGACCTCATTATGAAATGGCTAAACTGAGATTATATTTGAAAATTAGCACAAGAAAGAAAGTACGTACTATACATTGGCTTTTTATAGAAGTGATTACCCCTTAAATCGGCTGCATAAAAGAGAGCATTTCGCACTTCATTCACCGGGTTCTTAAGGGAACCATCGAAGGTATATCTCGTTTCTGTTAAAAAGCCGAATATGCTAATCCAATGGTTCTCAACCAGTGGTACGCGTACCTCTTGGGGGTACGCGAAAATCTGTAAGGGGTACGCGGTTACCTACCAAAAAGTATATTTATACATGCTAGAATTTAATTGTGATAAAAGTTTGAGTAATGATTTAAAAATGAAAACTATCAGTAAAGCAGCAAACAAACACGTCGCTCGTCGCAAGCAAACACAAAGAACTAGCAGACATTTCTGTGAAGTACTTTCTGGGGTTTACGATAACTTACTTGGGCGAAAAAGGATTTTCAGGTTTAACTTACCTGAAGAACAAGTATAGAAACATGCTTAATATTGAGGATTATTTACGGCTGTATTTGACCAAGCTGGAGCCAAACATTGATGAACATTGTAAACAAAAACAAGCCCAGCGTTCCCACTAATTATTTTCTGAGACTTTTTTAATTTTATGTCTGATTAATAAAAACTTTATAATAAAATGTCCATTAAAATAAATGTTTGTTTTTAATTTAAATTACCTATTCGTGATTAAACTTTAACAGTTTAATATTTAAACTTTAACTACTTAATATTACACATTTTAATAAAACTTAAGTGTTTTTGTTGGGGGTACGGATAGTTAATGACACACAAAAAGGGGTACATGGGTTGAAAAAGGTTGAGAACCACTGTGATAATCTATCAAATTACTGAAGGTTTGCAACACTTTTCATTCCCTTACAATCTTTTATACAGTTAATAATTTCTGAACTAAATAGTTGTGCTTTTAAACATATTTTCAGGCATATATAATTGTTTTTTTTGAAAATAAACTGAAAATTTTCATTCCTTCGTGTCATCATATAACCCGTGTCATCCTTTAATGAAAACATAACAATTATTTGCAGAAATACACAATTTTAACAATCATACAGGCACGCACGAAAATATACTGCTATCAGCTCGAAATCATTGGATCGACTGACAGACATCCTTTCTCAGCAAGCAGAGTTCAGAGGGTGTCGGCACGTCGGCACGTCGGCACGAACGCTAGTAGTTATTTCCGTCCACGGAGTCAGAGAAAGTTTTAGGGATTGCTTCTTACGATCCCGGCGGCTGTTTGCAATGCCGCTTTACGCTGTTAGGGCATCATGAGAGTTTTGGGGAATCAGTGATGGTACACAGTTTGTGCAGCTACACATATGAGAGTTTTTACTTAATGATGCCCTGTTTAAACCAGTTGGTTACACTAGTGTTTTTTAAGAATTTTTTAAAAAACAAGACTTATTCTTCCACAAAATACACTGAAGTGCCACTGAATTAGGGATAGCAAAACCTATGCAAATTGTGTAGCACTGCGCATCATGTATGCGCAAGTGAGGGCGCTGTGGTAACTGCATATATAGCGCGTACTGTGGTTGTTCTGAATTAGTTCTTGGAATTGTCAGTATGGATAAACTGCCTTATTCAGATTTAGACGCCTTCGATCGCGGACAAATCGTAGGTCCGCGACGCATGGGCCATTCAATTTCCGAAATCGTCAGACAGCTAGGATTTTCAAGGTCAACAGTGTCAATAGTATACCAAGAATACATGGATGGTGGAAAAAAAACTAGCGATCGGGCAAACTGCAAAGTACAATTAGCCTTGACAGTGCGTGGTGAGAGACGGCTCAGGCCTATTGTACGTAGCCAGCGAAGCCAAACATTAGCTCAAATTACCACCCAGTTTAAGGACGGTGCCAGTCGTACAGTCAGTAAACGGACTGTGCAACGCTCGCTTCACCGTATGGGTTTCGGGAGCCGTCGCCCTACGAGAGTACCATTGCTCTATACTCGCCATTGGGCTGCACGTCTTGCCTGGGCAAGAGAGCACAGAGACTGGAGTGTAGAGGACTGGAAACGAGTAGCATGGAGTGATGAGTCTCGATTCCGACTACTTAACGCCGACGGGAGGCTGAGGATATGGCGTCAGGCTCATGAAGCCACGGATCCTGCATGCCTGGCTGGAACTGTACAAGGGCATGCTGGCTCAATCATGGTCTGGGGTGTTTTTTCGTGGCACAGTTTGGGATCTTTGGTGCGTGTACCAACCTCCCTCAATGCAATTCGGTACGTAGAGTTGCTGGGTGATCACCTCCATCCGTTTATGCTGTTCTGTTATCCGCACGGTAATGGAGTTTTCCAGCAAGACAACTGTACCTCTCACAAGTCCCGGTTGGCTACTGGCTGGTTGGATGAGCATTCCTCTGACTTCTCTGTTATGAATTGGCCACCTAGAAGCCCAGACTTAAATCATATTGAGCATCTTTGGGATGTTTTGGAACAAGGCGTGAAAGGCCATCACACAGCACCAAAGAACCTTACTGAATTATGGACAGCTTTAGCCAATATTTGGCAAGCCATTCCCGTGGAACATTTCCAGAAACTTGTTGAATCTATGCCTCGTCGTGTGGCAGCCGTTATCAAGGCCAGAGGAGGACCAACTCGTTACTAGGTAGGTATCCCTAATTCAGTGGCACTTCAGTGTATATATATATATAAAACATACATACACAAACATACATACACGCACACACACACACACACACATATATATATATATATATATATATATATATGTGTGTGTGTGTGTGTGTGTGTGTGTGTGTGTGTGTGTGTGTGCGTGTGTGTGTGTGTGTGTGCGTGTATGTATGTTTGTCGGCGGTTGTGTAACAAAAAAATGCTTGCTCCTAGTTTTAACCGAAAGCGTATTCTAAATTATCCTTTTATAACAAAATACTAAGAATATACATATATATATATATATATATATATATATATATATATATACACACACATACATATATACATACATATGTACACATACATATGTATATATATATAAATATATATATATATATATATATATATATATATATATATATATATATATATACATATATATATACACATATACACATATATATGCGGGAGCGAGTTACTTTCAGCCGCTAGAGGGCCCTCCCACCACTTCCTGTTTGAAGACGAAATACGCCAGTTGGAAGTACGCTCTCGCGGAGGAGAGATCGCTTTGCTCGAGTAGGAGCTAAGAAACCCCATTTGCATTATATTATATGTTTAAGTATCTTGTGTCGTGATAAAATAAACCCTGTGAGTGTGTATGAAGGCGTCGTTCCTCAGTTCCAGCACACCCCATATATATATATATATATATATATATATATATATATATATATATATATATATATATATATATATATGTGTGTGTGTGTGTGTGTGATAATAACGGCCCACCATTATATATCTAAAGCGTATTTAAAATTACCCTGTTAATAAAGCACGACCCTTTTTCCAAAATTGGAACCTAAAAGTAAAATAAAATAAATTATATTATCTCTGCAGATCATTATACAGGCATGTGAAGTAGCTGAACTCAATAACATCCCCAGATATGAGTGTTATAAGTTATGAGATTCCGAATGTCAGTATAGTGTCAAAAATCTTGAAGAGCCCTCGAACTACTCTGAATTTATAGGTTCTGTAACGTCAAAAACCACACTTTGCAAGAATTTTATGGCCACTTATCCTGCATTCAGGTCAAGAGGTCGCGGTTATAACAAGCGCGGGATCTAGCAGTAAAGTCCCCGATAAACTTAAGTGGACACGTGAACTCCACGAATCTGAAGTCGCCCAATTAAAATATTAAGAAGTAGTTAGGCCCTCTGGCGTCAATATCGCAAAGCACTTATTTACGATTTGCGTGAAAAGAAGATTTCTGTCTTTTGGGGTCTAACTCTCGTTGCTGTCGGACCTATGGTCCGCTTCTGTCTTGTAACGTAATCCGCGCCTCGTCAGGTCAAGTCATGTGGCCGCTGCAGCTAATGCCTGCAAATAAATAAAGCAAATCCTCGAAGTTGTGTATTTCATCAATGGCTCCAAGAGTGCGTGTCTCGCCTAAGGTTCGTAAGTGATTCCCTGGATCTACAATTCGCCCGACTGCATCATATCTTCGTGACAGCTACGCCTCCGATTAGGGCTATGCCTCTCCTCCACGGCGTGAGGTACGGGACATCACACACATATATATATATATATATATATATATATATATATATATATATATATATATATATATATATATATATATATATATATATGATATATATATATATATGTATATATATATATATATATATATATATATATATATATATATATATATATATATATATATATATATATATATATATAGTAACCACCGCTTATAGTGATCACTGGTTATAAGAATCAACCGTTTATAACAATCAATATCACGAAAACAAAAACAAATGAATTATTTCCATGTTAAAATTTTCGCTTTAAAGAATCAATCCACCGGTTTTAAGAATCAGTTTACACTCTTCGCTTTACTTCCATTTTTCCAAAAAACCTACTTAAACCCTCAAAAGGCACGAAGTTCGTTCTTTTTTTTAAAGAAAGATTGATAAGATGGGATGGAATATAGTCGTAAAATTCACCCCTTTCTTTATTAGACATAACATAATCGCTTCCCCTTAAACGCTTTACCACAACACTGTCCTATTAGCTTGACCCGGGGTCAACTTTACCCGTCCGAGTAAATCTTCGTCTGAGACTATAAGTATTGAAAGAGGTATAAACAGCCTTCTGAAAACTTCATTACGTCAAACTACAGTAGAAAACTTTTTCTTGCTCCCTTCCTGTAGTTGAAATGTTAAAACTGTTAAGCAGGTATGTTGTAACTTGTAACAAATATTGTATTTTTTTCTTCTCTTACTATAATCATGTGTATCTACTTATAGGTCTAAAAATTAAGTTTTATTTTTAAAACTATAAAAAATTTTAATAAAAGATAGTTAATCTAAATTAAAGAGTATTTTATGGTAAATTATCTAATATATGTATATATAGGTGTGTGTGTTCCAGTCCAAAAACCTAAATTTCGGTTATAAGAATCAACCGCTTATAAGAATCAAAAACAGTAATAACAAACGTGATTCTTATAAGCGGAAATCACTGTATATATACAGAGGCTGTTCGCACATTTTTTAGACGATTTTGGTAAACGGTAATAAAAAATCGTTTGCTGCAAAAGAAATAATTGCAATTGTACTATGTTTTTAAAAGTCAAAATTATCGTCTCCGGCTTGAAAGTTTTGTTTTTATTCAAAATGGCGTTTTTAACAAAGCAGTGGTTCGAAGGCTCCATTTATTCTCTTTCCGAAGAGAAATATGCATACTCCGTTATCCAAAAACGATGTGAGAGTCATGGTTTTGTGATATCTAAAGCGTCGATAGGTAATATCGTCAACAAGAAAGGAAAAAAACGTCAAATTGGAGCCTCAAGTGGCACAAAAATTCCAAACAAGTACCCAAGGAAAAAACGGACATCTTCGACTATTGCAAAGGTACGTTGTTTAATGTTAAAAGAAAATCCCCCTAGTCAAAGGACAGTTGCAAAATCATTAAAATGCTCGGTGTCCACTGTAAACAAAATGATAAACGTTGAATTAAATCTTAAGAAAGGGTAAAAACGCAATGTGCATCGTCTTCTTCCAAATCATATCGCTGAACGCAGGACACGCTGCAGAATTCTATATGAGAAACACTTATCCAAAGAAAAATGGAAAACAATTGTCACAATAGATGAATTATGGGTGTATTTAGATGATTGCAACAAAAAAATAGCCATTTATTATCATAAAGGGGAGAAAAAAATTTAAGTACATGGTTCAAAGAATCGAAAGAAAGTTTTTCTAAGGGATTCATGATTGTTGCTGGTTTTTCTTATAATGGCAAGTTAAAAATAAAGAGAGTGGAAAAAAATGTCAAGATTAACTCCAAATACTATCAGGAACATATTTTATCGTCAATTTTTCTGAATGTAATACCATCCCTTTACCCACAGTGCCATCAATCTGTGAGACTCCATCAGGACAAAGCTAGCAGTCACACATCAAAATCCACTGTAAATTTCCTAAAAGAAATGGAAGAAAAAACTGGTATCAAGGCCATACCCTTCACTGATATCCCTATTAAATCTCCCGATGTATCACCTATGGATTTTTGTGCTTTCGGACTTTTAAAATCTGCATTATCCAAACGTTGTCCCAAAACCCTTACAGGACTCTGGAAATCTGTTCAGAAGGAATGGGATAGAATACCTCTACTGACACTTCAAAAGGCATTATTATCCTGGAAATTGCGGTGTCGAAAGATAGTTCAGAATAAGGGATGTCAAATAGAACATTTAAAACACAAGAATTTTATGTAATTTAGTTTTGTGAATACAATATACATCGTCTAAAAAATGTGTGAACAGCCTCTGTATATATACAGCGTTTGAGTTAAGGAAAGTGCTCTCTTTTTTTTTAAGCGCTCAGTTTCATCGATAATAAATTAAGTTTACAGAGACTGTTCACACATTTTTTAGACGATGTATATTGTATTCACAAAACTAAATTACATAAAATTCTTGTGTTTTAAGTGTTCTATTTGACATTCCTTATTCTGAACTATCTTTCGACACCGCAATTTCCAGGATAATAATGCCTTTTGAAGTGTCAGTAGAGGTATTCTATCCCATTCCTTCTGAACAGATTTCCAGAGTCCTGTAAGGGTTTTGGGACAACGTTTGGATAATGCAGATTTTAAAAGTCCGAAAGCACAAAAATCCATAGGTGATACATCGGGAGATTTAATAGGGATATCAGTGAAGGGTATGGCCTTGATACCAGTTTTTTGTTCCATTTCTTTTAGGAAATTTACAGTGGATTTTGATGTGTGACTGCTAGCTTTGTCCTGATGGAGTCTCACAGATTGATGGCACTGTGGGTAAAGCGATGGTATTTCATTCAGAAAAATTGGCGATAAAATATGTTCCTGATAGTATTTGGAGTTAATCTTGAAATTTTTTTCCACTCTCTTTATTTTTAACTTGCCATTATAAGAAAAACCAGCAACAATCAGGAATCCCTTAGAAAAACTTTCTTTCGATTCTTTGAACCATGTACTTAATTTTTTTTCGCCCCTTTTATGAGAATAAATGGCTCTTTTTTTGTTGCAATCATTTAAATACACCCATGATACATCTATTGTGACAATTGTTTTCCATTTTTCTTTGGATAAGTGTTTCTCATATAGAATTCTGCAGCGTGTCCTGCGTTCAGCCATATGATTTGGAAGAAGACGATGCACATTGCGTTTTTTCGCTTTCTTAAGATTTAAATCAACGTTTTTCATTTTGTTTACAGTGGACACCGAGCATTTTAATGATTTTGCAACTGTCCTTTGACTAGGGGGATTTTCTTTTAACATTAAACAACGTACCTTTGCAATAGTCGAAGATGTCCGTTTTTTCCTTGGATACTTGTTTGGACTTTTTGTCCCACTTGAGGCTCCAATTTGACGTTTTTTTCCTTTCTTGTTGACGATATTACCTATCGACGCTTTAGATATCACAAAACCATGACTCTCACATCGTTTTTGGATAACGGAGTATGCATATTTCTCTTCGGAAAGAGCATAAATGTAGCCTTCGAACCACTGCTTTGTTAAAAACGCCATTTTGAATAAAAACAAAACTTTCAAGCCGCAGACGATAGTTTTAACTTTTAAAAACATAGTACAATTGAAATTATTTCTTTTGCAGCAAACAATTTTTTATTACCGCTTACCAAAATTGTCTAAAAAATGTGCGAACAGCCTCTGTATATATACATATATATATACACACACACACACACGCACATATATATATATATATATATATATATATATATATATATATACAATTATACACACATATATATGAGAGAGAGAGAGACTTGCTGGTCGATCTTTATAACGATTTACGGAAACAGTTGAATGGGCATTCAGCTTGCTATGGAATTTTAAGTTACGGTTTTGTAGTCCGGTTCGAGCAGCGTTAAATCCAATCATACAAGCCAATTGATGATAATAATACACTGCTGGCCACCGTAAATGCAACACCCTGAAGGAAACCCCTGAAGGAAACACCCTGAAGGAAATAACATGAAATTTACAACATGCATTAGCGGAGGTGAGATATGCAAATGATTAGAATTTCAGCGCAGACGCACATCACGCGCGCCTGTGGCGCCACTTCAAAGCGCTATTTAAGACTTGGAGATTTCAACGATTTCAAGTTCGGCAATAGTGTTTTTCTTGTGTTTTTTCAAAAAAAACGATCAATTATGCCTCGTCGAAAACAGCGATCATTTTTTGATCAAGTATCCGAGTTCGACAGAGGAAGGATAGTGGCCTACCGAGATTGTGGATTATCTTTCAGGGAAATCAGTAGTCGTGTTGGACGAAACTAAACAACTGTAATGCGGATATGTGATCGTTGGATGCAGGAGGGTACGACGGACCGGCGTGTTCGATCGCATCCACCTCAGCGCACCACTTCACGTGATGTCAGGAAAATTGTGCGCATGGCAGTGACGGATCGCTCAGTCACATCACGAACCATAGCACGGCACATGCAGTCTGTAACGCATCATCCAGTGTCTGCGCGTACCATTCGACGCCGTTTACAGCAGAGTGGTCTGTCCGCAAGACGTCCATTGCTTTGTCTACCCTTGACGCAGAACCACAGACGTCTCCGCCGCCAATGGTGCGATGACAGAAGGATGTGGACGGCAGAATGGAATGAAATTGTCTTTACTGACGAGTCACGCTTCTGTCTGCAACACCACGATGGTCGCATTCGAGTCTGGAGACACCGTGATGAAAGGATGCAGAACAGCTGCGTTATGCACCGCCACACTGGTCCTGCACCGGGTATTATGGTATGGGGCGGTATTGGATATCACTCTCGCACACCTCTAGTACGCATTGCCGGTACTTTAAACATCCAGCGCTACATCTCTGAGGTGTTGGAGCCAGTTGTCCTTCCTTACCTTCAGGGCTTGCCCACAGCCATATTTCAACAGGATAATGCGCGACCACACGTGGCATGCATTGTCCAACGGTTCTTCGTCAATCGCCAGATTGAATTGCTTCCCTGGCTGCCTCGCTCTCCGGATCTTTCACCGATATAAAACATGTGGTCTATGGTTGCTCTATGATTGACCCAGATTCCATCCCCAGTTGCCACAGCAGATCAACTTTGGCAACGTGTGGAAGCTGCTTGGTCTGCTGTACCCCAAGAACTCATCCAAAGTCTCTTTGAATCAATGCCGAGGCGTGTGGCAGCGGTGATCTCCAACAATGGCGGCTACTGTGGCTACTGATTTTGGCAGGAACTACACTTCACAGAAGTCTATAAATTTAATCATTTGATACTTGGTCAACATGTTATCTACAAAATAAATTTTGTTGTGATATCTCTTGTCTTTCTTGGTGTTGCAATTTGGGTGGCCAGCAGTTTAAGTTTTTTTAACTGTGCACATTATGATTATTTAATAGGTTAACATCTTATACAAAATATAAAAGGTTGGAAGCTATTTACATATTTACAAAGAGCAGAGATAATGGATATGGCGATTGTCTCCCAGTCGCCACAATTCGAAGCTCACACCAGCATATTGGAAATTTAGTTTCGTTTGTCCACGTGATTATCTGAGGTGTAATATGCCTGCGACAGCTAGACGCCAAACAGGAGAGTTATATAAGGGGAAAGACAATATTAAAAGTAGTGAATCAATAGAATAGAATTTAAACCGGTCTGGCGTTATTATTATAGGATAATTAATACTGGTGGGGGCGTTATTATTACAAAGTCCCCCCCCCCTTCCGAAAAAGACTTGCAAGGGACACGGCCTAAGTTCTTGGAGCAAGGCTTCCCTTCAGGTGAGAACAGCTAAAGAAATTTAGAAGAGAACTTTACAAAATTTTAGGTATAATTTTTTCGATATATAATTTTCTTTCTTCTAATAATTGTGTACCTTCAAATATTACTTTAAAAATAAAATTACCAATTTGGAAAGATAGGTGCTAGTACTAGTAAACAATGCACAAAATATAACAAAAAAGTACGATGTAACACTATTACTTCTAAAAGTCCTCGCATATCAATATTAAACATGAAATCTTAAAAACTTCATAACAGGGGAAAATACACATTGCATATTATAACATAATATGGATAACTTAATATTCAAAATAACAATAAACGGATTATTCACTATTCAAAATAATAATTCACAATGGTAACTCAAAATGATAATTCAAAATAGAATTTGTTTACAAACCAATTTGATAAAAATATGGTAAAAGTGGGTATGTGGAAAAATTATAACCAAGCATGGGGTAAGTTGTAGGGAAAATATGAGTGCGTAAACGAAGCTAACAATGCCATTTGTACACAATGTTATCAATTTTAATCTCAACAAATAAAACAGCTAATACTTAGAATCCAAAACTAGAAGTTTACACCTTACAAGCAGTGTGGAAAAATTTAGGCTGCGATATCTTAATTTGGATTCTAGTACAATTACAGTAAGTCTGCCAGTATTTTGATTTGGTTTCTATTCTTGTCTTCTTTAGAAAAAATATGATAAGGTCTCAATGAAACAGGAAGCTCAGACGTTAGTTAATTATGCTGGTGCTCTATCCTAATTAAACCTATATCCCACTTGTCTTTAGAAAATATGTGAGAAATTGTGCGAAAAAGAATTAAGTTCATCATTCTCTCTATTGACAATCTGGAAATTGTCAAACTTATTTTCAAAGGTCAGAGAAATATGACCCAATTCAGTTTGTGTATTATTTTGGGTTTCACAATTTCGGGTTTGGTATTTTTCACAATTTTGGGTTTTGTATTTCTTACACATGGGTACTTGGGTTACATGGGTATATCATACATAGGTTACATGGATGCATGGTACATGTGTTTGGTATTTCTTACACCTTGATTTACATTTGGTTTTGGATTTTGATTCAAACATTTGGAATTATTATTTCAAGGGTTTACAGATTTTAGAATTATTTGATATTTTTATAGCATTGTTTGAAATCTGAGTTATTTTTACTTGTACTTGCATGAACTAATTTGGCTTCATTTGAATTATTTCCATGGATTACATTTGATTCTTCACTCATGGCATTGGAATTGGTAGGGGTTATTAATTCTTCATTATCTGACATACTTATTAATTTTCCAGAACGTAAAACATTAGTTTCAATATTATATTACACGATGTGAAAAGTTTTTCAATAATTTAAATAATTGGAAATCAATACTCGTAAATAATATGCAAAATATAATCAAAAATATATCAATTTAAATCATTTCAGTATTTTTACTGACCTACCTTTAAAAACAAACTTAACCTTTTAAATTTTGAAAGCAAATTCTTCTTTCGGTTTACTGATTTTCACTCTTTTAAGGCTGCTTAAACGAAAATTTAATTTTAAGTTAAATTTCTTTTGTCGATCTAATACACGAATTTTCTTCTCTAAACACAGCACGATCGAAGATAATCGTTGATTCACACACTTTCGAAATTCCAGTACGGCTGCTTGCTTGACAGTTGCTTCACACGGAGGAAAACGAGCATCATTCGCTTCGCTGTAGAATTATGCAGAAAAGAATCAGGAAATTTCACTTCTGGATTCGACACGCAGGGCCTTTTTATCGAATGGGCAAATAGGGACTTCGCCCAGGGCCCCCTGATGCTAGGGGGCCCCAAAACCCCCTTGGTGTATGCATCTAGTACTTCTAATAGTATGTATAGCCCATGGATAGTTCTTATTTTTATAAATGTTCGTAAGGGGGGGCCCCCAAATAGCATCTGCCCAGGGGCCCGATGCTATATATCGACACGAGACATAAAATCAGGATCGGGATCAGGAATCAAAGGACCAAGGAATGGACTGGAACTTTTCCTGGGTATTTTTCCACGCAACAAATCCTGCCGACTATTTTATAAAGAAACTTGCTGGTCGATTCTTATAATGATATACGGAAACAGTTAAACGGTCATTCGGCTTGCGATGGTATCTTGAGTTATAATTTTGTAGTTAGGCTCGAGCAGCATAAAATCCAATCACACAATCCAATTGATGATAATAATGAGTTTATTAGCTCTGCACATTATGATTATTTAATAAGTTAAAATCTTATACAAAATATAAAAGGTTAGAAGCTATTCACATATTTACAAAGAGCAGAGAGGATGGATATGACGACCGTCTCAATATCCAAACTCCGAACCACCATAATTCGACAATCACACCAGCATATAGGAAATTTAGTTTCGTTTGTCCATGTGATCATCTGTAGTGTAATATGCCCGGGACATCTAGGTGCCAAACAGAAAAGTTATACACTGCTGGCCATTAAACTTGCAACACCAGGAAGGAAAGCAATTAACAAAACTTTACTTATTGTACGCATACAGCATAGTAGGAAGAAAACATGATTAAATTTTAGGCAATTTGGGGTATACAGGGTCCTAAATTCGTACACACAGCTGCCGCCTCTGGCAGCTAGAACGGCTCTAACCCGGTTAGGCATTGAGTCGAGCTGGGCTTGGATGACAGATACGGGCAAGTCATTCCATGCTGCTTCAAGTAATTAAATTTCAGTATCAGTATTGAATTTAATTACTTGAAGCAGGATGGCCACACTTCATCAATCGCAGTGGCTGGAGAGCGGTGGCGGCCCAGTCTCTCAGCAACCCATGACCAGATGTTTCAATGGGAGAGAGATCTGGATAGCGTGCTGGCCAGGACAACAGTCGAACACCCACTGTGTCGAGGTAGATCAGGACACGACAAGTAACATGCGGTCTTGCGTTATCTTGTTAAAAGATGACGTCTCCGAGGCCTCGAAGATAGGGCACAGTCACAGGCCTTAAGATCTGAGAAATGTAACGCTGGATGTTCAAATTACCGACGACGCGAACAAGAGGTGTTCGTGTCGTGTACCCAATGGCTGCCCATACCATCACACCAGGTTCAGGGTCCGTATGACGATATCGAATGCAAGCAGGCCATGTACGTTCTCCTCGGTGCCTCCAGACACAGATACATCCATCGTTATGCTGCTCGCAAAACCGGGACTCGTCTGAAAAGACGACGTGGTGCCACTCCTGTATCCAGTTTTATCGTTGGGTGCACCACTGTCACTGCGCGTATCTATGCAGGAGTGTCAATGGAAGCCGCAATGATGGTCGCCTTGCTGACATTCCGTGCGGATACTTGTCGTGCTGCGAACAAGCCCATTTCCTGACTCAAGGTCCGTGGTGTGGCTGTATGACCCTGCAAGGCCGACCTGACAAAATGTCTGTCCTCTCATTCGTTAGTGGCGGGAGGCCGTTGAGATCCTGCATGGCATTCAGTATGACCCTCCTGAACCCATCGATTCCATATTCGCATGACAGTCGTTGGATACCGACCAATGCAAGAAACAATATCGCGGAACGATAAACCCCTATCTCGATAGGCCACGATCCCGCCGCTGTTGAATTCCGAAACGGGCTGGTAGTCGTTTCTCCTTATTATACGAGGCATAAAACGATCATCTCACAAACAACCAACATTCAAATGCGATTTCCGAATGAGAAACCTGCCGCGTAACTTTCCTTTTATACAGAGTTTGAGATGCCGTTTCTCCCTCCTGCATCGTTCGATTGCGCTTAAATGCTATTCATTTGCATATCCCAGCATCTTCTTCCTTTCATGCGAATTTGATGTTTCTATCATCCCTGCTTCATGGTGTTGCCAATTTAATGACCAGCAGTGTATAAAGAGAAAAACAATATTAAAAATAGAAAATCAACGGAATAGAATTAAAACTGATGTGGCGTTATTTTATATATATATATATATATATATTCCAATGCAGCAGGTACCTTAACGACATTAAATCTTCTTGGCTACTTTATTATGGGAGTACCATTTAGGTGAGCCAACATTGCTTCCTAAGTGAGGAACGTTCAAGCCTTACCCAGGATTTGAACCCAAACCCACTGGCCGGAACCTCATGAACCTCTATACAATGTGGGCGGCTGTATATATATATATATATATATATATATATATATATATATATATATATATATATATATACACACACTGAAGTGCCAGAAAACAGGGATAGAATATGCGTTAGATTAGGACAATTAATAACAGTGGGGCATTATTATTACAATATCCCCCTCCCCTTCTGGAAAAAGACTTGCGAGAGGTGCCGGGTCCAGGCTCGTCTAGCAAGGCTTCCTTTTAGGTGAGAACATTTTACTTAATTTAGAATAGAAGTCTACAATTTAAGGAGATAATTTTGTCTAAATCTTCTAAATCTTAATTTTTGTATATCCGCATACTGTCCTTGGAATATTATTTTACATATACAACAAGCTGAAAACCCGCGCTTCGGTATGGAGTACATTCAAATTAAATACAATGGTCAATGTATGCAATCTATGCCAAAAAAAAAAAAAATATATATATATATATATATATATATATATATATATATATATATATATATATATATATATATATATATATATGTATATATATATATATTGATATTTTATAAAAAAATCGTAAGGGATATTAATTTTTTTTTTGATAATATCCAATCGTCTGCTGCATTAGAAGAAAAAAAATATTTTTTTGTCTATTTAGTTGTTATGCACGTGACGATAAATTTATTTAAAGTACCAGAAAAAGAAATCACGTGATCAGCATTTAATAAATTAAATTCTACAAATTAATCTTTAAAAATTCACCAAAAATCAGAAAATCGAGGTAAAAGTTCGAAAAAGATTTCATTTTAAAGGAATTTTTATGATCTTTCTTGTAATATAAATTTTACAACCCTCAAATTATTATTTTAAATGCAAACTTAAAAAAATTACAAAAACAGCTTAAAAATTCAATTTAAAAAAATATAAGAAGAATTTTTCAAAAATCTTTCTTGGTGCACCCCTACACCATAAGAAGAATTGCCATGCAAAATTTCAGCCCTTCAAGTCCAGCGGTTTGGTCTGTGCGTTGTATGCCAGTGAGTGAGTGAGTCAGTCAGTCAGTTACGGAACTGTTTTATATATATAGATAAACAAAATTGCTTGAAAAACCCATTATGTAAACTAGAAAATAGTTGTTAATGCTGTTAATTAATACACAAAGTAAAACAAAAAAAAGTACACAGCATATCAATATTTCTCTTAAAAGTTATTGGAATATCAATATTACACATGAAGCTTCAAAAATTTCATAACATGGGAAAAATATAGAACATTTTAAAATATAAAGTAATATGAATAATTCAAATATTAAAAAAATACTTTTAATACAACTAATTTAATATTTAAAATACCAATAATATTAATACTTCAATATTCAAAATAACATTCAAAATTACACTCAAAATGTTAATACAAAACACAATATGTTAGCATGAAATACAATATATTAATACGACAGTTTAATATAGGTATTATGAAAAATGTGTGTGGCAAAACTATAACTTAGCAAAGGGTAGATTACAGAAAAAAAAAATAAATGGGTGCATATAGTGCACGAAACTGAAACTCAAGGTAGGCAGGGCTTAAATGAATTCAATTTTTCCATTAATGAATCCGGGAAAAGGAAATGGTGCAAAAGCCAAGACACACCAAGAAAAAAAAGCAATCTGTTCGCCCATGAATTCCAATGGTCATAAAACATGAGATAACAGCGGACTGAGAGAAGGGGGGACCTTGAGAGGACGTCCCGAAGTTAGTTAAGACTTAATTAGGTTTATTCAAAATGTAGTATTGAAACGCAAAATATAGAGGAGAAATTTTCCTATATTAGCGAGTTTCTCGTACACCTAACCGGGACTTCATCATGCTAAAATTAACGGGACGAATTGAAAGTGCTTACAGAAGGAGAGAATTACGAAAGATTAAAGTATTAGGGGTGACTTATTCATGTACGATTTTTGACTCAGGGGGTCAGATGTTCGCCGATAACCAATTAAAAGAATTTTAGGCTCCCAACTCCCCCTAGTATAAATACGTTGAGCAGTGATTTTCGGTCCTTCATTGCCTTCCTCTCTTGCTCTTCTCCCTCTCTCGTTTTTTGTCTACGTACTGCTTCCTACTATACTACGATGTAAAGTCTGCCTTCTGACAGCCCCGGCAGGGACACCGGTGTCGTTTCTATTGTGTGTGTCCGGCTGTAAAGAAACCTGTGCTTTGCTGAATGTCTGCTGAATTATATCGTCGAGTTTTTTAAATAAATAAATTTAATGGATACCGTTCGTGTGTAGCATCTCTGATCTGTGTGTTCATGAATGCCTCTCTGTGGTTTTTCCTCCACAATGTGTTTTGGCTTTCCTGAAATAGTATTCATCTCGTCCCTCGGTGTTTCGACTACAACATGTTTGTGTACCATCCTCTACACTGAGTTTAAAGTTAAAGTTTATCATCATTTTATTATATATATATATATATATATATATATATATATATATACACTCATGGACAAAAAAATTAGCGCACTAAGAAATAATTGCGGGATCGTAACGAAACTTGCAATGAAGGTACATGTCGTTGAGATATGCAAATGATTAGAAATGCAGCGTGATTCCGCATTACGTATAGCCGGTAGAGGGCGTTGAACATCGTACTCTGTGGAGTATAAAACAGGTAACCAAAGCTTGCTTGAGTGTGCTGAATCATTTACAAAGGAAGAGCTGAGATAGACATGCCATTACGCCGTGTTCGAAGACAATATAAGCAGTTGTCGCAGTTTGAGAAGGGGAGAATCGTCGGGATGATGGAAGCTGGGTGGTCAGCTAGGCGAGTAGCTCGTCAATTAGGCCGCTCTGATTGTGTTGTAAGGAGGTGTTGGGACCAGTGGACCCGAGAGATGTCATGTACACGAATACCAGGCTCAGGACGCCCTCGACAGACCAGTCGTCGAGAAGACCACCACATCGTAAGAAATGCACGCGTACAGCCAACTGCTTCATCGGCCGCCATCCAGGCACAGGTAGCACCTTCACTAGGGGCCTCTGTGTCTTCTCGTACCATACGAAGGCGCCTGGCTGAAGGACAGTTGGTATCGCGGCGCCCATTACGTGTGCTGCCCTTGACGCCCACCCATCGACGCCTCCATTTGGAGTTTTGCCGCGCACGAGGAAACTGGACTGCAGCGGAATGGAACCAGGTCGTCTTTAGCGACGAATTCAGATTCAATCTCGGCAGTGATGACAATCGTGTTCGTGTGTGGAGAGCCCATGGTGAACGCTTCAATCCTGCCTTTGCTGTACAGCGACACATCGCTCCCACAGCTGGTGTGATGGTATGGGGTGCCATTGCCTACAATACACGGTCACCCCTAGTATTGTTCCGTGGCACCATGACAGCCCAGCGGTATGTTCATGAAATCCTGCAACCACATGTGTTGCCACTCATGCAACGGCTTCCAGGAGCCATTTTTCAACAAGACAATGCTCGACCTCATACGGCAAGGGTGTCACAAGACTGTCTCCGCACTGTTACTACCCTTCCTTGGCCTGCCCGATCCCCAGATTTGTCTCCAATCGAGCATATCTGGGATCATTTGGGACGACGAGTTGGGCATCCCACGAGTTTGAACGAACTAGAGGCAAGGTTACAGCAAATATGGAACGAAATGTCTCAAGACATCATACAGAACTTGTATGACTCAATGCCCGATCGTATCGCATCGTGCATTCGCGCTAGAGGGGGTCCAACGGAGTATTAACTCCTCCGTTATTTTGCCTTTTTCTCTGAAATAAATTATCCTTTTCCTTTGATTTTCAAATCATTTACTTATATCAAAGCAGTCATTACGTATGTAAAATTTCGTTTCATTTTGACGACTCCTTCTTGGTGCGCTAATTTTTTTGTCCATGAGTGTATATATATATACACTGCTGGCCACTGTAAATGCAACACCCTGAAGGAAACATGCAAATAACATGAAATTTACAACATGCATTAGCGGAGGTGAGATATGCAAATGATTAGAATTTAACCGCAGACGCACATCACGCGCGCCTGTGGCGCCACTTCAAAGCGCTATTTAAGGCTTGGAGATTTCGACGATTTCAAGTCGGGCAATTGTGTTTTTCTTGTGGTTTTTTCAAAAAAACGATCAATTATGCCTCGTCGAAAACAGCGATCATCTTTTGATCAAGTATCCGAGTTCGACAGAAGAAGGATAGTGGCCTACCGAGATTGTGGATTATCTTTCAGGGAAATCGGTAGTCGTGTTGGACGAAACCAAACAACTGTAATGCGGATATGTGATCGTTGGATGCAGGAGGGTACGACGGACCGGCGTGTTCGATCGCATCCACCTCAGCGCACCACTTCACATGATGACAGGCAAATTGTGCGCATGTCAGTGACGGGTCGCTCAGTCACATCACGAACCATAGCACAGCACATGCAGTCTGTAACGCATCATCCAGTGTCTGCGCGTACCATTCGACGCCGTTTACAGCAGAGTGGTCTGTCCGCAAGACGTCCATTGCTTTGTCTACCCTTGAGGCAGAACCACAGACGTCTCCGCCGCCAATGGTGCGATGACAGAAGGATGTGGACGGCAGAATGGAATGAAATTGTCTTTACTGACGAGTCACGCTTCTGTCTGCAACACCACGATGGTCGCATTCGAGTCTGGAGACACCGTGAAGAGAGGATGCTGAACAGCTGCGTTATGCACCGCCACACTGGTCCTGCACCGGGTATTATGGTATGGGGCGGTATTGGATATCACTCTCGAACACCTCTAGTACGCATTGCCGGTACTTTAAACAGCCAGCGCTACATCTCCGAGGTGTTGGAGCCAGTTGTCCTTCCTTACCTTCAGGGCTTGCCCACAGCCATATTTCAACAGGATAATGTGCGACCACACGTGGCACGCATTGTCCAACGGTTCTTGGTCAATCGCCAGATTGAATTGCTTCCCTGGCCACCTCGCTCTCCGGATCTTTCGCCGATAGAAAACATGTGGTCCATGATTGCTCTAAGATTGACCCTGATTCCATCCCCAGCTGCCACAGCAGATCAACTTTGGCAACGTGTGGAAGCTGCTTGGTCTGCTGTACCCCAAGAACTCATCCAAAGTCTCTTTGAATCAATGCCGAGGCGTGTGGCAGCGGTGATCTCCAACAATGGCGGCTACTCTGGCTACTGATTTTGGCAGGAACCACACTTCACAGAAGTCTATAAATTTAATCATTTGATACTTGGTCAACATGTTATCTACAAAATAAATTTTGTTGTGATATCTCTTGTCTTTCTTGGTGTTGCAATTTAGGTGGCCAGCAGTGTATATATATATATATCTTACAAATGTAAATAGTAAATTTTAATAATTCAGGTAAAAAGCTAACTAAGAATGAGTACATAAAATTTAGGTGCCAAGCTGGTCACAATTTTTTTTACATAATATTAGATAGTTGAAAATTAACAAACAATGGGGACCGATGCGACCATATAATACTATGCCAATAAGGTAAACATAATAGTACTAAAACAGAATGGAAATGGAGGCGTTATAGTTGATGACTGGGAGGGGTGGGGGGCTGTGACCCCCCCCCTCCAAACCCCGGTTAAACATGTTTTACATCCGGATAACACTCTCGGAGGTCGGCTACAACACCAAAACATTATAGATCAATTAAAGTGAAAAAACAAAGTGAAACAAACATATTAAACCAGAGATTGTCATTAAATAATAAAACTAAATATAGCGCTAAAAAACAAAATAAATATAGACGTAAAATATATCAATACATCTAAATACATACCACCTCACCAAGCTAATGTCACGACACACTAACACACACACTTTATAGTCAAAATAGGGAATTAATGTTGCCAACTATAAGATGAAACGTTGTTTGCATACAGTATTATTTAAATTAGAAAACTGGGTTAAGATTGACTTAAGGAATGGAACAGGAAAACCCTGTTCAGAAGCTATTTTTATGAAATTTTTTATTCTAATATCCATGTTTATTACATTTAAATGTAAACGTCGGTAACGCATTCGGGGAATGCCCTCTGGCGCTCTCTACTGACACCGGCCGCCTTTGACTGTAACCTTGCCAGAGCGAGATAAGCGCTTGGGTATATAAGATGTGTCTGCGCGGCACACAGCAACATACGTGGTCGAGGAATACGAGGCGAAGACGCGAGGAAGACGAGTGATGACGCCATTTTAATGTATAAGACGTATCTTACCTGCATATGGCGGAGAGACTTCTGTTTTATCCTGTAAACGACTATCCAACGACGCATTTTAAATTGTCTTAGTGTAAAGTACCTATTATGTGTTATTCGTCAAATGTATTGTCTCGTGTAAATAATAATAATCGTATTTGTGTAGTAGTATTCGTGTCATTAGAGTGAAGTTTCTGATGTTCCCCTAAAACCCCTAGACACCAACCTTTCCTTAGAAATTTTGGGAGCTTACGTCAGGGATGATCTCTGGATGTGTGTTTTGAACTTTGCTCTTGATTTTGGCTACTTTCAACTTTATAAATTTTTGGATAAACTTCAAGACGTATCCGGTGAGTCAGTTTTCTTTATTATTTAAAGATGAAATTAAGGGACATTGCCGAATTGGAGGTTGTTTTGAAAACCGATAGACCTTCGAAAATTCGATGCTTGCATAAACTTATATTTGAGACTGAGGGTGATCAGCAAAACCGAAAACGCCTTCGGGATTTTTGTGGTTTTTATTTTAAAGTAGAACAGCCTGCTTATAAACAAAAGTTTGAGTTCGTTGATAGGGAATTATCTTTAAATGACCTTATATCTATCTGTAATTTACTATGTATTAATAATGAGGGAACAAAACCTGAAATAAACAGAATTCTTGCATTTATGTGTGATATAATATTGCTAGAAAAAAATATCATTCATGAAGATGATAATGAAATTGATAATGATTCTGTAAAAGATTGTGAACAACTCGCGAATAACAAACTAAAGCAAGGTGATATTTCCGTTCGATTTCCAGTTCAAGAATTATTCAAACCTAACTTTAATTTTTCTGATATTGAAAATACTATTAGTCCATTTAATGGTGATTCTTGGCAAAATATTGATAAATGGATAGACGACTTCGATAGTATTACTGATTTATTTCAATTAAGTGATTTCCATAAATTATTGTTTGTTAAACGATCTTTAACTGGAAAAGCTAGGTTATTCATTCAGAGTGAAGGTGGAGTGAATTCCTGGATTAAACTTAAAGAACTGTTGATTTCTGAGTTCGGTTCAACTTTCAACTCTGCTGAATCACATGAAATGTTACCAAATCGAAAAAAGAGAGATAATGAATCATTTGATGAATATTTCTTATTTATGCGAGAATTGGCTAACAAGGGTAATATATATTTTCCCTCGCTAATGCATTATGTGATAAATGGTATTAATGATTCTGCTAAAAATAAATCAATTTTACATGGATGTGAGAACATTAAAGAATTCAGAGGAAAATTAAGAATCTATGCTAAAATTAAGGCTGATCAAAATTCAAAAGATTCAACTCGTTATAACAACAAAGTTCGGAAAAGTCATGAGTCAACGCAACATCCGCCTAACCGCGATAAAGTTTCATCCATAAACAAAAGAGTATTCGTTGCTACAACTACGGTGCAATAGGCCATAAGAGTAATTTTTGTTTAAACAAGCACCAGCGCTTCAAGTGCTTTAAATGTAATAGGTTTGGTCATTGGTCCCATAAATGTGTTGTGGACGCCGAAAATGTCTCAGCTTTGTGTAAACAGCCGTTAGAAATAATGCGTACAATCTTCATTTCCGATGTACCGATTTTGGCGTTATTGGATACAGGTATCGCTTTGACCTTGATTAGAGAGGATGTTTATCATAAACTAGGAAAGCCCAAACTAAATCGTTTTACTTCAGTTTTGACCGGAATAGGTGATAATAAGATTAAATCTTTAGGCTTTTTTCAGGGTTCATTAAAAATTCATGAGGAAACTTTTGACTGTAAAATATGTGTAGTATCTAATTACGTAATGCATTACAAGACCATAATAGGAATAGATATCTTAAATCAAGCAGAAGTTGTGATTAGTAAGGGTAGTATAACTGTCTCTAGACCAAGAATTGATGGTACGTCTGATGAATTTGAAATTTTAAATATAAACATTTCTGACGCATGTAACGAGCTAAATATTTGTGGTGATGTGAGCAAAACGGTTAGAAACGAAATAAGTAACTTAGTGTCAAATTATAAACCGAGTGGAAATAAAAAATCAAACGTTGAAATGAATGTTGTTCTCAAGCACGATGAACCTGTATTTCATAGACCTCGCAGATTACCATTTGTGGAACGCAAAATAGTTTACGGACAAGTTCAGGAATGGTTAAACATGAATATAATTGAACCTTGTTCTTCGGAATATTCTAGCCAAGTTGTAGTGGTTAAAAAAAAGACGGTACCCCGCGTGTTTGTGTTGATTTTAGAAAATTAAACAAAATTATAATGAAAGATGGGTATCCTTTGCCACTGATTGAGGATATTTTGGACAGACTTCAGTGTACAATTTCTCCAAATCTGATCCAATTTCTCTTTGCAATATCATTTGTAACCGCGAAAGAGCGAGAAAGCAAAAATCAATTAAGTAGCCAAAGAGCAATTTTTTTGCAATCATATATGTGTGTTCCTGTCAATGTCCTTGGGCGGTCATTACTCTTCTGCCCGTGCGCATGTGCAAGCACACGCGCCATACGCCCTTCTTTGGTCAGAATCAGTGATTTTCAACTATTATTGTTCACAGTTCGGTCGTAACTAGAGTTTCGTTTGCTAATTGTTACAGAGTTGAATATGGATAAAACAAGAAAACCTTCTAGTTCTTGTATTTTTGGCAACATTGAAGAGGTAAAAGGTAATATGTTACCTACGTATAATGATGTCATGAAATTTTATAATTTTGTAAGATTTCAGCTAAAGCTTAAATCGGATACTCGAAGGGAGCCAGCTGTTTTACATATTGCCGAAATTGTTGCGGTGAGAATCGAAACTATATGGAAACTATCTCTACTATATTTTTACTTCAATTCCAATCGTATCCCACACCCGCATTATACAATTGATAAAAGCTTACCATTCGAAATATAAAAAATTGATAAAATCTTGGAAACGATTGACTGACGATAAAAAAGATTTCCATACCCGTAGTAACAAACTATTTGATATCTGTTCTTGTAAGTGCAAAGATTTTCTACAATGTAAGTGTTCAAAAGGAACAAAATTAGCGAAAGAAGAACAAACTTTTTTGACTGATCAGAGGACTGAAAGAAAAATGATTATTGGTGGTATAGACTTTTCACAAACGAAAAAAATACAAAAACGAAATGGTAGAAATAGAAAGTTAGAACTATATTATGCTTTTGTGACAAATACAGAGAAACGCAAGAATACAGAACTTTCTCCACGAAGCTCTGTTATATCGGACGAGTCAGAAGATACAGTTGATACTGGCGATGATATAGAACCTTGTTCTTCAAAGCTCCAAGTGCTCCAGAAAAAATCATATCTCAGCTTGCCGTCTTTGTCAAAAACATGTGATCGATATGGCCTATCTGATAGAGCTGGTGCAGCAATCGCATCTGCAGTTCTTCATGACATTAAATCAGATGTCGAAATAATAGACAGATCAAAATTGCGTCGTGAGAGAGCAAAAGAACGCACAGAAATATTAGCTAAACATCGAGTTTTCAGTGTTCCAGCTTTATTCTTTGACGGCAAAAAGGATAAAGTTTTAACTATAGTGAAAAAGGGTGTCAAAAATATCGCCAAGTGATGGTAGAAGAACACATTTCAGTTATAAAGGAACCAGACTCTGTTTATGTCGGCTACGCTGTCCCAAGTACTGGGACAGCTAAAAGCATAGAACTTGCTATATGTGACTTGCTTTCTTCTAAAAACATTTCAATGAGAGAAACTGTGGCGGTCGGATGTGATGGAACAGTTACAAATACAGGAAAAATAGTTGGTGTTATACGGTTGTTAGAAAAACGCTTGACTCAGCCTTTACAATGGATCATATGCCTTTTACACACGAATGAATTGCCTTTAAGACACCTGTTTTCATACTTAGATGGCGGAACTACTGGGCCTATTTCCTATTCTGGTACTATTGGAAGATTACTAGAAAAATGTGAAAACAATCAGGTTTAACAGTATGAAAAGATAGAAAGCATGTTGCCGGATATTCAATTGGATATCATCAGAGATCTAAGTTCGGATCAATGTTATTTGTATGATATTGCATCAGATGTAATTAGTGGCGAGTGTTCTTCCGATCTAGCAAACAGAGCTCCAGGGAAAATGTCGCATGCTCGATGGTTAACGAAAGCCAACAGGATATTAAGGCTATATATTTCGACGAGAAAACCGTTTGAAAATCTTAAACATCTTGCCACGTTTGTTGTTAAAGTTTACGCGCCTGTTTGGTTCCAAATTAAAATGCATCCGTCATGCAAAGATTGATCTAGACATTTTTGGAAATTGGTTTCAGATTCTCGATACCTTCCACCTCAACTAAAAGAAGTAGTCAATCCTGTCATTCAGCGGAACAGCTTCTTTGCACATCCTGAGAACGTTCTATTATCGATGCTCTCAGATCCTGAAAAACACGTTCGTGAACTTGCTGCTAGAAGAATCTTTAAAGCAAGACACGCGATTCATCATGGACTGCTTCCTCGTGTTTTTTAGGTCCCTAAAATAAATCTTAATGCCAAATCTTACACAGACCTTATAGATTGGCAACAAAAGTATTTCCAACCTCCCATTCTTAGAGACGTCAAGGATGAAGATTTGCTCTCGATGGTGGGAACAAAAGGAAGTGAAAAGATACCTTTTCTAAGATTTCCATGTAATACCCAAGCCGTAGAACGTTCAGTAAAGACACTAACGGAGGTTTCTATGCAGGTATGGGATAAAAAGTCCAGAGAAGGACTCATGAATTGCAAAATTGAGTCAAGAAAATTGATGCCCAAATTCGACACCAAACGTGATTTTAAAGTATCCTTTGACTAGTTTTATATATCTTTTATGTTTTAAATGAAGCCTTTTTTTATTAGATTAATAATCTTTTGTTCCTTGTGAGTCGTTTTATTCTTAATAACTAATAGTTTATATAGAACTTAGAACAATATCCTCGTTCAAGTTTCATCTGTATGCCAGCAAAAATGTAAATTTTCAAGGCAAATGCGCCGGTAAAAGGAAAATATTAATAAAAAAATTGTAATACATTTTTTGTTCCTCTGTAGGTAGGTCAAACTTTTATCACTATTAGAAATGAAAATTTGAAAAAAAAAATTTTTCCCTATACGAGCGCTCCACCCTAGTGTACACTTCAGTAAAATGGTGACCTTTGTGAAGAACGTTTTCTCCGGCATCTTTATGTTACGTCCCACGTGCGAACAGGAATCTACTTACATCCTCGTAGCGCCCAGCGAGTATTCTAATTTGGATGTGCAGATGCAACTTATACATATGACTAGTACATTCTAAAGGCTTATTTCACTAAAAAAAATTTTCCACTCCGAATTTCTGAAAATTCTCGACCCCGTGTTCCTTGCCTTCCGACGGCGCACGTGGCAACTAAGATTGTGTGTGTGGTGCTAAATAGCACGAAGTCTCACTTATGGTGCTTTATGGCACGAAGAATTTGTGTATTTTCGTTCTCGGTAATTATTTGAATATATCCTAAATTCACGTCGTCTTATCGCTCCTCATGGTAAGCCCTTTCCATTTATTTCGATCACCACAGAATGTTGTCCTGCCAAAAAACTTTCAACCTCGCAACAAACTGAAAATTTGTGACAATTAACTTGCCGTTAAATTCTAAATAAGCCGCATCGTCATTACTGTTGCAAAGTATCATTTTTCATAATTATTTAACTATTGTGAATTGCCATTTTCAGCTATATTTTTATTTTTTATATTATTTTTCTCATATTTTAAAGTATTGTGTATAGCCATTTTGAATTCTATTTTCATTTTTATTTTGAATATACTATCTTGTATTGTTCACATCTGTCATGCCACTACCTGAAAATATGGCTGACACCTCCGAGCTGGCACGCGTCGCGGTTAAACCTGTCCCATTCTGGCAGAAAGACTCTGAAACCTGGTTTCTTCAGCTTGAAGCTCAATTTTGGCTAGGCGCGGTCACTAACGATGAAACCAAATTCTATACAGCTATTTCGGCAATTGAAACGAGTATCCTGCAATCGTTTCGGGATCTTATCCGACATCCCTCGGCTGAAAAAAAATACGACACATTCAAGCAGAGACTAATTTCACATTTTTCCGAATCTGAAACCGCTTGTGTTAACCATTTGTTGCAAGACACTGAGATAGGTGATTTGCAACCCTCACAGTTACTCTCTAAGATGCAGGACTTAGCAGATTCCAACTTCGGCGACACGACACTAAAAACTCTTTGGCTTAGTCAATTGCCCAGCCAAACGCAGGTGATTCTGGCTGTCAACTCGTAGCCACTACCTAATTTGGCCAAGATGGCTGATAAAATTCATGAGCTGTCCTTACCCACCTTCCAAGTGCAGGCTGTCAAACAAGAAACGAATGTTAACTTATCTCTACAGCAACAGATTGACGCCTTAACTCAACAGATTGCCCATCTGTCTGCGGAAAAATCACATCAACACAAACGTCCTTATAGCAGACACTTGTGTTCTCGCTCTTGTAGCACTTCGCGCCATAGGCAGCAAAATAAGTCACAAATCTGTTTCTACCACTCGAAATTTGGTGACGAAGCCCTTAAGTGTAGACAGCCATGCAACTACAAAACTCAGGGAAACTAGCTGCGCGGTCCCAGGTGGCCACCATGGCCGACCGCAACAATTTTCGTATTTATGTGGCCGACAACACGAACAATATGAGATTCCTCATTGATACGGGCGCCGATGTTTCCGTCATTCCCCGTCCTAAGAATAAGTCTGAGAAAGGAAAACTCACCTTATACGCTGCCAACAACTCTCCAATAGCGACGTATGGCATGAAGCTTCTCACGTTAAACTTAGGTCTTCGAAGACCCTTTGCTTGGCCATTCATTGTTGCTGATGTTTCCACTGCTGTTATCGGTGTAGATTTCCCAAATCCCTTCAATCTCTTGGTAGACGTCCGACATCGCAGACCCCTCGATCTTGCCACGAACATTTCAACCCCCGGGCAGATCTATAAAGAGCCCACCGAAAGTGTTTTATTGCTCACACAGACTTCCGTTTATCACAAACTTTTGTCAGACTTTCCTGAGCTCATAGGCATGTCGAGCTTGACTAAAGCCAAATCTAAAGTTGAGATTTATCATCATATATAAACAACCGGCCCTCCAGTTTTCTCCAAGCCGAGACGTCTCAGTCCGTCGCTTCTTAAATCTGCGAAAGAAGAATTCCAGTTTATGTTGCAGCAGGGCATCGTTCGCTCCTCAAAAAGTCCATGGGCGAGTCCTCTCCATATGGTACTTAAAAAGTCTGGTGATTGGAGACCCTGTGGCGATTATCGACGGTTGAACGCTTCGACTGTGCCAGATCGGTATCCGGTCCCACATATTCAGGATTGCACGCAGATGCTGGCTGGAAAGAGAATTTTCTCAACTCTCGACCTTACAAGTGCTTACAACCAGATTCCTGTCTTTCCGGAAGACGTGCCGAAGACAGCCGTGACTAAGCCCTTTGGCCTTTGGGAATTTGTTTACATGCCATTCGGTCTGAGAAATACCGGGCAGACTTTCCAGCGATGCATAAATAGCATCCAAGACCTCGATTTCTGCATCGCCTACCTCGACGACATCCTGATATGTTCGGCCGACGAAGCAGAGCATATAACGCACCTGAAGGAGGTGTTCTCCAGATTGCAGCATTTGGGCCTTACTCTAAATCCCTCAAAGTGCGTCTTCGAGATGAAGGAGGTGAAGTTCTTTGGATGCCTTATCAAAGCAGACGGCATCCGCCCACTTCCAGAGAAAGTGGAAGCCATCACTTCTTTTCCCCAGCCAAAAACTGTACCAGAACTCAACGTTTTCTAGCAATGCTAAATTTTTACCGACGTTTCTTGCCATCAGCAGCGCTACACCAAGCCCCTCTGACTCACTATCAAAGGACAGTAAGAAAAACAACAAGCGATTAATTTCTTGGTCGGATGACGCCATCCAAGCTTTCAAGAAATGCAAGGACAACTTGGCTCACGCTGCCACCTTAGCATATCATGCAGAGCAAGACAAACTTTCTCTCGTTGCCGACGCCTCAGACACAGCCATTGTTGCTGTCCTGCAGGCTGAGACTCCCAAAGGCATCAGACCTCTTGCCTTCTTCTCACGAAAGCTAGCTTCACCAGAAATGCACTACAGCACGTATGATCGCGAACTCTTAGCCATCTACGCTGCCGTCAAACATTTTCGACCTTTACTCTAGGGCAGAGAATTTAAAATCCTAACGGATCACAAACCACTGACCTTCGCTTTTAAGAAAAACTCCAACCTCTCTCCTAGACAACTCAGACAGTTGGACCTGATTGCTCAATTCTCGACGGCTATCGTGCAGTTAAAAGGCCTCGACAACGTTGTTGCTGACAGCTTGTCACGCATCAATGACATCACCGCACCTTCCGACATCGAATTCTCTTCTCTGGCAGAAGAACAGAAAATAGAAGACAAATAGCAGACAATCTTGGGAAATCCAAAAGTCAGTGGCCTCAAACTACAGCCCCTGAAGATTAATGGACAGTCGGACATAATTTGCAATACCTCGCTGGGAACAATTCGCCCGTATTTGCCAAAATCCTTTCGGCAGCGAGTGTTTCAGAAACTCCATAATTTGGCACATCCTGGAATCCGCGCCACGAAGAAGCTGATCCAGCAGCTGTACTTTTGGCCTGCAATGCTCACCGACATCACCGAATGGACCCGTGCATGCATTCCATGTCAAAGATCGAAAGTGCTGAGACATACTAAGAGCCCGCCCCAACCTTTCCCAGTGCCAGACATCGGCACATGCCAGCTCGAAACCCTTCGTGCACCCTGCGTTGGCGACTTGCACACATGTGTTCGTCCGTCATGATGCGGTACGGAAACCTCTCCAGCCGCCATACGACGGACCATACCAAATTCTTGACTGTACCACAAAACATTTCAGCTTAATAGTGAACGGAAAAAAACGGTCATCGGCATTGATCGTCTAAAACCAGCTTTCGCAGAACTTGAAACTGTGCCCATTTCGACAGGTAAAGTCACACTCTCATCGGCTTCAAGACTATGGGCACGACACGGGGAACATCGGCACGGGGAATCTCCTCCCAACCCTGTGGCTACACCTACACCAGTTACTGTGACGCGTGCCGAGAAAAGAGTCAGATTTAACCCCAGGTTCCTTTAAGTCTCGTAACCCTTGGTACTTGAGGGGGGGGGGAGTACTGTGGTATCAGCTGTTCAGCCATTCAGCCCGCGCGTGCACGCGCAGTTGAGGTAATGCCAGCCATGACCCGAATTTCGAACTACAGTCTAGTAGGACACTCGACTAGTTCACTGATTGTACAACTCTCGTACTTGACGCACGTTTTAGTTCCGAGCGAACATTCAGGGCCCGACTTAGCCTAATTGGGGCTCGGGGCAAAAACTTCTTTGGGGGGGGGGGGCCTCTGCTTCACTACTTCAGTAATGAAGAATCGAACTTTATGGAGGTATTTAAATTTTTCACCTCATTATAGATATATAACAAGAAAATTGACTAGAACCCCCCTCCAATGGTCAGACGAAATATCGTTCTGTCCATTTTATTGATTTTCTCATTTTACACTGTACTGATATTTTCTTTAAAAAAATTTTATTAAAGAAGGAAACGTAAAATAAACTTTCTATTCGATTTGGGGGCCCCCTCTGATGTGGGGGCCCGGGGCAACTGCCCCGTATGCCCCTGCCTTAGTCAGGCTCTGCGAACATTCTGTTAAAACAATGTGACACTACGGTGCCTGTATCCGAGTTTTTATATGTTGAAGTGTAATATCAACGACATTACGATTTTGTTATGATTAAAGCTTTTTGTTAATTATAACTTTGTGTAATCTATCCAACGACATCTACACTTCACTAAAGTACTATACCATACTATTTGGGTTCCATGACTTGCGAAAATTGACTTCACGTAGTTTACCACTAATATCAATAAAAAAGTTTCAGTGTTCTATTTCAAGGTATAGCTTCGATATACCTTGAGAAATAAATGGCCGTTATCAGATACCAGAGGCTATTTTATTTAAAACCTGTTACCACAATTTTGCCAGAGTCCTTCAGGAAATCTGCTTGAAACGAGAGGCCATTAATGGTGCTCTTGATACTGGATACACTTTGGTCAGCTTAAAATCAATTTTCCGATTTCATCTTATACATTTGGCCGTGAAACAGCCTCTGAAGCTTGTTAGTTTGAGACTGCTTGAAGACCTTTGTGTATCTGGCTGAAACTTTCTCACTGACACTTTTCTGCATGGCCGCCCAGAGGGGGGGGGGGCAACTGGGGCACTTTGCCCCAGGCCCCCAACTGCCGGAGGGGCCCCAAAAGAATTTTAAAAATTTATTTATTAGATTTCCTCCGAAAGAAAATTCTGAAACTTGTACCGTACTTCAAAATTCAAAATAATCTCCTGAAAAAAGGGGCCCCCTCCAAAAAAAAAAAAAAAATATTCGATTAATCAGATTTCTCTTACTACAAAATAATCTTCTGAAAATATTGGGCCCCTAACAGAAGTTTGCCCAGGCCCCGTAAAGTCTCTGGGTGGCCCTGCTTTTCTGATATCACAATTCCTTCATTTCTTAAAAAAAAAAAAATAATAAAATAAAAAAATCGGAGAAGCACTATACCTTCAATGGAGACTCCATTTCCAAGAAGCATGACCTATCTTGATAAAAACTGAAATTTTCTGGCATTCATTCACTATTATTCTGATTAAATTCATTACAAGCACTTGTTATTACGTATATTGCACTAGCATTCCATACAAGCACTTGTTATGCTCATCTTTTGTAGTTCCGGATCTGACGAATTCATCCATCAGACCACTGATTCCCTCTACAATCTTTTTACTGATTTTTTCTTTTATGTTTTAAGACAGTAAAAGTGCAACAAGGGAGTTTGGAGCTAACATCTGTTTCGTGGTACAACTACGGAGTTTTGTGATCACCCGATTCCCCATGAAGTTAGAAAATAGACAGAGAGGAAGGGAATTTTTCGGAATCATTTTTATCAAAGTTCTCTTCAGTGAAAATATCCATAGAAATGGATTTTTCTTGCGTCATAGCGTCTGTCTGAAGACCAGTTTTTATTCTGTTTAAACGTTGAAGGATTGTGCTGGTTTCAGCCTAGAGGTGCAGCGTGTTGGTTAAGCGTAGGGTAACATCAACTTTAGCTTCATCTAGGATGCACCGTCGAATTACATGATGGGGTGTGGAAGGTAGAATATTTGATGACAAATGGACAAAATTACTGACGTCGATTTGATGCCTTTATCTGACCTCGCCTCAAGTCTACAGATAATCTGGATCAGGAGATATATTCCATCACCCGGAATGCCAAATCAAAAATATCAAAATATATATTAATATATTTTGATATTTTTTATAACAATTCCATATCAGCTTAAATTTCTCATTTATGTCACAGTATTAAGAATGATAGGGCTTTTGAGGGTGAATTTCCAAATAATTTTCCTTTATTCGTGAAATATGAATAACTTGCTGGTAAGCATTTTTATATTCAGGGAATAGGAACAGCGTGAATGTTTTTAAATTTTATTGTAAATGGACACGGTGATTATTGAAATATTTACAAAACACTGAAAGTTAAAATATCATATTTAATTTTATACTTTTTAATTTAATAGGATTTTGATTTGCTGTTTGTTTTTTCATTGTTTTTTTTTTCCGGAGAGAAATATTTGGAATCTCAGTGGCAGATGCTACAACCTTCTCCATTGGTTACAAATGAAAAAACATCCAATGACAATAGCGCTTGTATTTTAACAAAGGCTGTTTGCAACACATCAAGAGTTAGTTGATCTGAGGAGTACGGAGTTTGTAAAAGTGTGAGGTTAATTTATTTTATTAGTTCGTATTTATAAATGTACATTTTTATTTCCATATTGTTAATTAGAAATCCTATGATTCAGTTAACTCTATAAGTATTTTTTGCAGGTTACACACATCGGAGTCATTCGTCGGCAGTATAGTAAGTTGTCATGAGGGTTGTTTTGCTGTCAACCGAATTTTCATCGGTAAGTTTGTTGTATTATTAGGTGTATGGTTAGGTGAAAATATATTACCTGCGTAAAAATTATCTTTTAATGTTTGACTGAGTATACTGTATCTATATATTTGTGTGATTATGATAAGGGATGATGTGCGAAAATTTACATTCCCATATATACTCGTGGAAAATGTGTTTTCGAGATGTCACCATTGGTTTTGTAGATGATATAGTCGATAAAGAAATAGTAACATATGCTAATGATGTAAGTTTAAGGTTAATTTTGGTTTTTGAATCATTTTAAAAATGTACCCAAAAGTCATAATGATATTTTAGATTTTAAAATCAAGCAGATATGTGTTTTACTCTTTTTAGTTGATTTTCCCGCATAATTCTCTATATGCTTCTTACAAAGTTAACGTATATATAAGTGTGCAACTAAGGTCTTTTATCTGTGATCTCTTAATGTTTTACTATGCATGTGTTTTAAACATCTCTGTAATTTGATTGAAACATTTTGTCTCATCAGCCATTTATGAACTGATTTTTTACTAAAGAATAATATCTAATTAACATCTTATAATTACTACATTTAAAAGTAAATTGTATTCAGACATTATTATGGACCTATTACACAGACTTAATATATCATAATCAGTTTTTAACTTTTTTTTTTTTCACTCATTTTAGTTAGCTGAAAAAGTAAGCTCTTATTTAAATATCCATATTGTTTTCTATTAAAACAATATGGATATTTAAATAAGAGATAAAAAGTTACTTTATTATGATTTTATTTATACATATGTGGGTCATTTTAGTAGTTTTCTTTAGTTATATTTTAATTTTTTAGGCATTAGCTTGTATACTTATTGATGTAAGATATTATTTAGAGTTATTTTTTATTCAAATTCACATAAGTTTACTGACACTTTACACTAGAAGTTATTTTCTAATGTCCGTTGATTTACTTAAACCTGATAGTAGCATACATCCTACATTTAGAGTAAATGTGCAAATAATATGTGTGTGCTTTATTGACTATCTGTAGAATAAGTGAATTTCGACAACAGTAATTTATTTAAGCAAACATACCTAGCATCTTTAAAGCCTTAACAAAATTTTAAATGTATAACTACTTTGGAACTAATAATAATTCATCAGGTTTAAGTGCATTAAGTATGATTGCTACTAACAGGTTTGAGTGGTCCTTAGAGATCATCAGGCCTGAGAGCATTAGGAGTGATTAAGAATTATAATTAATAGTTCAAAACTAATAGCCAGTTTGTGTTTTATTGTGCATTTTATGAGACTAAAGCAATTTTATACATAGGGAGATTGCTGCCCACAAGGTATATTGGTTAGCATCATAAGCTTCTATACAGCAGCCTTTGGTTCAAATCCTGAATAGGGCTTGGTTGTTAATGTGTTGTTCCCTCATAGGGAGCAATGCTGGCTTACTTAAATTGTGCTCCCACAATAAAGTAGCTAGCAAGACTTTGTGGTGAATAACATAAGGCAAATGTCTTTTAAGTTCCTCCGTATTAAGAAAAAAAAAAAATTGTGGTGCAGTGAAGATGTTATTATTTAATTATAAGTTGAAAAGAAAGTAAATTCATTATGCATTCAGACCAGAAGTAATTAAAGAGGTATTAAAAACTATTTTTAGAGAATTACAATAAAATTGTTAGATTCCAATGAGGACATTTATGAAAAAAAATTTATTGTATGATTGTAGAAAATGCATTAAAATTTCTGTGCAGTGCTGTTATTTAGTTTTATGATTTTTAGAAAAGTGTTAATTCGAATGAGTTTGAGCTGAGAACAAATCGTTACATATACTGAGAATTTTTTAAAAGGAAAATTTATGTGAGAAAAGCCTATGAATATTTAAGATACTTATCTGAGAAATTTACTACGCTTTGAAATTTCAAAATTTCAATAGATTGGGTTTTTTAACTTTTTCATATTTTTATTTTTTAATCTATATGTTTAGTTTTCTGTTGTCCTTTTTACTGCATATTTTAAAATAAGTGTAAATTGTTTATTTGTATTATTGCATTTCAGATTAACTTGTTAAAATTGTAATATATTCTTTTTTTTTTTGTTATACCACTTATGTTTTAATAGGAAGTTTCATACAAGTTAATCTGTAGAAGGTTAGGTAATGTGTTTAAAATATTAAGCTGTCTAACTTCATGACTCGTGATTCTTTGTGTAAACTTACATTTCTTAGTTATAAGTGTTCTCACTATGAACGCTTTAATCAAATGTAATATTTTAGTTTTTTATTCTAAATTTTATGAATAACATTTTAGAATTATTCAATATTGAAATTTATTGTGATTCTCTTTAGACCCACTTTCTTAATAAGAATAGCAACTTTACTAGTTAAAAAGCAAAATCCAAAAGAAATATTTTCTTGATTCAAAAAGATTTCATTAAGACAATTTTTAGTTATCTCATTTATTTCTGAAGTTTTAATTTATTTTCCTAATCACAGTATTTCAGTTATAAATAAAAGCAAATTGAGTTTATTGTTTATTAATCTTTTTAAATTTTATCATGAATTTAAGATTTAATGCTGGTTATAAATCGAAGGTTTGCTAAGTTGATGTACCAGGAAGTGATATTTTATTTAATATGTTGTACATTAAACAAGAAAATAATTCTATTCTACATATTTGTGTTATTGTCTAATGAAATTAGATGATTGTAATTAAGGGTTTTATTTTATTGGAAGAATATTCATAAAATCAACGTGAGAATGATGTAAATTTCCTACTTCTGAAATTATTCTTTTTATTGCAGTTCAAATCTTCTCCAAAGTATTATACATTTGACTGTGTGAAATTTTCCAGTAGTCACGTGACATCCTTAGTTGTGATTTAACTAAACCGTTTGAGTTGTTAACTGGAAAGGAATGAAAATTTGGCATGTTTCATGATGGTAATTCTGATATGGCTTGTAAGGTGCCGTACTATTATAGTGAATTGAAAAAAGGTGCACCACCAGTTGATAGTGAAAAGAATAATTTAAATAAAGTAGAAAATCCGTATGAAAAAGGACATGGATTTGATAATCCTCTCTTAGCTATTGAGCCAGATGTTAGTACCTGTGATATTCCTGAAAAGGCCTCAACTTTCCAAAAAAAGAAGAAAAAGAAAAAATCTTTTGCCACGCCTGTATATCGTCGCTCAAATTCCTTGATAACAAATGGTCTACGTATGTCTCCACGAACAAATTATGCTCGGAAGGAAGTCGTGTCTGCTGGAGAAGGATCTACAAGTGTTCCTTGTAAAACTGCTGAACAGTGTCATAAAAGACGTAGCTCAGAGCCGAATATTTATGAAGAAATACCTGAACAATGTCATGAAGACTCGTCCTGTTATTCAGGAAGTGTCAAAGGCTTTCCAGTTACATCCAGATGGCCTCAAGGGACTAGATCTCGAGATGCTGATAGATCTTCTGCATACTCATCTAAAGTTGTGTTAGATGAGGTGGAGAAGGTTCAACAGCGACATGCTCAGATTCTAGAAAATCTCAATTTAGATGTGGAAGCAATGTTGATGCCTGAAGATACAGCATGCTCTGATGATTTACGAGCAGAGTCAAACAAACCAACAGAACATAGTTCCACACTGGAAGCAAAAGCTTCACATGTTTTAAGTCCTGGTACTCCTCCTTTGTATTTTGCATCATCACGATGGCAAGGAGGTGGTGGTACTCTTCCAAAGCCAGCTACAACTAGTCTTGGGCGTCGTGTTATGAATGAATATATCTTACAGCAATCGGATTTCTGTCCAGGTTCAAAAACAACTGGAGGCCGTGGACAGAAATGTAAGTATAAAAAAGTTTGCACTTTACATTACATATATGTACTTAAATTGTGTATGTGCTAATCAGATGTATAAAAGTATGACTAATGCATGTATGTATGTTTTATTTGCTTACTCTGAAGGTATATGATATGAATAATTATGATGTAATTAATGACTTAATCATTGATTATAAATGCTAAAAATTTCTTTGTACCAGAAGGGAAGGTGAAAGTTTTAAATGGATATATTCAATTAATTTAATTTGTAATTTATAATTTAACATTATTTCTTAATGATATTGATGATAATGATAGTACATATTTGTAGTATTTTTATTCGTTTTAAAATGGAAGTAATGAGTGGAGTTAAACAATAATGACAATCAATTATCATGGGAGCAGTCAAAATTAATAGTTTGTTATAGAAACTTCATATATGTGATTGGTGTTTTGGGTAAGTTTTATTACAGTCTAAAATTTATTTAAAAGCTACATATTGAGTTTCGTGTTAAATATTTTTATACAAATTTTTACAAGGTTCTTGTGATGGTTAATGATTTCTTAAATCTAATTTTGCATTTAAGGGCCCTTTGACATTCTATAAAAACTCCTTGAATTTTCTTTTTCAGAAATTTTCAGGCTAATTAAACCATATACTATAATTTTTCAAAGTAAACCATATGTATTTTCCAAAGAATTCAAGAATGTATGTGGTCCACGTGCACAACAAACCTTGTGTAATAGATTCATTAATTTTATTGATAGGTAAAGGACATGTTTTTGCCTCTACAGCAGTCTATTATATAAAATTTTATTTCTGCCCTTGATTCATCTGTAAAAACCATCTTTTGTATATATTAGAATATCTATCAAACTTATTTACTATACATTACATAAAAACTCCTTAATTTTTCTTTTTTCAAAATTTTGAGACTAATAAGCCATAGATAATTTAATTTTTTAAAACCAAATATGTAAAATGTTCAAAAAATTTCAAGGGGCGATGACTGAATGCCTAGAGTGCTGACATTCGGTACTAGAGTCTGTGGGTTCAACAGGCCGCCCAGAGACTTTACGGGGCCTGGGGCAAACTTCTGTTGAGGGCCCCAAGAAAAACAAAAAATGGAAAGAGACGAAAACACACACTCAAATTAAATTACTCATACTTAAAATTTTATTACATGAATGATTAACATAATTATTATATTTCATTGCACTGCTGTCTTGATATATTTTCTGAGGAAATCTAATAAACAAATTTAAAAAAAAATTTTGGGGCCTCTCCGGCAGTTGGGGGCCTGGGGCAAAGTGCCCCAGTTGCTGCCCCCCCCCCCCCCCTCTGGGCGGCCCTGGGGTTCAAGTCCCACCAATGACATGGATGTTTATAGCTGTTCGGAATTGGCTTTAAGCAGTAGGTCCCAGTCTGATTAGTCCTTGAGTAGCAGAAAATGACTGTAGAGTTCTCAACCAGCCCAAAAATTCAAAAAGAATGTATATGGTCCATGTAGTTTACATGCATGGCATATCATGTGTAATTGATTCATTTATTTTATTATTAGAAAAAGGGCTTGACTTTGCTTCTAAAGGAGACAAAAATCTGCCTCTAGCCTTGGTCTGGATAAATCAAGTTTTATATGTGTTTGAAGTCTAGCTGATAGAAGTTTAGGGGAAATGTCAAATTCTTTATTTGGTGTACTAACTGTGTTTTAAATGTGAATAAGAGTTACAAACTTATGCTACATTTGCTGGCAATTGAAATCTTCCTTATGTCATGACAGATTAGTATTGGAGCTTTTTTTGTCTGTCTTATTAAAATGCTAAGTACTCTGCAGTGTTTAAAGGTAATTGAGCTTTCATATGCTTTACTTTAAAAATGTACTGTGTATTCAAAGCTCATTTAAAGAAATATTTGTAGTCTGTACATAGTTTTCTCATTCTTGTAGTATATATTCTTATTATAGCATTGATGATTATGAAGTATAATGCTCTTGTGTCATCTCCCTAAAAAAAATTTTGGTATACATACTTTCATTTGTTTATGTATTTATTTTTAAATAAAATACTCAGGACCAGCACTAAGCAAACTGTAAATTTAAAAATACTGGGCTCAGGTGACAAGGGCAAACAAGTGAGCAAATTCTTTTGAACCTGGCAAATACTTAAAATTTTAAAGGTTTAGAATTTTTTTTTGAAAAATTGACTAACTGACAAAAAGTATAGATATAATTATATTAAATCAAAGGTTTTCATCCTTGTTGTTTTAGCTCCATATTAATTACAAAATGTAAACAGTGTAAAAATGTAAAATAAATTTTTTGTCTTATTTTTATTTATTTTTTTTTTTTTAAGATTGTCTTTTCATTGAAGTGGAGTTTCATTAAAATTGATCATAGCTGTTAAAGTAATTTAAAAACTGAGTTTGTAATTGTAAAATTTCACTATTAAGTGGGTGGGAGTCGATCAATCACAGCTGATGCATAGGGTATTATGCATTTGGATAGTGATTCTAAAAATAGAGATACGTTAATTTAATTCAGCAAAATTGAGACAACTCTAGATTTGTGTGCACGGCCGCCATCTTGGATTTTTTTTAGCGCCAACTTGGCGATTTTACTGTGTTTTTAGGAGTGGAAAAATTCTCGCCAATGTGTTTTAAGCGGTGTTTTCAAAATGCTGGACTTAGAATTTTTTTAGCTTTTTTAATAAAAACCACCTGTTTAAATTATGAAACTTAGAAAAAATTTTGAAAAATCATTTAAACGTTGGACTTAGATTTATTTTTGGGTTTTTAATAAAAACCACTTTTTTAAATAATGAAACTTGGAAATTTTTTTGAAAAAATCATTCTCAAGTATTGGAAATTTTGGGTTTTTCTTTTAGCTTTTTTAATAAAAACCACCTTTTTAAATTATGAAACTTAGAAATATTTTTGAAAAATCATTTAATCATTGGACTGAGATTTTTTTTGGCATTTTTAATTAAAAACTACCTTTTCAAATTATGATCCATATGAAAAATTTGTCAAATGAATTTTACTTACAGATAAAATTTCAATGCCATGTATTCAGTTTGCCCTAACTCTTTGACTAATAGCAATGAATCGCCAAAATATTATGCCAATATATTGTTAATTAGAAAAAAAATACAGCATTTTCATACCACCTAAGTAACTTGCAATTTAAAAATTAACTTATCTAAAATTCAGCTTTGAAAAATGTAAAATAATTATAAACCCATAAATTTATGGTGAGTAACCAGGTCCTCTTTTTTTGGGGGGGTGGGGGTTAGGGCATTGTGGTAATGAAATTTTACTTCAGATTTGGCCTTAACCAAGTATTTGGTGCATACAATAAAATCGGGACGAGGATTATTTGACCATTTATCCTGCTGTGTTGGAAATAAGAAAAAAAAAAACCTTTTCCTAAACCAATAACTTAACCTTAACTAACTTCTTAACTTAGGTTCCTGGGGAGTGAGAAGTTGAACTCCAGTTATTTAAATTTATTTGTAATCCACTACAATTTGGAATTATAAAATATTTTAAAATATATTGTATTTAAAATGTATACTGTATTTTAAATTTTACGAAAAAATTATGGCAGATAATTTTTACTTCAAATAAATGAAATGGTGTATCATTATAGTATACTAATTGACAATCGATAAACAAAATTAAAAGCAACTTAAATTTAATAAGTTAACGAAAAACTGATAATGGATTCAAAAATTTTCAACAAAAAGACTCTTAGTTTTAAAAATAATTTATTCTTTTGAGTATAGTCAATTTGACTCAGATTTCCAGATCAAGGCTGAGATCTGACCTAAAATTATTATACTGTAATTATAAGATCACATCAGAAATAACTGTTTGATCTTAAAATTAGAGAATGTGACATTGGGTTATTTTTACCAGAACACAATAATTATCACCATGCGAAATGCGCCAAACCTTGGCGGAAAAATCCAAGATGGCGGCCGTGCACACAAATCTAGAGTATCCCCGCAAAATTTATTTTTTATCTATATCCTGGTCTCAGTAAATTTTTTTCTTTGCTGATGCATAATATAGCCTTATTAAATAATATTTTATGATAATAGCTTTTAACAGTGTCAAAACAGAATGATGTATTCTGTCAGTTCTGAGCAAATATGCCTAACTATGTGATATTTTCAGGTAAAAACCTCTGAATTTAATTTATCAGGTAATAATAGATTATAGTTTTATTGTGAGACTATTTAAAAGAGTTTTTAACTTGTTAATCTGGGATGGACGATGGGCAAATAGTTAGGGTGTTGGCCTTGTACGTCACTATTACCTAAGTCTATATAACACTACCATAGTGCTCCAAAAACCAATCAACCATAATTGTTTAGTAGAACATACTTAAAATGTTCACCACTCATTGTACTCATTATTTTAATGTACTTCTAGTCCAAAACTGTGAGTGGCTGTTCCTCTTATGAGGCAGTTGACTGGATGGTCCACAATTATTAGCTTTAGTAAATTGTCAGAGTTCAATTTTAAGTTTGATGTACCATTTAGATATATTATATACATAGTGTTTATACTGGTAGTTTATACATTTATAATCCATATGTGTATTATCTTCTCTCACTTTAGCCTGTTTTTTATTATCATCTACTGACAAAACTAAAATGCTATTCTTCTGGTAATTTACTTTGGGATGGAAAATTGAAAGCTGCTACTTTTCCCTTTCCTGACATAATCTCTTTTCAAAACTTGCAAACTTCTGTCTCTACTTACCACTCAGAAAGATGTTTTTTCTTAGTTCTTCCTGTACCATTCGAAATATGTATGAAATGTATATATATTCGTGGAGAGTTCTTTTTATACAAAAATTTTCATCAAATATTCATATGAAATGAATGACATAAATATTTTTGGTATGCAATTGTACAATTAAAATCAATTCATTTGGCTTCATTTTGTCTCATCCTCTCTGTTTTCTTGTTGTCAAAAGCATGTCTGCTGGTTACTTCGTTTCAGTCGATGTTTTTAATTCCAGCAGCCCAGAGATTGAATGAAGCTACATATGCAGGAAAATCAAATGAAGAACCTTTATATATGCTTTATGATGACACCCATAGACAACAGTGTTCTTCTCGAGGTTGGTGGTGGAAGCTATCTTTCATGCATTTCATGTTCTCTAACTCTAAATATGCATGCCTGAATATTTCATTTTCTGCTGACAATTTTCAGTCTGTCTTGTATCTTCTGCTATGTTTTTGCATGTTATCTAGAAAATCTCAGCTTTCTAACTCATCAATCCTATAAAGTTTGCTTTTTATTAACAGACTTTTCAAGTACAGCTATATTTTTTGTTTTAGGAAAAAAAATTTTGTATGTCATTTGATTCAAAAGATTTTTTTCATGATAGGTATTTTATTTACAAGGTATATGAAATATTTTTATATAAAGCAGAGAAAAAAAAAGTATTTTATTTTTTAATTAAGATGTGTTAGAAAGCACTGGTTGTAATGGTGTTAATTTCATAATTCTATGTGTTGGAATAAAGTATATGTTAGTCTGTGAATACTCTTTTACAGCATGTTCCATGGTGTTTATCAATTGATACTATAAATAGTTGAGTAATGTTATTTGTAAGTAAATTTGCATGAAAATATTTTCAAATTGCTATTAATAAAATATAGTCTAAATCTAGTAAGGTAAGAGTAAGTTATGTATGAAATAATTTAAGTACTGTATGCATTGTAGATGACCTAGGTGTATGAAATATGATAAAAGGAAATTTCAAAGGATTTGCCAAATAAGTTATCTAATTTAAAACCAAGTGTGAGAATAATAGAAAATTAAATTAAAACTTTAAAAGGTATAGGCCATCAAAAGACTAAAAACTGTATTCTTGCATAGCTCTGTTATTGGTAAATGCATTTATCTCTGTAATTCAAGAAGGCTTTCAACAAGAAGCCTTAATTTTAATATTTAAAATGTCCATTATATTTAAGATGAATAATAGTTGTAATAGACAATACAATATGCATGCAGTTAATGACTGGCGCAAATATAACTGCTTTGGTACTTTCATGGTTAACTCTCTATGATAACCAGTGTCATTTTCTGTTTAAGTTTAGCAGTGTGTGCTGCTACTATAACCAGCAAGTTACTGGAACTTCATTGTTTAAAGACAGGTATTCATACCAACTTATCCAAAGCTAAATATAATTGGCCAAAAGACAGATTTCTCTTTAATTCCTATATCATGAATTTTCAACTCTAAAACCATACTTGTTAGACAATTTTTCACCTAAGTTACAGATTTTTTCTACGTGAAATTGCTTTTAGATGACAAACTGAAGAAAATATCTCATTGCTTTATAGTGTGATTTAGTCAATTAAATTTATTAAGCCAGGTAGCTGATGACACTAAAATTTATATTTTCCCAAGGATTTGAATACTGGATATACTCCCCCCCCCCCCACACACACACCACTCCCATGGTTAAAATCCTGCCTCGGTTTGTTTTGATCTTTTCCTCTTTGATTGTTTGTTATTCTCATGCAAATGAGTGGAATCGGTGATGATGTAATCTTGTGCTGATTTGCCACTCATGTAAGTGGCATCACTTTTATCTGCTAATCTGTTTAATGAGGCCTTTCAATGTGTTGTTTATTTTTAATCTACCTGAACACAAGAAGGATTTGTTGGTTTACCTGTCAGAATGTGTGTTTTACATTGAATTATATAACTTGTGTTAATTAATTTTTAATTTATTTTTATTGTTTTATTATTGTAACCTTAATAAATAGGTTTTATATGTACCAACACTGTCCCTTTTATCAAGACTGTAGTTTAGTAGAGTCAAAACCAATAGAATCCAGTTTTGTATTTAATACATATACTTACTTGCAGTTTGTACAGATATGAATTCAGAAATACTGTGCAGAAATACTGTTCAGAAATACTGTAATATCTGTTTAGCTATTTTAAATTGTCATTAAACTTAATCTCTTAAGTGGAATTTGTCCTCTTTGTGCATAACTAATGTGACCTCAAATAATCCAATGTTCTGAGCACTATAAATAAACGTTATGAGCAAAAACTAATTGGATTCTCTTTAGTGAACAAACAACAAAGATTCAAACAGTGGGATAAAATTACAAAATTTTACCACTGCAGAGTCATTTCAGTTCTATGGGTATGGTTAGTAAAGAATAAATATTTGTCCCTCATACCTTCATAAAGTGTAAATGGCAAATATTTCTCATCCTTTTGAACATATTGAGATTTTCTTCAATGAACTTGTAAATTATACTGTTACAGAAGCAAATCATTATGGATATAAAAGCATACTTAAATTCAAGAATAAATTGTATAACCACTCTTTCATCATAGGTCAGATATCATCTGTAGATGAGTGACACTTTTTTCTTTGGCATGTGATTATTGTCAAGCCAAAGTAAAGTAGTGTTGGTCACAGAGATAACTCCAAGTCTTTTCTGTTCTAGAAGATTTGATAAGATCTCATCTTTCAGTATAGGAAGGAAAATGTGGATTCCTGTCACACCCTCAACCAAAGCTTTAAAAATTAAGTACTGTATGCATAATCAACACATTTTCATTGATGAAAAGTCTGTTATAGAAAGCAGGTCTTGCATTTTGGTAATGCTACTTTAAAAAAAAAGCTTTTTAAAATGCAAATGGGAAAAAACAGATTGTTTTATGTGCTGTTACTGCATATAATAGAGGAACAGTAACTATTGATTCTGGTAGCTACTATAGGGTTAATGAAATCTGAAAACAAATACTTGTTAATTATCATAGCATGGAAAACCTAAATTATGTAACTTTATGAAAAGAAACAAGCTTATAATGTTTTTACTCTTCTGTCCCCAATTAATATCTTTATATTAGGGGTCTTCAACCTTTCATGTTTGTTGGCAACACCAATAAATTTGCAAAGTTCCGAGGGCCACACATCTGTGAAATAAGTAGTAGAGGCAGAGGAGAAAATGCATTATTTGCAAACAAGCTTCAGCCTTTAAGATGATTGCTTGATTTGCTTTTTATAACATGATGATAAAGAATTAATTCCTCCAAAACACGTTACTGAAGTTTTGTGAGCATGGTGTATTAAGTATTTTGTGCCTTTATAACTATTATTAATTAAAAATTGTTTTTATTTATTAATTTCTACAAACAACAAAAATATGGGAGTTAGAATCAATGTATTTGCACTTATATTGCATGAAACAGAGTGAATGCACGAGGATGAGAAGCACTTGAGGCTCTGGAAAGAAAGGGTCTTGGTATGCTGCGTTTTGTGTTTATACCATCTTAAGATTCTGAATACAATTACCAGTTTATTATTTTGATAAGCCTATATGCCATGGGCTACTTTTCCCCATGTATTCTTGTTATTTTTTATGTCAGAGGATTTGCCGTTCTAAGTTTTTTCAAATTTATTTTTATCAAACTACTTTCGTTTTGTCTGATCAAAATGTTTCGGTAGGGCACTAAAATACTGTTGGCTGGCCACCCGTGGCCTGCGGATCTCAGGTTGAAGACCTCTACTTTAGAGTGAAGTAGTCTCTTTCTACATAACCTCATGAAGGAACATGCGGAAAGTACTATTCAGAAAAGACATAATTTCTTTGATTATCTTTTTGTAATTGACACCAGTGTGTTACTTTGTTTTTTCAAAATTTCCTAATTTAATACATCTTCATGAAGTGTTACCCCTTTGAAATGAGCTGGCTTTCTACTGAAATTGATCAACCTGTAAAGAAATCTTGTTCCTTCAGATTCTTCAGCAAATTGTAAAGCAATTTTCACTTTACCCTTAGTAAATTAGCATGTTAAATTTGAAGTAAGTTCTAAGATAAATATTTTTTAAGATTTGTTAACTGTTGCTGACAGTTACTAGATTTTTGTCATTGGCAGTTGTTAAGTTTATTAAATATTTCTATAACTCTAATACCCTCTGTATGCACATTTTTTAATATTTACATTTTTCAAGCAATCACTAATTTTTAGCATAGTAAAATTTTCAGGATTTTGTATGCTGTCTGAATTAGCTTTCCTTTTTAAATTGTAGCATTACAGGCTTCTGAGGACAATATATATGAAGAAGTTGACTTGCAACAGGTTAATCAAGCTGACGATGATTTCGGGGATAATGTAAGCTGGGTTGAATCCGAGGTTGGTCTAGATCAGTCTGCAAGTTCTGCTAGTGAAGAAGTGGAAGAAGAAACTGGAGCTTCTAAACTTGCTGCCCGTTTTATAGGAAAAAAGAAAAAAGGATCCAAGAAAGGAAAAGAAAATGAGGTGGATTTTATTTTACTTGAGTTCTATATAATTTTGTCCAAATATGATAGATTGATTTCATAAAACAAATGTATAAATGAGCATTTTCTATATATTGGACTAAAAGGAAATAAAGTGAAAATATATACAGTGGAAAGCTAATTAATCTATATATTTAAGTTGCTAAGCTGACTTTTTGGGCAGTCCGTGAGAGAAAATCACTGCATCAATTTACTTTATTTTGGTCTTAAACGAAAGATTGTAATCTGTAGGTTTGTCAAATTTGGTTTTTGTAGCTGCAATTTTTATTAATGAGCTATAATTTACAATTAAAATTTGATTTCTGCACATGCTCAGTGGCATATTTCAATCTGGCTTTAGAAACTCACTGTTTCTGTGCATGCTCAGTGACATGTTTCAATGCGGAGGAGTCTCTCTACATCTCTCTCTGCCATTTTTATTTTTATGATAATTATGTTTGTGAAATATAAGATTGAACCTGATGGAAATTGTTTATTTTGCGCTGTTTAATTAGCAATAATTTATAATTAAAAATTTGCTTTCTGCGCATGCTCAGTGACATTTTTAAATCTGGCTTTAGATACTCACTAAGCACGAGGCCGCTTAAACATCAATTTGTTTCTGCGCATTATTATGATTTTCAACATTTGGCAATGGTGTGTTGAGTATAATTTGTGTATTAGTACATTTATTTACTATGTAGCCGTCATGTTTTGACGGGTACCAACTAGTGTATATTACTAGAAGTATGGGATATAGTAGAAGTTTTCTTTTTAGTGTCACATTAACATTTTATCATTTTGCTCAAAATAAACTGAGATTTTTAATTTCTTCTGAAACATTAATTTTATTGATTTTTTTTTTCTTCTGGGGTTGAGGGTGTACGAAAAAATTGAGTGTGTTGGGTTTATTCTTCAGGAGTTACGAGTGCGAAAAAAATTCATTTGATGTGTTGTAGGCATTGTTATTTATTGAAGTATGATCATTGTGTACTTCATGATATGTATTCAATTTCATCCCTATCTGTGTTCTTGTTTCTATGTATATATGTAATCCAGCTTGTCTGTATGTCCCTGTGCAGGCCAAAATCCCGTGACTGACTCCTCCCAAACTTTGCATCATTGTTTTCTAGTACTTTGTGAAAAATGAAGGATACTATACAAGTTTCATATCTCACCTCTTTTCTCCCCTTGACTTTTTTATGGTTACTTTTCTGTATTTACTTTAAGTTGTTTTCTTTAGTATTATCTTCTGAAATATTTCCATATCATCTGTAATGTTTGTTTAAATGTAATGTACTTTTTTTTCATAAATGTTGCAGTAAAATTCTAAATACTAGTTAATATTTAGTTTTGGTGATGTGTAGTATGAAGTGAGCTTGAAAGATGAAATTAGACAAAGCATAAGAGGTGTCCAATACATTTTAGGGGCATATTAGGTTTGATTGATCATAGTATATGTATCATGATGTTAAGTAATGAATAGCTTATATAACCTTAAAAATTAAATTTATTTTTGGCACTAATCTGTCTGAAATTGGGAAAATTTCCTCCAGTTTTCTTAAACTTGGTAACATTTTCTTCTGTTGTCCATAGAAAAGATTAGATTGTAAGACTGTTGGCAAATCCCTTCTTCCAAAATGACTATTTCATATATTGTCAAGCTGTTCTGTTTGAGTGGTTCTGATCCTGTGATTCTACCAGTTCATTTGGATTGACAGCCTGAAATTTAAAATTGCCAAAAAAAAAAACTTTTCAGCAATGACAGGAGTGCGTGCATTTTTGAACTGTTATACTGCAGCATTAATGTTCAAATTGTATTTCTAGTTTCCAAGAATGCATTTTAACACATGTTAGATATTAGTGTACTTGATCTAATTACCGTTTTTGACTATTAAATATGTATTCTGCAAAACAGTGGTTATCGGTTCTTTCCCCAGAATCTTATGAAAGAAATTGACCCTTTTTCCCTTTTTTTAATTTGCTATCCATAAGTGATGTGGTTACCCAGTGTTTCATTTTAATAAGCTTTTTTTCGTTATTGAATTCATTTTATTGCTAGATTATTTAAGGTGTAGGATTGTAACGTTTGAATTTTTTTGTCTGGTTTCTTGTTAAATTTTGTTATGAATGTGATATAAACAACTTTGACTAATGTTTAATAACTAAATAATACTAAATACTAAATTGTGTGGATGGTGTGCATGTTTATTTTCAGTTTTTATGAGTGTATAACAGTTTAAAACTAGAAACATCCATTTTAGACATAGTATCACCATTTTTCATACAACTTTTAAATATTTTTTATTAACAGTATATAGAAAATGTCAGTATTTCACCCCTCTAATATATGATGCAGACCCCCCCCCTAAAAAAAAAATAAAATAAAATAAAATAAAAAAATTAAACAGATGTCATTTAAAAAAAGTGTACATTGATATTTGTAAATTGTGATTTTTAAGTAGTGAAATATTTCAACTATGCATTCATTTATTACCTATCGCTACCTATATATTTTTTGTATATTTATCTATAAAATTCATATCAAAATTGCTTTTTTAGTTATTAAATGTTTAAAAGTATCTTTAACTGTGTATCTTTACTTAAGTTCTCAAGGCAAGCTTAAAAATTTCTTTCATCCCTTTAAAACACTATTAAAATTGCTACAGATTTAAAGTTGTATTAGTATGAAAATTTTAAGCCTAATTATGAATCAACATTCCAACCATGATGTACCCTGCTCATTTGCACCTCCAAATTCAAGGTTTGTTGCTACGCTATTCATCTATTTTCTCTTTAAAGTTATTCATACTTTTGAACTACACATAAACTTGATAATTAAATTATTTGATCTTCATAAATTTTTCTGATTTGAATTAACATGAATCTTTCTCTTGTTTTACAGGGCATAACGGGTGGCTTTACACGGTGGTTTTCCACGCGTAAAAAAGAATATGAATTAGAAAAATGTGTTAATAAAATCAATAGACATTCTCAAGGTAATTTACTTCTTCATATATTGCCTTATACTAACCTAAAAAGGCATATGTATGTGTGTATATTTATAATTTATTTATATGTTTATATGTATTATCAGTATGAAAGTCACAAAATAGACTTCTGTTTTACTCAAATTTGACTAAACAATGTATTGTTTAACCCTTTCGCGGCGAACGTCACGTATACGTGACAGCAGCTATCCGCGTTTCTGGCCGATCGTCACCTATACGTGACAGCAGCTATCCGCGTTTCTGGCCGATCGTCACCTATACGTGTCAGTAGTTCGGAACGTTTTATTAGTTAATTTTTGGGGCACAAGATGGCACCGCATGTCTATGAAATTTGGAGTACACGTAGTTGGGACCTTCTATTCGAAAACAAGACTAGTATGAATCACATGCGGTCTATCGTTTTATGTAAACAAACGGAGGAATAGATGTATTGCGTTTGGCTGTCAGCGGGTAGGGCATTTTAACTTTGCATGTGGTCTTTGTTTACGAGATATCTTTGTTTATTTTTCTTTTGCGGTGGGATTGTAGCATTGGGTATATGGGTTTTGAGTCAGAATCAGATTCTGTTGCAGTGAGATTTCTTTCCTTTGATGATTTAATATGGAGAAAAGGAGAAAATATTTAACAGAAGACGAAATTTCTGAATTGATAAGAAATGTGTCTGAAAATAAAAGTAGTGACAGTGATACAAAAATCTCGTCGGGTGAATCTGTTTATTTGGAACACGGAGATCAGAGTGATTATGAAGATATATCAGACATTTCTATTCTGAGTATATCGCGGGACGGTACTTCTTTGTGGTCTTCTCCCGTAAGGGATTTAACTCTACTAACATTCACAGCGGCATGCGGAATAAAAGTCGATGATGCTGTATCAAATGAATTGTATTATTTCAGATGTTTTTTTGATGAAACTGTAATGGATTTAATAACTAAATTAATGCGTATTATATTATACTAACCAAATTAATGCGTATGAGAGGTTCATAAATCTGGAAAGTGAACAGAGTTTATCCTCGAAGTATTTTTGCCTGTAACTAAAGAAGAAATGTTTGTTTAATTTGCTTTGACAATTTTAATGGGTATCGTTAAAAAACCAAAAATTAAGATGTACTGCTCAACGAATCCAATGATTGCAAAACCTTTTTTCAGTAAGGTTATGAGTCGGGACCAACGCATCGAAATTCTTCGATACTTGCATTTCACTTCTACTAATGCCAAAAAGATTGAAAAAATTAAACCTTTTTTAGATTTAATCATTCAAAACTTTCAGAGTTCTTGATATATTATTGACATATTCTGGATATATTCCTGATAGGAATATATCAGTTGATGAAAGTATCTTACTGTGGAAAGGGAGAGTAGGATTTCGACATTATGTCCCAGCGAAAAATATTTTAAACTGTATAACAAAAATTTTTTAGTGGAAAAATAATAAAAGAATGTGTAAGTAACCCATATATAGCTTAAATAAATAGATTTGTTTGTAAATGTTACTATCTCGGAATTTTTCGTAACTTTAGGCTTAGCTCTTAAAAGTCCGCCGGCCTGGAGGGTACGCTCACGAGAAAAACTTCCGGCCTCAGAGGAAAGCGCGTGATCGGAACTGCCGTCGCGAAAGGGTTAATAATGCTCTTTGATATTTGTACAAAAGATGAACAAAAAGTTAAACTCAAGTTCTGCAGGGTCTAGAAGTCTGTAACAAACAACTTGAAAAGTGCTTCAAATGAACTTATTTAAATTTTTCCATAGTCCTCTTTAAAAATATATATTTATGGATGAAAACTTGTGTATTTTTGGCTAATCAACCTCTCAACTGTTTTTTTAGCCATGATGTAATATTTGATTTAAGACATGTTTAATATTTTTAGAGTTGCACTTTAAATAGAAATAATCTTTTTTTTTTTTTTCCCCTAAGCTGCTAGCTTTGTATAACATATTCAGTTTTAAGTTGTGTGTTTTTCTGACTAAATACTCTTGAATTTGTACAATCCTTTTGAGTTGAAGACAAGAAATATATAAACTTTGTTCATTATCAAAAAATAGAATTATCTTGATCATGATGCTCGAACAAAATTTTCTTTAAGTTGTATAACTGTATTGATCAACCATTGACTTTTGTCTATGTTTCCTGCTCCAAAAATGTCAAATTTATAGTATGGACTTGGTTTGCTATTGCATTGAAAAATGGATGATTTTACAGCATCATGGCTGTGGTAGTACAAAAGGACCAAAAAATGGAGTTGGTTCACTTGAACTCTGGGCCATCCATATGTTGATCTGTTTTGCTGTGTCTTTGAACTTTTTTCAACTTCTACTAATCAGACACATAAGATTAACATGCATCAGTGTAAATTGATTTACATTTTTTACATTGAACCAGAATATACAATTTAAATGATTTTCAGCTTCATGAAATTTTAAAGATTTTTTTCATCTTAAATAACAACTGCTATCGGACTGATAAATTTGTAGCATATTATATGGAGTTAAATCATTTATGTTGCCTCTTGTCCTAGATTATTCTATATTTGTTAATTATTACCTAAAATATAAAATTCAGCAATGTCTTCTATGCTATCGAGTAAATTTTTGTTTCAGTTAGAATTTTCACCTTCCCTATGATATGAAATGCTGTACTCTGATGTACGTAGTGATTTTGCGATTGTAATGAATCTAATATTTGTTCACAATTTTTCCCCCTTATCCACATGAAAGCAATTCAATTTTAAGCTCTCTCAAAGGTCTTAAGAGATCAAAAATGATTTTCTGAATATTTTTAGCATAGATATACTTTTTTTATTTAAACAGGGTTAGAATAGTAAAATTTTGTATTAATTACAATTGGTTTCGCACACAGCCCGCTGCTGAATTGTGTAACTATTTTATGCTGTATAGGAAATAATGGGAATTGCAATTCAGAGGCTCATTAACTCTAGAATACACTATGTGATCGTATTTGATGTTCTGCCTCTGATTCATATGCAGTAGTAGTTACCCAAATTTTGAACTGAGTGGGGATAAGAGATGGCTCCTCGTGAAATGGAATTTTTTTGTCTATTTCTTAACATATACCAACAATAATAAAAAAAATTAATTCTTGCGCTGCTAGTATTGTTTAATTGATTATCAACAGTGCTCTATGCAGATGAAGATGGCTATGTTGATGTGAAAATACCAAAAAAGCAACGTCCTCCTCTTTCCCTGCCTCCTATGCCTCCTGGCCTTAGCCCTGAAAAAGTAAGATTTGCTATGATTTATTTATCTAATAAGTGTTTTCAATTTATTAGTTTGATTTGCATAATTTTTTCTATTTTCTGGCTTAAGAGTTCTTATGTATAGTCAGTTTATTTGATTGAAATGTGTTATTACTGTTTATAGTGTTATGTAATTGCTTTTATAACAATTGCAAACCGTTGTTTTTATTTTTTGACAGATGAAAAGAAGGTATATTGTTGGAAGCATTGTTGATAGCGAAAATTCCTACTTAAATTCATTACAAAGGCTAATCAGGGTATTTATTAATAATCCTTAATCCATTTCATGTTAATTTTAGCTGATTTGAATATTAACCTTTTTTAACTCAGTTATATGTATAATATTTTCTATTAATTGAGGCATTTTTTAATGGAAGAATCTTTTCTCTGACTTATCAATTATGTCTCAGTTGTAAATTAAATAGGTTTACCATTTCCCCCCCCCCCCTCTTTCTCTCTCTCTCTCTATATATATATATATGTATAAATAAAATAATATTTAAAGTAAATAGTAAACTCAGTTCGTATTCTAGTCATATTGAATGAGTTTATTTGAAATTTTACATTAGACTTCAGATTTTGTTAAAAAAAATTCTAATATCTAAAATGTAGGCTTATCAAAATTATTTTTGTTTTATTTTGTACACTCCAGATTAAGAATTTTGATTTAGAGAAGGTTAATTTATAGTAAAAATTTATACTTATTTTGAAATGGAGAAATTTTTGTTTGAAGTAACTTTCAGTGAAAAGTTTAAAGTAGTTCTTAAAGTCTTTAATCTGAAAATTTCAAACTGTTTCATGAATGTTTTGTAAACTCCAGCTGAAAATGGAAATGATCATCTTTGAACTTAGCAAATATATAAACAATACTTTTAATAGCTCCTAAATTTTGAAAAGGTTTATCAAAAAATCTTATGAAGTGGGAAAGATTAATACGTGATTGTTAAAATTGTATTAAAACTGTGTTAAATGACTATGTGAATGGTACACACATGTTAAATGATATATCAGATTAAACAGAACAAAATATGGTATGATTTTTTTTTTTTGGAAAAAAATCATTGTAAAATATATATATATATATATATATATATATATATATATATATATATATATATATATATATATATATATATATATATATATATATATAATTATAATGTGTTAAGTGTTGTGTCAGAAGTATGCCATAAATAATAAAATAACTTAACATTATCATGTTTCTGTTTAACTTCAAATCTTTAAGGCAAGGCTTAAAAAGATAAGAAAATTGTGTATGTTTCCTCAAAATTAATAAAATTAACTTGGACAAGCTAAGTAAATATGTAAAAGTTAGGTGATTTTAAGTAAAAAAGTATAGGATTAAAAAATTACCTTTCTTTTGTGCAGATTAATAAATTTCTTTTTAATGGGATACTTTAGTGCTTGCATAAAACTGTCTTAATATTTGACTAAAATATTTTATTTGTGAGGATTCTGTTCTAGTTTTCTAAAATGTTATCGGTTTGTTAATCTTTTGTCTATGTTAAATTGGGATTTTTTAAAAATTGCATGTAAGATTGATGATGACATTAATTGTCGCGGTAGTTTTATTTTTATTTACACGTATCATGAGTGGCTTATTGCAGTATTTTTATGAGAATGGCTGGTCTTAAAAGCTTTTTTTAGAATTTGGTATAAAATGTTTTCTGATCTATTTCAAGCTCAAAAAAAAAAAAAAAAAAGTTTGAGAAATGAATCTATTTCCAATAATTAAAAATTTAAAAACTATTTTCTTTTTTAGTTTTAATTTATTTTAATTCCCCACTATGTATTGTTACAGGACTATAAACATCCTCTAGAAGATTCCACACCTCCAATTGTTAGTGCTAATAAAATAAGCATAATGTTTCACAGAGTTGAGCAAATTTTACAGTGTCACAACATATTTGGCATTGCTCTAACACAGTGTGTACGCCAGTGGGATCAAGAAGAAAAGATTGGGGATGTATTTGTAGCATCAGTAAGTTTTATTACATATTAAATCTCAGTGCAATGAATCTGTCTCTCTCTATATTTTTAAATGAATATCTTAATTACTGGAAAATTTCTTCATTTGCTAAATTGTCTTGATTATTAACTGATAAATTTTTCTACTCTCTATAAAATAATTTTTATTTTACTAGTATTAAACTGCTTCTGTATAGTTGCTGTTTTAAGTATATTTAATACAAACTGATGTGATTTTATCCTGGTACATAATGTTTACAAAATGTTTAAATTGTTTAGAATAAAATAAATATAGCCTGACTGCAGTATTTATTGTATAATCATATATCTATGTAATTCCTATACTGTTTACAGATCAAATCAAATTAAATTGGTTTCTTTTATCAATATGTCATCGTAAATGTTGATAGACTATACAATAGCTCTTAGAAAAGCCTGTGCAATCTTGACTAATAATGGCAAATATATAACCTACCACATTATATAACCATATACATAACTGTAACTGTTTCCCAAAACTAATCTGTTGTCTTGCTATGAAATTTATGTTAGAAAGGCATATATGTAACTAATGTTTGCTGCAGTGACTGTTAAGTATGTAGGTTGTTAATAACTGGGATTTAATTTTATAAGATTTTTCTGTTTAGCTTTGGTTTCCAACTTTAACTTCATTCCTTATTCAGGATTTATGTAAACATGCATTATAATTCATGAAGAAAAATTGTTATTTGCTTATAAAAGTGTTACTTTGTATGCTTTCAGTTTTCAAAAACTATGGTTTTGGACATATACAGTGATTTTATTAACAACTTTTCCTTGGCTATGGAAACTGCAAAACAGGCTTCTAAGAATAAGTCTGCATTTGCAGACTTTCTGAAGGTAATGTATTTTCTTTCATTATTTTAATTTTATATTTTTAAGTTGTAAATTAAACTTATTTCTGAATATTACTGCTTAGAAGTACATGTACACAATAGCTTAGTTGTAAACTTTTTAGAAAAGCTAGTCACAGTCCCCTGAACCAAATTGGGAAATCAGGTAACATATCTTTCAAACTGTTAATTAACCCTTTCGTGGTGAACGGAGCGTATACGTGCCAGCAGCTGTCTGCGTTTCTGGCCGAACGTCATGTATACGTGCCAGTAGTTCGGAAAGTTTTATTAGTTAATTTTGGGGGCACATGATGGCATCGTATATCTATGAAGTTTGGAGTATACATAGTTGGGACCTTCTATTCGAAAACAAGACTAGTATGAATCACATGCTGTCTATCGTTTTATATAAACAAACAGAGGAAGAGATGTATTGCATCTGGCTCAGGCCCGGACTTAGAGACCCAGGGCCCCTAGGCACTTGACATTTGGGCCCCCACCATCTCGAAGCTATTTTGGAAATTTAGCAAATTAAATGCACTAGTACAGAACATATAATTTTTAATCGACTTTAATGACTTTAATAAACATCAGAATAATACAGTCTATGTTACTATAGTTACTTTATTCTATAAAATTTACAGAATCATACAATGAACTTTCTTCTGTGCAAAAGAACGAATGACGTCATCATAGTCAATTGACTGCATTATTTCTGACTCTATGTACATTACATTATTATGAGTGCCCTGCTTTGGCAAAATGTAGTAAAATATTGAATACCCTAGGCCCCTAGGCTGGGGCAGAAATCCGGCACTGATCTGGCTGTCAACGGTTAGGGCGTTTAAACTTTGCACGTGGTCTTTGTTTACGAGCATTTTTGTTTTTCTTTTGCGGTGGGATTGTACCATTGGGTATATGTGTTCACCATTTAGTTTTGAGTCAGAATCAGATCCTGTTGCAGTGAGATTTCTTTCCTTTGAGGATTTAATATGGCGAAAAGGAGAAAATATTTAACAGAAGACGAAATTTCTGAATTGATGAGAAATGTGTCTGAAACTGATTATGAAAGTAGTGACAGTGATACAGAAATCTCATCGGGTGAATCTGTTTATTTGGAACACCGAGATCAGAGTGATGATGAAGATATATCAGACATTTCTATTCTGAGTATATCGCGGGATGATACTTCTTCGTGGTCTTCTCGCGTAAGGGATTTAACTCAACTAGCATTCACAGCGGCATGTGGAATAAAAGTCGATGCTGTATCAAATGAATTGGATTTTTTCAGATTTTTTTTTATGAAACTGTAATGGATTTAATAACTAAATTAATGTGTATTATATTATACTAACCAAATTAATGCATATGAGAGGTACATAAACCCGGAAAGTGAACAGAGTTCATCCTCGGAAGTATTTTTTGCCTGTAACTAAAGAAGAAATGTTTGTGTAATTTGCTTTGACAATTTTAATGGGTATTGTGAAAAAACCGAAAATTGAGATGTACTACTCAACGAATCCCATGATTGCAACACCTTTTTCAGTAAGGTTATGAGTCGGGACCAGTGCATCAAAATTCTTCGATACTTGCATTTTACTTCTGATGCCAAAAAGATTGAAAAAATTAAACCTTTTTTAGATTTAATCATTCAAAACTTCCAGAGTTCTTGATATATTCTTGATAGGAATATATCAGTTGATGAAAGTCTCTTACTGTGGAAAGGGAGACTAGGATTTCGACAGTATGACCCAGCAAAAATTTTTTTAAACTGTATAACAAAATTTTTTAGAGGAGAAATAATAAAAGAATGTATAAGTAACCCATATATAGCTTAAATAAATAGATTTGTTTGTAAATGTTACTATTTTGGAATTTTTCGTTAATTTAGGCTTACCGTTTTAAAGTCCGTTGGCCTGGAGGGAACGTCACAAGAAACACTTCCAGTCTCAGGGGAAAGCGCGTGATCGGAACTGCCGTTGCAAAAGGGTTAAAAGGAGTATTACACTGTACCACACATCAGAAAAAAATGAATTAAGGGCATATCTCAAAATATTTTTTTCTATATATTTAAAACTTATGAATAAGAAAACCTTGCTGTTTACTTTGAGGATGGCCCTAAACAAGCTATTTTCAATTTTAGGTAGGATAGCTCCTGCTGTGATTAATTGGGGTATTTTAGCATAAGTGTTTTAGCAAGTCATTTATTGTCAATAAGCTTTTTGGTTTCAGTTTGCTCCTTGTGTAAGAAAAGTTTAAGTGTACTAGACCAACTGAAAAGGCAAAATATATTTAATTGTTAGTTGTTGGTGGAGGAAATTAGTTATTTTTAGAAAATCATTTTTATTTGGCTATATTGTAATATTGGAATTTCCTAGTTTGCACAAAATATTTCTAAGAATAGCACCATCATACGATGTTTGCAGCAGTTCTTATAAAAGTCTCTAAAAATTACTTATTTATTTGTACACCTTAGAAAAGTATCTTTTGAGATCCTTATAAGCTCATGAATTCCAAAATTTTTGTCAAAATGTATTTATGAGAAATTATCTTAATAGCGTTTTGTACAATATTTAAACTGTAAATTTTTAAAAATTGTGAAATGATTAAATATTTTACAAGTCTAATGCCATTTATATTTGTTATTTTCATAACATGATGATTGAGTTTTGCTAAGTTTGCATCATTTAAATATTTAATTTTTCGTTTGTTTAATTTTGTTATTTTTATTTACTTGTTCTAGGTGAAACAGATTAATAGTGCAGATAGGTTATCATTTTTTGGCTTGATGGTGAAGCCTGTTCAGCGATTTCCTCAGTTTATTTTAATGCTTCAGGTTAGTTCTGGTGTTGCTTGGTTTTAATCAGTAACTTTGCAAAAAAAATTATGAATTTAAGGTTTCTATTCTTGATTAAAAGTGTTAATTTTTTTCTTTTATTATATCCTGGGAAAGTTAATGTATATATGTATCACCTGTGCTATAGTAGTTTTTCATTTGCATAAAAATATTTAAAATTTTTTTTAAAACTGAAAATATTTTTAAAGAGAGAAAATTACAGTAGATAATTGTTAATTCTTACCAGTTGAATAATAAAACTTTTTGGCACATTGGCTCTTTCAATACACATCAGTTTGAAAGATAATTCAGTGGCAAGAAGGAAATATTGAAATGATAATTTTATATTTCTGATTTTTGAACTTGTTAAATTTTAACTCAGTTGTACATTTTCTGGTCATACTAGTGGCGTCATAATTTTTTACAATTTCTCTTTTTCCTTTGAGAACCAGCCATCTATTTCTGTTATAATTGTCCAAAATATATATTCAATCTCTTGTATAGGTTTTGTTACTAGGGATATTTTAAATTTAAAATTAAACAAACTTCCTTTTATTGGGCTACTTAAATTAGCCTCAAGTATTTATACAAGCCAAATTGTTGATTAAAAGTGTTGATGTTGGTAAGAATTAGAATTTGTTAAATTTGTTCCCAAAATGTAGAAGAAATAATTTTTTTGTAATTTTGAATTTTAGGATTTGTTAAAAGATACTCCTCCTGGTCATCATGATAGGATGTCGTTGCAGTTAGCTTTAACTCAATTAGAATCTCTAGCTGAAACACTAAATGAGAGGAAACGTGAAGCTGAACAGCATCATGCTGTCAGAGAGGTTCTGAAGCATCTAGGGAAATTTTCCTTCAAGTCCTCTGCTGATAGAGATCATTATTTGTTAAGACAAGATGATGTTGTACAACTTGTAAGTTCTGCCACAATTTTATATATATATATATATATTAGTCAGTTTTATTCTTAAATTAGTTTTCAGTTTTATTGTTTATATCTCATGTCTTTTTTTAAGTACTGTTGAGTGAATTCTCAAGTTATTTATGGATAGTTTTTGCATGTGCATTAAACTATAACTTATATTTGACTAAATTTAGTTTAAAATGATAGTGTTTTGCTTGGCATAAATACATACTGTATTATTTTATTCCATTGTTTATCTCATTGTACAGGAGTGGGGCAAAATTGCAATGCCTTGCTGTGCTTTATTTGAGAGCAAACCTAACTAAAATATAATTTGAATTTTTTAAATTTATTTATTTATTTATTTATTTATTTTTTTTTTTTGGGGGGGGGGGGGTTCTCATAAGTCCTTGTAGTTTGAATATTCCAGAGTTTCATTTCTTAGTTCTTTTTGAACTGGGAATTTCCAGTTTACATAGTGTTTGGTATTGAATTCAAATGACTTTTGGCAGTTCTAGCTAATTCATAATTTTTTAACTTGGAACTTTTTTTCTCTTTCATGATCAGTAAACAAATTATTCTAAAGTGAATGATATTGTAGAAGAATGTTAGGCAAGAAAATCACTAAAAAAAATACTCAGAAATGTAATACTGCTAATTTTTCCTCTGAACAGAATAGTTTGTCTTAAGGAAGCTATTTTTTCTTGATTCTAAAGTACAGCTAAACTGATGCTATCTCAAACAATAGTGAGATATCATCAATATTTATGATATCACCAGTATCTATCGATACCATCAATATCTTTATAGAAATAACAATAGTGATTACAAAGCAAATCGTTCAAAACTTTTCACTTGTCTCTTCAAAGTAAATGTGTGTTTAGTTAATAGGGATATATTATTAAAATTTAGGCTAAAAAAACTCCTTCAATAATGTATATTTTAATATTTATTATTAAAAATGAACTGCACAATTTATCCTACCATTTATTTAATGCTAACATGTTGACAAAGCCGTGCATGAAACTGTTTTTGCTGAAGTCGTGAATTTTATCTGTGTTATAAGACATCAGAACTTGAATAGGCTTGTATGTTGACAACATTATTGTTGTCTCCTACTTAGGTGTTATATTTCTGTTGCATAGTATGGTGGTGAAATGAGTATATATATATTTGTTGTCAAATCTGGATCATTATCATAAATTGCAGTTTTTATTTAACTTTTTTTTAATTGACGGTTATTTCATCTAATTTAGTTTAAAACTTAGCTACAATGAAAATGGCAATAAATTATTCTAAGAATACAACTTGTACTGAAAAAGTAACTATTTTATATAAAATTGTATAAAAGTTGTCTTAAAATGTTGAAATCAAAAACTTCACTTTAAATTTTCTTACAAAGTTAATAAAATGGGAAAGTATAATTATTTCATTTCAACGTTTATGTAAATGTGTAATGTAATAAAGTTTAACTTTTGTTGCAGATCACTGTTAATAGTTTAATTGGTTATATAATATGTATTTATGCATCCACACATACACACACACACACACACACACACATATATAACAGTTCCGTATATGTGACTGACATATAACGCACAGACCAAACCGCTGGACCTAAAGGGCTGAAATTTTGCATGGTGATTCTTATAGTGTAGGGGTGCACTAAGAAAGATTTTTGAAAAATTCTTCTTGGATTTTTTAAATTAAATTTGTAAGCTGTTTTTGTAACATTCTTTAAAGTTTGCATTTAAAATAATACTCTGAGGTTTATAAAATTTATATCACAAGAAAGATCATAAAAATTCCTTTAAAATGAAATCTTTTTCGAATCTTTACCTCCCTTTTCTGATTTTTGGTTAATTTTTAAAGAATTATTTTTAGAATTTAATTTATTAAATGTTGATCACTTTTTTATTTATTTTTTTTTATTATTTTTCAAAAAATTTTCTTTTTATACTTTAAACTAATTTTGCGGCACGTGCATAACAATGAAATAGACAAAAAAAAAATTCTTGCTAATGCGGCAGACTATTGGACATTATCCCAAAAAATATTAAAATACAGTAAAAGAAATGTTCCTCAAACTGTACTATATTCTTAGTATATTCTATTAGATTTAATTTGAATATTTTCTTCTACATTATTTTGTCTATAAAAATATCCGTTAAAATTTTTTTATAAATATATCTTTTTTTGGCATTAATTGCATACATTGACTGTTGTATTTAATTTGAATGTAAAGCACAGGTATTCAGCTAGTATATATATATAATTTTTTCAGCAGTTAGATCAGAGTGGCCTTGTTGTAAAATCGAAAGAAAGAAGACTTTTCCTGTTAAATGATCTCCTTGTATCAGTAGCGGTAACACCACGGTAAGACTACACACTTATTAAATCATTGCAATCTGTATAAAAATCTCCACCTTTTTATTCAAACTAATGTTTAATTTATATTAGTAGCAGCACTGATGGCATACTGAATGGAGAAAGATTAAACCTTAAATGGGCTGTTCCGCTTCAAGAAGTAGAAGTACATGATGATACTGCATTTTCTACGAAAAATCTAATGATGTCATCTAGCCGAAACAAAAACTTTGGTAGTCGAAGTTTAGAACGTAACACAGGTAAAAAATGTTTTGTGACCCTGAAATTTTGGCATTTTGCTCATTAATGATATTTTTTTTAAAAATGTGCTTATCTGTGATTTCCATGAGCCTTATTAAAGGGTCTTACCTTACAAAATCATCTTTAAGCCTTTAAAAGACCATTTATTTTCTCTTTCCCTCCGCCTGAAAAATGACAGTGAAAACCATTAGACATTTATAATGAATATGCTAGAAAGAGATGAATATAGTGACAATATGAGAATCATAAATGAAATTTTTTATTTTTGCAGATGTTATTAATTTCATGAAAACATATCACACTTACAAACTTTAGGTTTAAAAGCTAATTTGAAGGGATACGTTCAATTACTTATGTATTTTCAGTTAATTTACACTGATATTTGATTTACTTACTGAATATAAGCTGAGTCTGTCATTCATTATTTGCAAGACAATGGATAAATGGCTGGGAGGTTGGCATTCGGTACCAGAGTTTATGGGTTTGAGCCCCACTGTTGGCATGGATGTTTGTAGCCATTCGGAATCGGCTTTAAGCAGTAGGTCCCAGTGTAATTAGCCCTTGTGTAACTAAAGTTGATTGTAGCTCTCTAAACCAAACCAAACATTCATTATTTGCACGAAATTTTTTGTGCTAAAATTTATTAGACAATTAAAGTGAATTGTTTGGAATATCGTCAGCTGAACAGCTTTAAAAAGTTATAATTGTTCTGAATGTAGTCTTTGTTCAAGTTTTGACTGATGAAAACCATGTTGTTAGTGTTATGTTGCCACCCTGAAATCAAATTTTAGCTAATTTCTCCAACTCATTTTGATTTATATAAATGTCACATTTATCTGTATTTAATGAAAGCAGGTAATTCAGATCTTTACTTTTTATTCATGTTTTTCTAAGTTTTTAAAATTTCTTCTCTTTAGATACTACTGCAGATCGAACATTGTATGATGAACTTCGAGATTTCGTTCATGACAAAGATATCATAAGTAGAATTGAGTCTTTGGTCTCTTCACTTCGAGGAGCTTATAATGTATGAAGTTTTCTTTTTAAGTTGTGATTGTTTAGTGAGTAATTAATATGCATCTTTTTCTGGTGCATGTGAAAACTATATCTGCAAATAATTGAATTGAAGGATTTGTATTCTCAATTTCTCATAACTGAGAAGCTCTACCTTTTATAACTTTTTTTTTTTAGTTCTTTTACTGGGATCTTAGAGGCTCTTAGAAAAGCTCTTGAGTTTTAAAATCAATTAAGAAGTCCTTTTAAAGGGCCTACTTTTTTTAATTTTAAGGCTATCATAAAGACTTTTAGGCTTAGCATTTATTGTTTCTTTTTTTTTGTTTTTTTTTTCATTCAAAATATATGTTAAAAACCATTGTATGCCTTACACAATTCTCTTTATAACGATGGCTAATGTAAAAATAGGTTGCTCTACAAGTCCAAGAATTATATTTTTGTGTTAGACACATATATTATAAATGTAAATAACTGGGGCAGATTTGTCTTTGCTGATATCATTGATAAATTTGTTTAAATCATAGAAATTGATCTTTTTCTGATTTATAATTCATGTACTTTTCCGATAAAAGGCTTTTAAATATTTTTGAAAAGACATGACCATAACCATTATTTGTTTATTTAAATTTTTTTAGCTTATTGTTATATAAATAGCATTTTAAATATTTTATTTATAGTAGAAAATGATTTAATTATCAATGTAATATTTGATAGCATTAGCTTTCACAGATACTTTAATTTCATGTTACAGTGGTTTACTACATATTGAAAATAATTGAAAAGTAATTGAATTCTAAATAATTCAACTTTTTAAAATTTTATATGTTTTTATTTTTGATATTTGGTTATAGTCTTGTTCTAATAAGTTCCCTGTGTCAGTAATAGAAATTTTGTACTAAAATAACTTCCTTTGTTCAAATTGGGTAAAGTTGAAATTTTTCCAACTCTTTTTTTCTATGTATCTATAAAAAAAGTAGAAAAAGGCTTTGTTTTAGTTAATGCCATGAATGAGAATTGTGCGTTACTGAATATATATATATATATATATATGGGTCACCCAATTGAAAGTGGCACTACAGTCGGTGTGACGAAAGGTTTAATGGTATTGCTGTAAGTTAGTATACAAAATAAAAAGAAATACATAAAGAACATATAGGCTAGATATAATTGCATTGGAGGTTGAAACAGGTGTCCCAGAGGTCCACGAGATGATAGATACCCTGGGTAAAGAAACTCCGGGGTTGGCAGTAGAACCATACTGAAATTGTGTGAACAATACCTTTGCTCACAGACATTCCAACCGCTATCTTGTGAGTGGTGATTCACCGATTATTGCTCACGAGACTGTCCACAGGTGCAATTGATACCTGGGTGATAACCACATGTGCATGACCTGGTCGTGCCCTGTTGTCCGTACTGCTTCGTCCGTTACAAAAATCACTACACCATCTGAATACTGATCTGCGTGACATACACTCTGCACCATACGCATTTTGCATGCGACTATAAATTTCTCCAGCACTCACATTTCCTGCTGTTAAAAATTGCACGACTCCACGTTGACAACATTTGGAGGCATTCGTGATACGTGCGATATCGTTAACGCTATCATACAAGCATCTGTCGTTAATATAACAATATGACATGCCTTCCCAGCACTCAGCGCCCTCTATAGGGGTATGCATAGTCTTCTGTATCTTAAAACGGTGGTGCAATAACGTCAGTGCCACTTTCATTTGGGCGACCCTTATATAATGGCATGAAGAGCCACCTGAATTTTGGTCCTAGAATAAATTTTATATATATATATATATATATATATATATATATATATATGTGTGTGTGTGTGTGTGTCTGTGTGTCATGATTTGGACGAATGACAGAAATCAACTCGTTTAATTTAACACATTTATTAATTCCATTAACTAGAACATAACCATGCTGGTTTAGAGAACAGTGTACCACCAACACACACCAAGTTTCTAATAGTACAGAGCAAATCTGAAATCACTCTTCTCCCAAGTCGTTGCCAACCCAGGACTTCAAATGTGTCCTGCTGGTCATTTGGCGAGAAACCGGTTCCCCTACAAACTTCTGACTGATTTGTCGGGGGTCGTACTCAAAGTGAGGGACGAGTCATTAAAAATAATAATTACTGGATCTATTTCTTACTTATATTTATATAATTTTCATCACGTGTATTATCACTCATATATCCCAGAGGATAAAAATGAAATTATTTTCCAGTAGAGCAGGAAAAAACTTTTTAATTAGTGGCCAAAGTTCTGACTTTTATAAAACTGTTGAAGGATGGATAAGGAAGTTCTACCCAACTCACCTGTATGTTACTCTTTTGAACAACATACTTAGCAAAAATAGTACAATTTTTTTCAAAATTCTTAATAACTAAGTGCTATCATAAATTTTAGTGTTCTCTTTGTAGCTAGCCTTACATTTTTATGATTGATCCTTTTTTTCTTCTTCTTTAGGATCTAAATTTAGAAATCATCCATAACATATCAAGCACTATTCAGGAATCTGTACGTCAGAAATGTGAAGAGATAAGTCTTTTAGATAGCTGTTGTTTGCAATTAGCTGTTCCAGTCAGATCCAGGTGTGTATTAAAACTAATAATTGTTTCATTTTTTAAAAATTACTTTTATGATATTGCAGTCGACTGTAATTAAACATAACCTTTTCTTTTGTTAGTTCCAAAACCATTTTGTATTATTTTTAAGAATTTTTTTCAATTCAGAAAATTTTATTAAAATATCCAGTTCACCAATATAAAATAGCCATCTATTTCATGAGTTTTAAAATTTCAGTGATAGGAAAATTATTATTGTAGACGTCTTGATAACTTAAAGTTGTGTATTAGTAAAATATTTTTAGTGCAGCAAATGAATTTAGATATATTCTCCCTCAAAGTATGTTTAAAGGGATTTTTACTGCTCTAATTGCTTAGTTTATGGTCTATGCTAAAATGTAATACACTATTTATTTTATAGTTAGGGACCAAAAAATCAAAACCTAATAAAATGTATTATTGTTAAACTTCCATCCTCCACTAGCATTTTATGTCATACTACATGAATGTATATGGCATATTGCATGTGTTATGTTAACAATTTGATATTCTAAAGACAAATTTTTATTTAGATTTTGAGGGTGTTCAAGTAACATACAGGTATTTTAAATATGAAAATTAAATAAAATATAATTTTCATTTTCAATATTAACCTTTTCCTTACTGAGTGGGATAGCATGTATATATATATATATATATATATTGCTGATTTTATTAATTTATTGAAAGATTTAAGTAAAAACACTAGCATGAAATATATTATTTCAGCTTCAAAAATAGCCATAGGATCCAGTATAGTGTTACACTAGAGCAGTGGTGTGCAAACTGCGGGTTGCAACCTAAAGAGGGATCATGAAAAGAATTTGGAGGTGTCATAGTCTGAAGTCAATTTATATCAAAATGGAATTTGTAATTGAAAAATATGCTTTAAACTTTCTATATTTCCATATCTTTCATATTTTTATCTATATTTTATATTTTAAAATTATATGATATCGTTAAATAAGGTGTCAGACAGTCTTACAAGCCTACATTATTCAATTTTCTTTTATCTAAATGTGTGAGACTTGAGTCTTCAAAATGAGTGGCTATAAAAATGAAACAACGGTGATATCACAGTAGCATTCTCAATATTTCACCAAATATTTAATAAATACCATCTTAGGTTGAGGTTTGTGCCTCATTAATTTTTTCTAGTTTAGTTTTATATAGATAAATGAAGTTTATAATTTTCAGTGTTTTAATTTGAAGCTTATCATTTTAAAATTACTCTCTAATTTAAATTTCCTTTATTTTTACCTAAATGTAATGCAAATGCATATCTATATATTTAAGTTGCTAAGCCAACTTTTTGGGCAGTCCGTGAGAGAAAATTACTGCATCAGTTTACTTCATTTTGGTCTTAAACGAAAGATTGTAATCTGTAGATTGTCAAATTTGGTTTTTGTAACCGCAATTTCTATTAATTAGTGGTAATTTAGAATTAAAAATTGATTTCTGCGCATGCTCAGTGACGTGTTTTAATGATAGTCTCTCTATATCTTACTCTGTCATTTTTATTTTTATGATAGTTATGTTTGTGAAATATAAGATTAAACCTTATGGAAATTGTTTATTTCATGGTGTTTAATTAGCGATAATTTACAGTTAAAAAATTGCTTTCTGCGCATGCTCAGTGACATTTTAAAATTTGGCTTTAGATTCTCACTAAGCATAAGGCCGCTTAAACACATTAATTTGTTTCTGTGAATTATTATGATTTTTAACATTTGGCAATGATGTGTTGAGTATAATTTGTGTATTAGTACATTTGTTTACTATATAGCCATCATGTTTTGACGGGTACCAACTAGTTAATATTTAAATATGAAGTTTTAGTCTGGTGAGATTTGGCAAAAGAACAAATGTAGATGGTAAGGAAGGCAGTTTTTGTTATTATGCAAAGTAAATATATACCCAAAATTTATTGTTCAGTGATTTTTGAATAAGTTTCTCAAAATTTGCTTATTTCCTTTTTTTGTTAACATTTTAAGCATTGAAAAAAAAATTTGCTATTACCAATAAATTTTAAAGGGTCATTTGATTTTTCATTTAAAGAAAATAGATTGCGGTCAAAAAAAGTTTGCACACCACTGCACTAGAGGATTACAATGGGAATCGCTATAAAGAGTTTTGTTTTATTAATGAGAGAGATACAATAGATGCCTTGCTTATATAATAAATAAAAATATTATCATCACTTTTTGGATGAAATTTAATTAATACTTTTCGTACTGCATAAAGTAGAATTATTAAATACTGTGCAGATATATATATATGAATAAATGCTTAAGAATTTGAACAGAAATTTAGTATGTTTTTTTACCTTAGGTTTACACTCGACTAATATTACCTTCATGCTTTGAATTTTTTTTTAAAGTGGGGTGCACAATCTATTAGTTTTTGTCTCTCTTGTAGGAGTACCATTTAGGTGAGCCAACATAGTTCCTTATGCTACCAGAATTTAGACCGAGTACCCCTAGGGGCGATATCTGGAGAGCTTATACCTTCCTCCCATCCCTATAAACCTCACAGAAGGACTTTCTTATCTACAGATTTAATGTGCCCATATGCCTTGAATGTAATAATAGTTGTTGCATGATTCCATAAATAAAAGGCTGTTGATCAAATTTACTGCCCACCTCTGGAGAGAAGAGAACTGGGACTAGTTTTAAGGTTGCTGCCTTCGGGAAGTGCAATTCTCAAATGAGGGGCCGGGATAATGAACACCTCAGGGGCAGTAGCATCAATAAGTGTTCATCACTCTTTTGTCATTAAGAAAATTATGAAGGTTTTAACTATTTAGGCTTTAAGAGAGCCATCACATGTTTAGCTTTTCCATTTTTGTGTAATCAACATATTTTAAGACTTTTAACCCTGCATTGTACTACTATTTCCTGAAGTAATGTAAGAGAGTTTCAAATTCCTTGATAAAATTTAAACTTGTGGTTACTTTTACTAATAGTGGATCTCACATTTTTTCATTGTAGGTGTAAGTAATTTTCAGAAATTTGTGGTGAGTTTTAAGGTTCTTAGCATCTTTTTTTTTCTTTTTTATTTTCACCAAAGGAATGGGGATTTTTTCTTCTGCAGTTTTGATTTCATCTAAAATAATGAGTGCAACAGGTGATGTTAATAAGTAATGCATGCATAAAGCAAATAGACTTCCAGAAACTGACCACACCATGAATAAATAATTATAATTACAAGTTTAAAGTAGTGTTTTTCAATTATAAATTTTTTTCATTGTATATATTGTAGAAAGTCATCATTCACAGTGTTTAGATTAATGCTAGGTGTATCCTTATAGGCTTAGTATAAAGTTTAAATGATGTTTATATTTAGCTTCTGAGAAAAATTTGAGGATAGTTTCTAAAAGTTAAATAATCTAAAAATCAAATAATTTTTAAATATTGGTAGGTAAATAAGACAATGAAAAGAAATTGGAATTCCCTTTTTGATCATCAGAATTTAATTATATTATAAATTTTGAAATCAGTTTCAAAATTAAAATTGTAATAAAGAATGCATTTCCAATATTTTAGTCATGCAAGTACTGTGGAAATTAATCAGTATTTGCATTTATGTTCAGTTCTATCAAAATGTAGAGTTACAGCCACATATGAGATTAATTTTTACTATTTCTTCCTATGTTAAAAGTGATAGCAAAAAAGATACAATTCTTGTTTTTTCCCCTAATTTCTCTCTCTAAATATTGTTGGAATAGAAATCCACTTTAAAATGTTATGATGGTGGGCTACACTGACCTTTACTACAAGAAAATCATGTACATCTTTACAGATTTTTTAAACACTTTATAAAAGTTTCATATTTTTCACAGTTTGTATTTGGAAAAGTTTCATCTAATTCCAGTTTCATCCTCTGTCAAATAGGAGTTTGACATAATATTTCCCAAATCCCCTAACTTGGTTTTTGTAGCTATATGTTTTGCTAGTTTAAAAGTTTAACAAAAACTAGAGAGATGTTTTGGTAAATTACAAATTTAAAGCATGGCAAATAAACCTAATGAAATCATTGCTTTAAAGTTTTTGATCATAGAGCAGATTCCGGTGAAATAATATTTCAATTTGCATAGAGTTGAAAATTTCCTGTCAACTGTTAACAGTAGATGTATATTACCCTCTATTTGTCTCTTGTAAACATTTCCTTTTCTTTTGCTAAACCATTAACAGTTGCCACAAAAAGACACCTGTTGTTCAATCATTGACAGCAATCATTTCCTTGGAGCAAGTGTTGTGTGACAATCCCCTCCTCACTACAACCTGGGCTTTGGCTAAGGGAAGAGACTGAAAACCCGTTGACCCTCACCTTTTTGTCACTTTCTATCCCTCTTAAAAAATGAACTCTTCTTACTGGTCTTCCAGGGCTCCTCTCCTGAGAGGAGAGAGGTACCACAGTTAAATAATTTTCATAGTCATTGAAAATTAAATTAATTGTATTGATTTATTAACATATCTGTCCAGATAATCTGCATTATACATGATAAAAAGTTAAAATTTTAATAGCTAAAATTTCTTAAAGGAATTTTTTGACAGTGAGTTGGCTTAGAGGAGAAAAAAAGTTACTCATATCTTGACAGTTACCTTAAAGATTTTTTGTTACAAAGTTAGCATAATAAATGAATATTAAAATTTATTTTCATTGAAACAGCTGTATATTGGTATTGAAGCTCATGATAAATGTTTATTCATTTTAGATAAATTCCGTAATAAATAAATCTCATTTTCTATTGTTATATTTAATGTCCAGAGCAAAGTTCATTATTTTATTGATTTTTCTATGTAAATTTTCTTTCCTCTAGGTCAAACAAGGAAAGTATCTGTTTTCAGATGATTAGTCCCTCTATTAAACGTGACTGGACCACTGATTTAAGGCTTGCAAAGCTTGCTTTAGGTAGTTATAAAATTTTATAAGATTCAAATATGTATGTAGTACAACGTCCCTGAAAGTGTTTGTGAAAATTCTTCTTTGGTTAATAATTATTTAAATTTTATAGATCCCAATAATACTCCAGCATGGGATATTCCAGAGCAGGAGAAACGTCCCAGCAGTAAAATGCCATTGTTTGTGAAGACATTTCCTGTATTTCAGGCTACTAGCTCTGCTGAAGTAAGTTTTAATATAAAATATAATGGGGAGAACCTAGAGGTATTTAAGAGTTTCAATTCAAAGTCATTCAATAATAAAGTTTACTTGTTGGCAAAATTGGGTAAGAAATCATGTGAAATCGATGCATGAACACCACACTTAGAAGAATAAATTTGTATCAAGATAAATGATATTGTTAAGTATATTGAATTTAAAATTAGCCTGTTAAGCATTTTATGAGGGAGTTTAGTAATTGTGCATTTCATTGCTTTTAACAAACCCTTTGTAAATTCTTTTTTTATGAAAATTTTCAAAATGTCAATTTTAAAAAATTGCAAATTAAAAATGTCTCTTTCTGATTCAAAATATGGAAAAAAAATTAGTCTCTCAGAGTCCTAGTTTATATTTAAATTAATATTATAACAATGTTACTTCTTTGCTGAGCACATCACTAAAGTTTTGCATCCCTGCAAAGCCAGTTTCCATGTTTGATAGATTAGAAACATATTTGTTCAATATATTTAATTGAAAGGTATTAAATTTTTATGTAAGTATTGCTAATGAGTATAAAAATAGACGTTTTTCCATAACTAAAGAAATTTCCGTAATTGCAAGATACTCATTAAAACAAACACAATCACATGTGATGAAACATGTAGCAAATACAAAGAGATTCATATATTTACCACTAATTGTATTTATTGAAAAGAAGAATATATTTCTTTAAAGTAACATAATTTATTTTAAAAACTTTACTTTAAATGTTCCATTCAAAAACTGAAGCAAAGTTCATAAAAAAGAATCAGTCAAATGAATTTGTACTCTGGGGAATCACATGTCAATGCCAAAAGTGAGGCAGTTTTCCCTGAATGAGAGTCACTCATCACTGCCTGAGAAGTGGTTAAGATTTTTGTAAGTTTATTCTTGATAATTCTTTTTTAGCGAATTTCTGTTATGTAATATATATGAATATTTTCAGGTTAAATGTGGTTGTCATTACATTGTTACCAGCTGCTCTGTTCCTCAGCAATATTTATGGTTGTGTTCTTCAGATGGCATCAATAGCCATTTAGTTGTGATGGCTGTGCATTTGACTCATTTGAGGCAAGTTGCTGTGTATCACCTAAGTGAAACTCGAATTATTGCCATTGAAGCTGTGCCTGTAATGCAGTACGCCAAAGGTTGTACTGATCCTGATGGTTCAATTGGTGCTTTAAATCCAGTACATTCTGTAGAGACTGTGTGGATGGGAACTGATAGCAGAAAGTAAGCAAAATTTTCTAGGCTTGTGTTAAATTGAGTTGTTTCCTTCATTTTTTAATTTAGTTAGTTTATTTGAAATTTTTTCCTATTCCCTTATCAGTAATCTTAAAATTAATATTAAAATAATAGTTGTATGTTGCCATTGTTCATGATAGGAGGGTTAGTGCATTAATTTTGTCTATTTATTTGTGCTGTTCTAATTGCAGTGTGTATCAGTAAGACTTATTTAAAAATAATGCATTGGTTTGAAAGCTGAGGTCATTCAGTGATCTGTCATTGTGATAAAAAAATATGTTTAGTAGTTTGCATACATTTTTAGTTTAAAATGGTGATGTTTATTTTGCATTGCCTAATTTTTTCTCCTGTATCTTTCCTTGTATCCGTGTCTACTTGCAGATAATTTATTTTTTATCTCTTTTATTAGAATTCTTGTCTTAGAAGGCTCATGTCCAGAAAAATGGGAAGAAATAGGTAGTGCAACTGTGCCGGCAACTATCATTCAGATAAAATACCACTGGGATCAAGTATATGTGGCTTTATCAAATGGTTCTGTGATAATATTTCAACGTGAAAGTGGTAAAAAAACATTTTAATTCCCTTTTGGATATAATTGTATATTTCTGTATGCTATTCTAGTTATAATGAAATACATAGATGCCATTTTATATAATTCTTTTTTATACCCTATAAACTTTTCAGGAAGTAATTTGAATCGTGCTTAATTTTGAAATAATGTTCCATTTAGTTCTCTTCTCGAATAATTTTCTATTTCATTTATTTTTTCTCCTCCATTGATTATATGAGGAAAGTACAAGTGATATGAGATTATTTAGATATCTGTTTGACAACAGTGGGAATTTATTTCTGATTAAAGTACTTGTACACAGGTTGATTGAACTGTAATATGACATTGTGAGAGAGATTATAAGAGGTAAATAAACTTTAATAAATTTAGGGATTTTAAAATTATAAGTAAATGCTCTTTTATTCAATAAATTTATTTTTTAAAACACATCAATTTATGAATGAGTTGTAACTATCAAAATACAGATTTTTCAATTGGTTTGTCACATCAACAAAGAGGGATGGATACTCATGGAAGTGTGTTTTGTCTGCAATCAATTTGTTTTGAACATTTTAAAGTTGTCTTTCACTTGAAAACAAACAATATTTTCATTATCAAACAGAGGTAACCTAAAACTATTTCATACATTTCTATTTTTCTTTGAAAAATACATGGCTATATATATGTATAGCCATGTATTTATCAAACATGGTACAAACATAGCTATACATATGTATATAATTCCTCACATATATAAATGCGTATGTGTGTGTATATAATCTCATTAGTTATTTTTCATGAAAGCTACTTTGTACCTTTTGTTTTACCACTACAAATTGATGGTAGATATTTTACTTTAATTTTTTTTTTTTAATTTGTTCTATTTTTTGCCAACTATTGAAATAATTGCTGATATGCTGCTGTAATGTGGTGCTTTTGCTAAACTTGGTTGGCATTTCTCAGATGTAAAACCAGTACAAAGCTAATGCACGTGATTTGAAAATAACAAGCACCTCTTTAGTGCTTGTGCAAGTTGTTTTATTTCTGTGGATGACACTGAGCTAAAACAACTTATATTAATTACAGCAACTGTCTAGAAAGAAAATAATCCTGTTATGCAATATACAGCTGTATTTTTTTAATATTTATAAATATTTATTTCCCATAAAAATTATGGGTAGCATTGCTACCCTCAAATACAGAATAGTGATGATGTTCATGTTGACAAGATACCAATAAAACTGGAAAATTTGAAACTTTTTTTGGTGAATTATGGAAGTTTCCTTTATTCAAATTGCATATTTCATGGAATATGAAATGTATTGAGTTTCATATAGTATGATTGTTTTGCATTATGTTTTTGTATATCTTTTCTAGATGGGCAGTGGCAGCTTCAAGAGCCAACGGTAGTAACACTTGATCAAGAATCGGTCACCTGTCTTTTACCATTGGGCTTAACCATGTATTGTGCTTGTGGCTCCAAAATTTGGGTTGTAGATTCCCTTACTGCTGAAGTTCAGGTAATAATTTTACATATTGTAAGTTGTGTACATTCAGGGTAGCAATAATTTATAAACTTGAAAGGAATCTATACCAGAAGGGATCAGAGCTATCCTTCTCTGTTTTGCTCTTACTGCTATCACTTTAAAAAAAAAGTATTTTTTTTTTTTTAACAGCAAAATGCTCAGATATTAGGCATCAGGAAATATATACTTTTTGAAAACTTATTCATCTAAAGCAATTTAGTTCCCTCACTTTTTATTATATTTTTGAGATTTTTTTTAAGCATGCATTGCATAGCTTGTTTCCCTTATAGTTCATTTTCTTATACTCTTACCTATTAAAAAAATTGGACAAATTTTTAAAATTTTCTTACAGGGGTCAAATACTATTAAGTATAGTGGCTTTAAAATTTTATTAAAGTATAACAAATTTTAAGTCATAGCATTTGAAATTTGCTTTGAAGCTATAGAATTTGTAGAATAAATTTGTTTTAATTTAATTATTTTTTTTATAGCGAAGTTATTCTATTCAACATGATGCTGAGGGACAAGCCTTCCTACTAGCTCATTCTGGCACTGGCTTGTGGATTGCATTAAAAAATTCTGCAACTATTTGCTTGTATCACACAGAAACTTTTCGCCATCTTCAGGATATTAATGTTGCTGCTAATGTCAATAGGATTCTTGCAGGTAACTTTTGAAATTGAATTTTCAGTCCATCATTTTGTTTAAAATAGCAATCAAATTGAAATCTTAGTACTTTCTGAATGTTTCTTTTGTTTGATGTATCAAGAATATGAAGAGAAATTCCAAGTTTTCTTATCTGTTTAATTTAAACATAGTAAAATATTAAAATTGTATCAGTATCATTTCTTCGGTATCTACTATATATCTGCATAGTAATACATGCACAGAGAATAGTGGTACTATTTTATTTATTTATTTATCTTTTTAAGTTGACTCACCATTCATAGTTTAGAGTTCTGCCAATAAGCATCCATGATGTTTTTACTTTTTTTAAAACCTCAGTTGAAGAGTCAAATTTCTTTTTACACTTACAAGTATTTTAACCAAATTGTGTTCCATGCTGAGCAGTTCATGTTTTTAAAACCCTTTTAGATTTTTAAAATCCAGTCCTCATTTGGTCTTGTGCATAATTTTTATAAATTAGAATGATGCTGTTAATATTTTGATTCACAGCAAATTTCTTTTAAACTGAAATTATCATTGAGAAAGTTGGCCCTGCCAAAAGGAGTGTGTGAGAGGATTAAGGTTACTTCCTCTTATGTACGAAAAGTTTGAAAATGGACAAATTTAAAGAAAAAAATTTTCATAGAAATATTTAGTGCTGTGAGAAAATAAAGCTGTTAAAGTAATCTATTTGCAGTTCTTCCAGTATGCATTGACCTGAGATCTAGGGTTTTTGCTCTAAAATTACTGTATCAGGCTTGTGGATTCGATTTTATGGGATGTGTTAAAAAAAATTAAAGTCTGTTGAAAAGTTTTTAACTCTTGAAGTAAGATAAGATTAGATTTTCTGACATAAAACCATTGTGAAATTTATGAAATTGCTTGTATGAATGTTGTATGGTTTGACCATAATGGACCTATAGCCTTCTTTTTTTTTTTCCCTGGGCATGACATCATTTTTTCCATAATCTTTGTGGGATATTTGCTGCTAAACCAGTATTACATTTCGGAATTTTCCAACAACCTTCTGAAACCACTGTAATTCTCTTACCACTGTAGGTTCATTCTACTATTTCAGTTAAAATTTATTATGTTGGCGATGCTAGAGAATAAGATTCATATTAAACCTTCCACTTACTTTAGACTGTTACCTCTGAACTCTAATAGCAAACTTGGGTAACTGTCAAATTCAATTCTTGTGCTGTCACATAAGTTAGACCCTGATCATATTGCTTCAGGAGTGTCAGCATTAAAAATCTTAAACCAATCACAAAGCTCAATGCAATGATGTCATCCACAGCATTGAAGTTGACTTTAGTTCAATGCTGACAGATGGAGCTTAAAAGACCACATCATGTGTCAAACCAGTCACAGGTCAAGTCAACAATCATCTGCTAGCTATCTTTAATATAGGAACAATCATCAGCCAGTCAGATGGGCTTGACTCTGTTCTCTTATGTGAACAGTCATTTTTTCTCTGTGCCAATGGAAGCACACTCCAGAACCAATATGCACAAGATCATAATCAACCAAATGTACAACCATATCTAAAAGGTTCAACAACAACAAAAAAAATGATGTATGTATATCATTATTAAATGTGATGGGAATTGATACATTAGATACTTTTTGACTGAAATATATATTTTGTATAATATATCCAACCACTTCATATAGTGGTTAGTGCTGTTAGCTTCCATGAAGTGGGCTTGAGTTCAAATCCCTGTTGAGACATGAACTTTGCTATTTCTTCGCTCATGGGGGCAGTGTTGGTTCACCTGTGTAGTGCTCCTATAATAGAGTATGTAGTTAATGGAACTTAGGACAAAGTGCCTGTCATGTTGGTAAAAAAAAAATGCATATGTATATAAAGTGATGTGATTAGCACAACCACTGAAAATGTGATTTCTATCACAAACTCTGATGACTCTGATTTTCTATATGTTGCATTTTTGGACATAGCTGAAATAGGTTTTCAAGTTTAATAAATTTAAGTTTATGAAATGAATTATATATTAAAATATTGTAAAATAGTAAATTTTTCTCATTTTAAGCTTTAACCTAAGTATCTGATGTAACGTGTTATGTAAAACTCATCATGGATGAACGAGTTATAAGTAATAATTGTGTATAGTTCCAAACCCTTTTAAAATTCTGTTTTTGCAAAATTAATATTAAGTCATAAATTTGAATATTCCCAAGCTTGACGTTTCAACTTTTTTCTTTGAAATCTCTTTGCAGGCAAAGATAAAGAAAAATCTCCTCATATGATATTTGTGACATCACTGCTAGCCAGTAAAGGACTGTTGTGGGTGGGCACAAATGTTGGTATTATCCTGACTGTTCCTCTCCCACGTTTGGAAGGTGTTCCAATTATAACTGGACGTGTGAGCTTAGCGTTTCATGCACATCAGGGACCAGTGCAATTGTTACTTAGTTTACAACCAAAGGCAATGACTCTCCCGACTTTAGCATCTCCTGTAACAAAGAGACCTGCTAGTGCAGATGGTGAGGATGATTCAGTTATTCTTTCTCCTAGAACAAGAGTTATTAAACAGATTTCAGATTCTGTCTTGCCATCTCCAGTGTCTAATAAAAAATTTTCAGGTATGTGTTTGTCCTTTTAAAAATTTTAAAAATTGCTTTCATGATAAATTAAGATCATGCTGCAATAAAAGAAAAAATTAAAAATTTTCCTTTAAAATTCTCATAAAATCTGAAAACTTTTTAATATAAAACTTTTTGTTTTATTATATGTGTTATAGTTAAGGATTATTTGGAACATGAAGTGAAAAGTCTGCACATTTTTTTTATGTTCTTTTATATGAAGTAAATATTTCTTAAAGAAACAAAGTGTGTAGTTATGGCTGGGGTTGTTAACTGAGGTGCACTTGTAGTATTAATGAGAAGTTGTCTTTCTATACCTATAGCACATTTTTCTAATACAGATCAGGCTCTAATATTACTATAATATATCTACCGGCTTGTTATATGAAAGAGATACTCGTAGTATTCAATACAAGGCTTGGATGATAATTGTGCTATGAAAAAAAATTATTACAAACACATCTTTAGGTGGTTTCACTCCAAAAGTACTATGGTATTAGGTGCCATGTTTTACCGCCAAGTTACTATAAAATCTGAAACTACAAGTGCATTTATTTTATGAAGGGGCCCATTTAATTTCATTCACATTGTCATAATGGGAAATTAAAAAGGTGTATTTTGTTTGCTTATTTTAATCTTATATATCTTGCACCCACATAATCTGGAAAGCGATTTTTGCATTTAAATTGTGAAGATATGAATTGTTTCCGTGTATTCGGTTCTTTAGGTGACTGGCTCTGTACTATTAAACATGGCGAATAAAACTGTTATACAGATAATTATTTGAAAAGGATTTCTTTGAGTAATATTAGTTGTAAATAATTAAGCAATAAATTAAATTTTTTTTTTCTTATTTCTCCACCTGAAATTAAAAATTTGCTAAATTGAATTTTTGTCTTTATTTGTTGAGCTAATTATGAGTTAGATGAACATGTCATTCATTCAGTCTGATATTATGCATGTTAAAATCTCTTCTTGTACCTCAAAATTTCTCTTTTTTTTTTTATTATTATTATTATTTTTTTTTTTTTTAAACCCATTCGTGGCGAACGGCACGTATATGTGCCAGCAGCTATCTGCGTTTCTGGATGAATGTCACCTATATGTGCCAGCAGTTATCCGCGTTTCTGGACGAATGTCACCTATACGTGCCAGTAGTTTGGAAAGTTTTATTAGTTAATTTTTGGGGCACAAGATGGCACCGCATGTTTATGAAATTTGGAGTACATGTAGTTGGGACCTTCTATTCAAAAACAAAACTAGTATGAATCACATGCGGTCTATCGTTTTATGTAAACAAACGGAGTAATGGATGTATTGCGTTTGGCTGTCAGTGGGTAGGGCATTTAAACTTTGCACGTGGTCTTTGTTTACGAGAAATCTTTGTTTATTTTCTTTTGCGGTTGGATTGTAGCACTGGGTATATTGGTTTTGAGTCAGAATCAGATCCTGTTGCAGTGAGATTTCTTTCCTTTGATGATTTAATATGGAGAAAAGGAGAAAATATTTAACAGAAGACGAAATTTCTGAATTGATGAGAAATTTGTCTGAAACTGAAAGTGATTATGAAAGTAGTGACAGTGATACAAAAATCTCGTCAGGTGAATCTGTTTATTTGGAACACCGAGATCAGAGTGATGAAGATATATCAGACATTTCTATTCTGAGTATATTGCTGGACGGTACTTCTTTGTGGACTTCTCACGTAAGGGATTTAACTCTACTAACATTCATAGCAGCATGCGGAATAAAAGTCGATGATGCTGTATCAAATGAATTGGATTTTTTCAGATTTTTTTTTGATGAAACAGTAATGGATTTAATAACTAAATTAATGCGTATTATATTATACTAACCAAATCAATGCGTAGGAGAGGTACATAAATCCGGAAAGTAAACAGAGTTCATCCTCAAAGTATTTTTGCCTGTAACTAAAGAAGAAATGTTTGTTTAATTTGCTTTAACAATTTTAATGGGTATCGTGAAAAAAACGAAAATTAAGATTTACTACTCAATGAATCCCATGATTGCAACACCTTTTTTCAGTAAGGTTATGAGTCGGGACCAATGCATCGAAATTCTTCGATACTGGCATTTCACTTTTTCTGATGCCGAAAAGATTGAAAAAATTAAACCTTTTTTAGATTTAATCATTCAAAACTTCCAGAGTTCATGATATATTCTTGATAGGAATATATCAGTTGATGAAAGTCTCTTACTGTGGAAAGGGAGAGTAGGATTTCGACATTATGTCCCAGAGAAAAATATTTTAAACTGTATAACAAAAATTTTTTAGAGGAGAAATAATAAAAGAATGTGTAAGTAACCCATATATAGCTTTAATAAATAGATTTGTTTGTAAATGTTACTATTTTGGAATTTTTCGTAAATTTAGGCGTAGCGCTTAAAACTCGGTCGGCCTGGAGGGAACACTCACGAGAAAAACTTCTGGCCTCAGAGGAAAGTGCGTGATAGGAACTGCCGTCGCGAAAGGGTTGAGAATTTGATTTTAATGCAAATAAATTTCATGACTGTTGTATAATTTTTATTCAAATTAGAATATAAGTTAAATCTTAACTTGATATATTTTGCTCTAGAATTTCAAAACTTTCATTAAATTTTAAATCAGTGAAAATTTTAAGACCATGTGGATAAGTGTACTTTGTATCAAATATCTGTATAATAGGTTCTTACTAATAGTTTGAAGGGAAATTCCTATACTAACTCCCTTAAATAATTTAATGCACTGCTTTTCAGGAAAAATATTTTAGAATAGATTTGTATGAAATACAAAGTGCCTGAATTGTTATGACACTATAATGGCGGCATTTTCCATATACCTGAAAAGGTGAGGAGCGGTTATTTTCGCTGCTCCTCTGAAATGATTTAAAAAATATTTCTTTTTCATGGTTTATTTTCTGAAACGAGTTTTTTAATATATTTAGCTTTTAAATTTTACATTTTCATCACAAATTTTTCTCTCGGCTCATGCTTTATTTTATAATGTTTATTTTTTGTCCAAGAAAATTCTATATGTTTTTAAAAAATCAGTAATAAAATACAGTAGGTACAAAATAAAAAGCACTATACAAAGGGAATTACTTTGTATTGCTCAAAATGTTTTAAATGCTTATCACATATGATAAGTACTTTAAACAAAATTATACATTTAAAAGTATAAATATTATGAAATTAACTTTATCACTTTGCTTGTACATGAGCTACATACTGACTTTCATAGTTAAACTGTTCATAGTTTTATTGTGGCATCGATTGCTTTGACATTGTTTGCATTTCCTGCTTGAGATAGTGGATGCTACATTTGTACTTGGACTGAAATTGGAAAGCAGAGATGTCTTAGAGGAAACAACTTTTGCAGAGCTCATCAGCTAATTGTAAAATATAATCACGAGACGCATGGTGTTTATACCAGTAGTTTACTTGTAAGTAATCCAAGCATTGATAGCAGCTAAGTTGAGAATATTAAAAAAAACTTGTACTTGCCACCGTCATGATCCAGATTTAGTTGAATGTTTTCTTGCCATCTAATCAAGCACATCTCCACTGTATTTAGTAGAGATGTAAAATTTAACTATCTCAGGAGCCTTCTTGTCATCGCCTTCCATTTCGAGCAAGTTTTGGCTAATTTTAATGATTAAAAATATTATCAGTTGTAAGGTTCCTTCCATTATTTTGAAATGGTTCTGCCAAATAGCATACTGCATGTTCACCAACGGTATCTTCATTGGATATACTTTCATTTTTTCCTAAATATGGAAAGCCATTCAACAAGTACATTGAAGAAGCAGCTGCTAGCCAAAATTTTATCCCAAATTTATCTGGTTTTTGTGGCATATACTGCATAAATGGGCAATGTGCCTTACTTGGGAATAGTTGCTCATCTACCATTATATTTGCACCTTTGTAACACAGTAATCAATTTTCAATAAATATGTTCCAAATATCTGATACTAGAGCAAATTGATCCATCTGAAGTTTTTTGGATCATATTGACTTCAGATCAAAGCGCAAATATCTCTGGATTTCTTTGATTCTATCACGAGCAATTGTTTCATGAAAAAAAGCCCCAAGTCGTGGACCACAAATTGTCAATTGAAATACCTTTTAGAAATATAAGCTCCACAGGTTTACAGTAAGGAAATTAAAGCATCTAATTCAGGGGGTCGGCAACCTTTTTTACTAAGAGGGCATATTTCAGAAATGCAAGAATTCGGCGGGCACCACTGGATAAAGAGGAGGAGGGGGGTAATATTTAAACTTGTAAATATGAATGCAACATACATTTTTAATACATAAATTCAAATTTTAATTTGAACAAAATCATCTCAAAATTGATTATTAATGTGATATTTGACATTGCAAATCTGTGGCCAACTCGTAATGTGGTTCAGAAGTTTTAATTCCCAGTTCTCAGGCATTGCAGTAAGGCTTCATCGGTACTTTGATTTTAAGTATTTCCTACTAGAAAACAAAGATTCACAAGTATATCTCGACGCTCAAAGACAATTCAAATTCAGAGCAAGAAAAACAAGCTGACACAAAGCTAGGGGAGAGTGACGCTGTCGAGACAGCAGGGAGCTTAGTTTTTTACTTTTATGGTTTTACAATTTTTAAATTTTTTTACAACAATTATTCATTACAACTGTGAGCGTTTGTTGTTCAAATATCTAAAATTTAGGTATTTGAACGGCGGGAACTTTAAAAAGGTCTTGCGGGTACCACGTTGCTGGACCCTGATCTAATTCATCTATAGCAGGAGAGGGCAATTGTTTTGGCCCGGGGGCCACTTTGTGTAAGTGGAGGCTAGTGAAGGGCCACACCTTTTTTAAATTATTGCATTTATTTGTTAACTGTGCATTTCAGAAAAGGTATAAATTGTATCATAAAAATCAAAAAATATAAAATAAAATATTGGCAGTTTTTCTGGGTGTCTGGGCAGGCCACAAAAAAATCTGTAGCATGTGGCCCACAGGCCACTATTTGCCCACCTCTGATCTATAGATAACTCCAGTGCGGATCCTGTAAGCACCTGGAGCTTCTGCTTCCGTGCACTGTTGTATGAAATACAGATTTTTTTTTTTTTATGAACAGTCTCCTTGCACTAGTAAAACTCCCAAGAGTTACATGCCTAATGGCAAATGTGCTGGGTCCCTGCACCTCTCTCAACACATGATGCTGCCATTTTCCTAAAGAAAGAGTATCAGAAGGAACTGCAGTCCATATTTTCATCTTTTGCTACTTCTTCATTTCGCTCATTTTGGTCATTTTCAGAGTGAGATGATCTTGATTTTTTCTCAGTACTCTACTTCGGTTTTGATGTCTTCTTCCTTCTTTTTGACTTCCATGTGCAGTACTTGCATTTCGGGGATCTATGTTTATCAATGAATCTTACTTTTCAGATTCAGAGAAGAAATCATTTTCTGCAGTTCTGTAAAAAATGAGCATTTGTCCTCTCAACTGGTTCACTTTTGTTTTCAGGAATATATTCATCTTGACCTTGAGATGAATCCAATTTATTTTCTGAGCCAGAATCGGTTTCAGATAAATTCTGCAACAGTTCTAAAATTTCCGCTTCATCGAAAGAAATTCTGTTATTCAAATAAATCATGTTTTCGAGCACGAAAAGAATTTCACATGACCAGCAGGTGTTTTTCAAACCAGCTCTTCCTTTATCCATTCCTTTCAAATCAAATCTCTGCCTAAGTAATTCCACATGACTAGCAGGTGTTTCCTATCCCCCCCTCTTATTCATACCTATTCCCATATAGTCATATTCAAATTCCCTAAAACTAAAGATGAATAATAACAGATAACAAAAAAATAGAAAACACAACATAGACAGCTCTGTTGGTTCAGTGGTCAAAATGATGGCAGTCAGCCTTTATAGGTATACCCCTTTATAGTGGTGATAATAATTCACAGAAACAAATAATTTTTGTCTAACATATTCTTTATGAATATTTAGAAAAAGTCAATGATCAAACAAAAAATCAGAGAATAAAAAAGGGAAATTTGAGCGTTTGAAAATTGTTTGCGATCCAAATGACCACTGCCACCGTTCTAGTGTAAATACAGTTAATTTTTCTTAATTATACTGAGTTGTATGCACATTTTCTCTCTTATACCTATATTCCAGTGATATAGAATGTAGAGTGTTTTATTGCATTTTATTTGGGATCATGACATTAGATATTGCATGTTATTTTATTCAAAAACTTGGAATAATAAATTGTTTAGCTTTAAAGGGTTAATTTAATAAAATGTATATGCAGTTTTACCTCGTATTAATTCTGTTGATATTTTAAAGTTAAAATTTAAAATAATTTTATGCTGTAAATTGTAGTGTTGTCAATTGGAATGCTTATAAGTAGTGTACATTTAGATGTTCTGATTTGGGTGAAAATATTTCAATGAATCTGTTGTAATCAGTTTACTATCATATAAACTGAAATATATGCATCAAAAGTTAAGTTTTGTAAAGTGCCATTTCATAATTCTTTTGATAAAATTTATGTCCTATTTTTTTAAAAACGCAACTGCTTACTTTATGGATCTAATTTTTTTCTTAAAATTCGTTTAAATTTCATGTATGAATTTCACAAGTCTTGTATGTGTACTACTTACTTGTTTAATGAAATTTTGCAAAGTTTCTTCAATTTCCTTATTTTAGGGCAAAGGTCAAATGTTGGAGATATTCATGCTTCCGGTGCAAAAACATTACCTAGAGGAATGTCACTTTGTCCTCATATATCCCCTCAAGATAGTCTAGAAGATTCAAATGATGTATATGGTTTGTATGCTGATCTAATGAATGTCCAAGATTATGAAAAAGATAGCCAAGAAAAATTATATGAACGCTTGAATCACAGTGATCCTGAATTAGTTCATTTTCACCTTAATACATTAGATAGGAGGTAATTGAACAGTTTTCATTATCTTAAATGGTTTAGTCTAGAATTTAAATTTATACATTAACATATCCTTGTTTTGAAAGCATCTTTACTGTATGATTAAGAGAAATTGGAATTTAACAATAAAAGAGTTTTTTAAAGTTCTGAAATTATTTGATTTTTTAAAGAAACTTTGAATTATACTTTATTTTCAGAGTTCAACAAAAGTCAGGACGACCTAGATCATGGGATTTGTCGACTATGGCTGTGTCTGAGGACTCTGATTCATCTGCAGCTTATGATACTGCATCTACTGCTACATCCACTGCTACGACTGAAATAAGTCTACCCTCTCCTGAATCTACTATTGAAGAAGTGCTTTCACCTACTCCGAAAATTGTTGATGAATCTCAGACTTTACCTACTCAAGTAACTTTGGGTCGGACTGCTTATAAATCTGTACCAAAGACTATCTCAGATTCAACACAGAAAACTGTCTTAATGTTAACTGGTGGATGTGGGTACATTAATTGGCGAAAGCCTGAAAAAGATCATGATTCTAAATCATGTGTCGATGCACATGTAATGATTTGGGAAGTAAAGTTGTAAATACTGCTATGAAAAGCCTTCTGTACATATGTGAGAGAAGATAATTTTGTTACCTTTTTGCATTTTAATTTGAAAAAACATATGCAATTTATTAAAAGTATAACATTTTTACCATTCATAAGCAAGTCATGAAAAGTTATTTCCCATTTTCATATTTTGAACTAATGAGATTTTTATTTATTACTTTATGTTCAATAAATAGGGCTAAAAAACATAAAGCTAAAATGACAATTGCAGCTTTACTTTTTATGTTAGACATAAGAATGTGTGTTACTCTCTCTGATTAAGTAGGTTTCTTTTGTGAGTTCAACACCCGTTCTTGAAATTACATTTTTCATAGCATAATTAAATCTAAATTATAAAAACACTGCTATAAATAATTTTTAATCAGATTGTAATGGATGGTGTCTTTTACAGTTGAGTGAGAATCTTAACTTTAACTTGGACACTGAATTGATAATATATATATATATATTTTCTAACATTTAGATGCTTTCTTTAATCTTATATGGTATCACTCAAAGACATTTCTGTGGGACCACTTGACTTTCATTTAGTTCTTTTACTAGACCCTCAGCGGCACATATATAATAATAATATAATATTGTCTACCAATGGTTAACAATATATTGTGTAGTTACAGGCTCTAATTATAATAATGCATAGAGAAAATTGTGTAGTTAAAATGATAAGTTCTGTGAGACACTTTGTTGAGATTTGTCAATATCAAAAGTATGTTTGTGCAATTTTAGTTTTAATAATGAATATTTTATGAAAATCATTTCTTTTCTGTGAATACTTTTATTTTATATTGATAATGTTATGAAGCAGAAAATAGTTGGTAACTCAAGAGTGTGTATTAGTCAGTCAAGCACTTTAAGCAGCTATTTTCCTGAAAATTAATTGTACAGAATCTCAGGTGTGTACTATTAATTAAACAGCTTTTTTTAATTATTTGAATAAGTTACTGTGATTCTGCTGTTTTTTAAAAAATTGCAAATTTCTAGGTATTTTTCTTTGAATTCATCTTATGGAAAATGAAGTAATGTTTGTTTCTTAACAGTTTTAATTTTCTCTTAATTGTTCAATATATTTTTAATTATTTTGTGTATTTGTTTTTAATACTTTTGTTGAATTTAAGCATTTAGGGAAAAAGAATAGACTGTTCATACTTGGAACATTTAGTGTTTTGGTTAATCAATCCAAATGATTGCTACTTATAACATCATTATATTATTTAAATTTCCTTGCTTTTATTTGAAATGTGAACAAAAAATAATTTTTTTTAGCTTATTCCCTTCTCATGTTTCTATTTTTGCAAGAAAAAACTGTATATTACACCAACAACTTAAGTAAAATTAATAGTAACTTATCACTGTATCATTGGATTTTTAAGTATATATTTAAAGAAACATTAAATTTTGCATCAGATGATATTATCATTATTATTGGAATTAAGCTTTGTAGAAATATTTTAACTTTTCATTTATTAGTATTTATACCCCAAATGGTTTGGTATGTTCTATGTGTTCATTTGTTCATAAATCTCAGTATACTATTAAAAGTTTTGATGAGATTCCTATTATTTGTTACTAGCAGCTAATAGAATTTGCACCAAATTATACAAAAAATGACACCAGTTAAAGGATTGTGTGTTAGGCTGTGGGGAGGGGGGGGGGGTATCATTCCAATTAATTTAAATTTTTCAAGTTGTAGTGGCTTTAAAGCAATAACTTTGACTACCCAGGCATCCTTACTTGTACATTTTATGAAATAAGCAGTTTTGGAAAATTTTATATCTTGAACTGTTCTATTTTCCAGTTTAAAGGGAAATTGTGAAATTTCATTACAGTGCTGTGCTGTTTGTTAATCATGCTGATTCCTCTTAAGAAGTGGCCTTATAAAATGTCTCAATACATGGTCAGAATATTAGATTTTCTCAAAATTTGATTGAAAGGGAACAAAACAGGTTTAGTATTAGAGATACTATAAACACCTGAGTGTTCATAGCATTTTTGATACAAAATTCTGTAAATTGCTGCTCTTTCTCTTAATCTTTCTCTCACTTTTTTTTACATGCAGTATTTCTACAAATGATAGCCAGTGGCTTTTACTATTCAAATAATATTTTGTTTACTTAACCTGGGCAATTTTTCTATATTAAATCATTTAAATAGACTCATCTTTTTGCCTTGAAATGGCTCATCCTAATAAATGTAGGTTTCTCTGTTAGTCTTCTATAGTTTCCAACACATCATAACAACTTGAGTGGCCCTGTGACCATGTGCCATTCTAGTGAGGAAATGACCTCTTTCACCTATTTTAAATATATTGTATACATGTCTTTTTTTCCCTCTTTTTTTTAAATTGTACATTTCTGGATGCACAGTGAAGTGAATTTTGTCATATTTAAATGAGATAAAATGAGGTAATTTTTTTTTCCTCTTTGTTTGTCTTTAATTATAAGCTCCTTTTTTATTTCAATGGATCATTGTGATTATTGCATTTTTCTTTTTTAATCATATCATTTCTTTGGTATTTCACTATTTGTTTGATTCTCATTTTAAATTTATATGAGTTTACGTGTGTTTGTGCCATTTGAATACAGTCTTGGAGCTGTGTAAATATCTGTTTATGTAAAATAGCAATTTCTCACAACTGCAAAAGCTTAGTTTGAAAGATATGTTTAATTAGAGTAGAAAATAGGGAAAAGGCATTTTAAATTAAATGCACCCTATCATTTTATATTGTCTCAAGTCTGAGTTATATTGTCTTAGTTGTTTTTTATCGTCATAGCCTGTTGAACTGCTGATATTTTCATTAAGTTAATAATTTAAAAGTAAGGCTTGAAAATTCTGCATAGTTCATGTTAAAGAAATGTTCAACCTGTATGAATCATATTAATTCAATATAGTCATAACATGAAAATTATGAACCATTGGTTTCTTTATGTTTAATTGTTTAGGAGTACTCGAACAAAATATAAGCTATTGATACACTTTTGAATATTATCAGAGTTGCTTGCATGTTGTAGTATAAAAATTTAAAATCAAATGACATACAATTTAAAAATTGAATCCATGCAATAGTATTTGACAAGGTATATTAGAGCATTTCAACAGGATATGTTGTCTTTAAGAGGGAAGTTAGTGCTAGAAAATTATAATTTGTTTGAGTTAATGATGTGTGTTTTGTTATAACTCAACAAGTTGTTTTTGTCTATAGTTTGAAGTCTTTTATACTTCTGAGATGTCATGATTTACATCATCGATGTTTTGGCTGATGATTTTTGATTAATACCATATACAAAACAGTTTAATTTTTTTTAAATTATCATTACAGTGAGGTGAACAAAGTGGGAGAGTGTGATATGTATGGGTTATTTTGTGAAATAGGTGCTTATCATGAACTTTTTGATCATATATTAAATATTACTTGCAAAACATGCATTTCAGTATTTGTTTTATGATAAATATGAAAATGTATTAGACGTAAGCAATTACCATGTGTAAGCATTAATGTGGATAATCCTTTTATATAAGAAGAGAGAGTCATATAAAATATATATGTGCATATGATTGCTCTTAGATCATATGATCACTAGAGAGAAACAATAAGTTTGTAATCAATTACATCCTGTTTGTACTGCCTGTATTTAGATCTTTGTAGCTGAAATGTATATTGCAAAGTTTGAAAGACATTTTCAGTGTGTGTCAGAGGAGATTTGATGAAGATTAAAGGAATAATTGGATGTCCCCCCCCCCCCCCCCTCCTGCCTCCTAATAATCTAGGTAAATAAATCTACTAATAGATCTTTCCCTTCCATTTTCTTTTGTTGTACTTTTGTAATCCTTATTTTGTTACTTTGGATTTACTATAGCGTTTAAAATGATAAACATGTATGAAAAATTGTTTTTACCTTGCCCATTTGGTTCTGTTATTTTTGTCCAAAATTATGTATTTAAACAAAAGTTTTAAGATTTTAATTGTAAATTAATCATTACCTGCAGTAAAAGTAGGTAGGGCATGGTTTGCATTACCTGAATTATTCCTATAGTATTGATGTTTGTAGTTTGTTAATTTTAAATTTTTGGTTCAATTGGAGAAATATCTCAAACACTTACTTCACCTGACTTCTGTCTAAAATGCTTGGTCAATTTCAGTACACTTTTACAAATACTATTATACCTTAGAGTAGTTGCAGAGAGAGAAAGAGTGATAGAGTGTTTATATTACTGATGTTACAGTTATGTGAAAATATTTCTATTTGTTATATATTTACATATATATATTTGGTTTTCATGATCATTGGTTGCATGCTTATTTGGTAATGAGACTGGCAAAAAGGCATGCATTGTTTCCTACATTCTGTTGTTATTCTTGCAGCTTATGAATTGTATATGATTTGTGCTTTTTTTTCTTTCTTCATTTAGAAATTACCTTTTAATCTTGCAATTTTAAGTAAAAATTAACTGTCTTAAAATTTAAGAGGTTTATTCATTTTAATTGTATGTGTGCATAAAATTTATTCTATATATTTTGTTAGCAATGTACATATTAGTCAGAATTTATATGTTGTTTGTATGCTGCTGATTTAAAGAGAAAAAAAATGGTTCTAGGATTTTTAATTTTTTGTTTCCCAAAATTCTTTATTTTCTGGTTGTTCAAAAGGGGTCATTGATATTTAAATGCTGTATTTAAATTGTGAAGCATTTGATATGTCTTTAGATTTATTACTCAAACTGAACATGTACTAAATTTCAAATTCCATAAAAGTAGCCTTAATTTCAAATTTGAATTCCCCAAGTTAAGTTAATTAGTGGCACCATTAAAATGTATACTAACTTTTCTTGTGTGTGTAATTTAAATGTAGTGTGTGTTTAATATGTATGTGAGTTATTGTGTTTTATTTTATTTTTTTGTAACTGATTTCATGGCCTTTCTTTTCGCTTCAACATTGAGGAAGTTTAACATGGCCATGTGTGGCTGGAACCGTCCTGTTTCTAATACGTGAAAGAAAGAGCAAGAAAAATGCTTATGTAAATTTCATTTTATCATTAGCAATTTAGAGCTAATAATTCTCAGGGCATTTTAATATATGGAAATTCAAGTCTAAAAATTTATTGCAAAATCATATGTATATTTATATAAACATGATTGAATCTCATGTCAGAGATTGATTACCATTGATTGTTATGGATAACATTTATTCCTACTAGTCATTTAAACTTTTTTTTATTATATTTACTGTGTTTGACCTTATACTTAGAGTTCTACATATAATTTCAATTTATGTTCATAAGTTTTTTATTTCTATTCCACCTGTCTATAAAAACTTTGATGAAATACTATTTACTATATTCTGAAGCATTATAATCATACAGTGAAACATTTACTTGATCAACAGTTCTCAGAAGTTAATTTGATCTAATTTGACAATTCTGATTGTTTGCTGCAAAAATGAGTAGGAATCATACACTCTTAGAAAAACAGATATTCAAGAAATATGAAATTATTTTTGGAAATCAAGAAAGGGTTGTAGAAAAACCTAATTCACTCCAAAAATCTGAAATGGTTTGGGAATTCCTTACTAGTTTCCCATATCTTTGCTCTGTAATTATGGGAACTTTTTAATACTTATTACTGTCTAATTGGTTCTCAATTGATAGCAATTTATCGTAGAAGGTAAATATCTTGCATTATTGCTAAAAAATGTGACTAATAAAAATTCTCAAGAACTTAATCTTGCCCATTTTGAACTATCTCTATCCAAATGTAAAAAGTAAATCCCCTTAATGTACCATTTAAGTTTGTATTTTCTTGTAATCTTGAAAAACTCCCATGTGCATAATTAATTCATTTGATGTGAACAAAATGACTGCATTTGCATTTGAATAACGCCTGTGGTCTTGGTATAATTAGTCATTTTTACCAATGCAAACAGCACTTGTGTTTGGGTTTAGAAATTGAAATGGTTAAATTCATGATAAACTAAGATTTTAGTTATGTTATTGGTAATTAAATATATTTTTATATTACATAAATCTAACTTTAAAATATATCCCAAAAAATGTCTTTGAAATATGCTATCTATTTCAAATTTCTATTAACCATTTTAGAAATTAACTATCATGAAATAAGAAGTTTACTCATTTTAATTCTATGTGAGTATTTATTACCCAAATTTATGGTGACCTTTCTATTTTATTTACAAAAGTAACTGGACGTCTTTACCTATTATTCTCCCATCCATATTTCACTCAGATTTTAATCCGTTCCTTTTTCTTTTCTTTTCTTTTTTTATATTGTCATTGTTAATTAAAATATATGCATAATTGATGCACATCAGATTTTGGAACTAAATTAATTTTAGGTCATGGTTACTTATTAAAAACTTCAATTTTTTTTATTTATTCCTCTTTTAAAAAGTACAATGAACAATTGAAAATGACTATTTTATGAATGATACTTGAATTTCAGTCTAAGAAAATTAAATACTTTACAACATTTGTTAGTTTGGTAATCTTCTAGTAGCTGAGAGAATGCACATGTATAGACTTATTTATTAAAATATGTTATTAAAACTTACAAAGATATTTATCTCTTCCATCTTTTATTATTTTGCATTCAGTATGTGATTGTATTTGTTTTCCTTCAATAACTTTAATATTTTAGGGAAATTTAAAATGTCAAGACATAATATGTATTACTTTATATTCATCCTCCTCTTGTGCTTTCTCTACTAAATGAACTTAATAGTACATACGTATAAAATTAAAGATTGTTAATATATTAAGGCTTGTATGTTTGATACATGCATTTAAAATATAGTTTCAGATTTACAAAATATAGTATATAGCAACTGATAATAAAATAAGCTTAATGCTGCTAAATATGTAGAATTGTAATTAATTAAATTAACTTTTTATAAACTAGTGTACAATATAATTAGTCACTGAGCATGTATACATAATTTCTAAAAGTTTTTCTCATTTGGCTCACTGTAAGCATGTCATTTACTGACTATTATAGTATTTAAGTACCAAGGCTAAAAAAACTTAATTTTTATATTTTATTTTTATTGATGCAAAAAAATATTTGAGAAAGTTAAATAAATGCAGGGTTTGTAGCATTTTGTATTTATGTAACAGGTCTGGTTTGTGTATAATTTTAAAGAGTTAACTGGTCATTCATTCATAATTCATTTCAAAGGAGTAATAAAAGATTAGAGTTATGAAGGAAACTGACTTAAAAATTAGAAATTTTAATACTTAGTATTTTGTTTTGTGTTCCAGGATAATATAAAAGGCTCGGAATTCGAGTGTCTCTTTAGTCGTATTCTTTTATAGCATTTATGCAACTAGAATAATCTCTGTTTGCTTTGTATGTTTTGTGGTATGACTCATTGTTCTCAAATCGCAGGCTTCAATGACTGAAGGTCATCTATTTGTCTGCCCCATTTTACAGGACATTCGCTCTTCAGACAGTTTTAGGACACTCCCTCTAACTGGGTCAATTTCCATTTTGTAATGGACTGCTAGGTGTCCATGTTTTAGAGAACTGTGACAGGCATAAATTAGAGAAAAAAAGCAGTTCTTTAAATATTTGCATTAAATTGTTAAGTTAAAATGGGGGTTTTGGGGGAAATGACAATTTTAGCAAGCTGTTTTAAAGTTCAAATTATTTTGTTTTGAAACCTCAATTACTTGTATTATTTAGAAGTATTCATAAATTAGGACTTTGTGTTGATAAATGTTTCACTGTATATTCACTTTATTTAATTCAGTATTATGATGTGGGTAGATATAAACACCTTTTTTTTTTAAATATATATATATATTAAGATGTAAGAGTAAACAATTTAAAAAACTTTAGATTGTTTAGCAATGTTGTTTTTTCCTTTGTCAAAACTCTTTGTAAGTTTCAGATTTTCTAAGAATGCCATTTATATTTCCACATGAATTCCTTCTGTATGTATTTATTAGTTTCTGTAATTGGCCAAAGTTGCTTATTAGATTTTTATTTATTTGTCTGGTTTGAGTTGCATTTGAAAGTTATGTATAATCAATTAATGTATCAAGTATTGTATATTGTCCTAAAACTTGAAATGTTTCATAAAGTTTATTATGTTGTATAAATTTTTGATTGATTCATGTATTATGTATTTCAGTTTCCCTTTCACTGAAATTCTACTTAATGTAAATTGATTGATTGAACTTCTGTGTTTAGAGCAAGAATACCACTACAATGTAATTCATTATTTTAAAGTTTTTTTTTTCCTTGTAGAGCATATATTAAAGTTTGAAAAACATTTTTATTGTTATTTTGTAATTAATGTATTGTAGGTAATTTTATGTGAATACACAAAGTTCTAAAAATGTATGTATATTTTAGAGAATTTTTTTTCTATTGATACTTGAGGTATTTGCATTTTTATGATGCCATAAACACAAAATAATTGCTTGGAAAGTAAAATGTTATATGTATGATTTTGTTTCTTGTATGTAGACTTTGTATATAGTAGATAATTATGCAAGTGTAGAAAAAAACAGAATGATAAAAAGGTGTGTAATAAGAGTATGAAGTTCCTTTTTTAGATTTGTGAAATGTGCCTTGTAATTTCATTAGATATCCCTGGTACAGAAACCAATTATGATTTTGAATTTTGTAGCAAAGATTTCTTGCTATTCTGGTTTCATGACCTTTGTTCAGTATTTTTCTGTTCAAGTTGTCTTCATACAGGTATAACCTTGCATTCATTGCAGTTGACTTGAAAATAATCTAGAGCAAACCAAACTGTCTAAATGTCTTGTAGTATTGTAAATATAGGTGTAAATTGATCTTAGTTTTTTTTTCTTTCCTTGGCATTAAAATTGTGATTGAAAGCATTGGTTTAAAAAGATAATGACATTGTCTTGTAGAACACAAAGTAATGCATGTTGTTAAATGAAATTTTTTGAAACAAAAAATAGTTTACAAAAGAATTTGTTTACATCTTCACACTGAAAAAATAATCTTATTGCTACTGATGAATAATTTTCCCCTACTGTGAATTTGCTAATACTTCAGAAATAATTGTCTTTGTAATGTGAAGAGAAAGAGCACATTTTTTCTAATTTCTGAAAATAGCATCATAGAAAATTTAGCTGTAATAAGTTAATTAAGTAAATGGTTTTACATTGCGTAAAAGTTTTCATTAATTTAAAAGAGATATTTTGTTGCTTTGTGAAGACAATATATATATTGGATACTGAATTACTTGAGTAAATTTCTAGAGTAAAGTATAACTTATTGCATAAGAGAGAATATGCTTTTATAGACATAATAGTATGAAATGTAAATTTGCCTATAAAATATCAATTTGTAAACCGTATAAGGTAATTTTAAATGTCTTTTTTTAAAAAAAACAAAAACAAAACTTGTAGATTAATATTTTCTATGCATCAGTAAATGATTGTATATGTAATATCTACACCTGCACATAAAAAAGTGAAAATGTATGGTAAGCATTGTAGATCATAATATGCTCTTAGTTCATTGAAAAAGGGGAAAAAACAGAAACATGCCCACAAATAGCATTATATTATCTTCTAATAGTATTCCAAACTGGTAATTCCTGTTAAAAAATAATTTTAGCAGCCCTTATATGTAATGACTTATATATTCCATTTAATATTGACCTTTCTGCAGGAATAAAGTGGTCTGTGACATCTTCTGTAGGTTTAAATATAGGAATATTTAATGACTCTCACCTTGTTTGATAATTTTATCTATAAGCATTATATCTGGCAACTGTTTTCTTATATAGTACTGAAATTGGATGACTTCTTTGTTCTTCATATTTATAATTTTGATCTTGTCATTAATTCATAATATATGTACAATACCAGAAATTTGAGTACCCTTCGAAAATCCATTTATCATCATTTAAATCGTGCTATATTTACTTCATTATTTATGTTCTGTATTTAGTAAGCTGTGGTGCATGTTTTAGGTCAAAAAGTGTGCTAGACTGCATTTGCATTGCATTTAAAATTGTATGAGCTAAAATTGAGGTGTAAATAGTTATTTGTTTAAAATCGAGAGTGGTGACACCTCTTCAAATCAAATATCAGATGAGCATTTTTTTAAAGTATCCATTTTCAAATTTCTGTGGAAAAAACTTCATATTTTGCTCTCAGTATTTAAATATCTGTTAATATCAAGAGATCTGTAGAATTTTAATTTGTAGTTAGTTCTGCAAATTCCTTCTCATGTTTGACTCTATACATTTATATTGTCTAACATGTCAGAAAATTAATCATGTCCAGATTCAAACATATATTTTTTCTTTTTAATAAAGTCTTTTCATAAATGAAAATTGAGGATTTTTACCAAGTTCATCAGTAAGTAGATTTTTAAATTTGCATAATCCTGCCAAATTTTTTTCTTATTCACCGTTTTTTTAAAAATGAAACCCCCATCTTAATCACTCATACAAAACAATGTGGCATTCGATATCAACCATTGTCGTCAATTTCTCCCTCCACCTGGCATCCTGTTTAATTGCAAACATGTTTGACGATTTCTGGTCGAGCAGTATCAAAGCCACTTAAGCTGTCAGCTTCATTGCCATTTAAAACATTTTTTAACATTTGTATGTGTCACCTATTTATATTATCAATATCTAATATTGAAATTTTTGTGATGATAAGCGCAAAAGCTGTATGAGCTCAGTTTTTTTAGAATAGTTTGTTTATAAAAATGATAATAAAGTCTCATATTTTGCTCCTGTGACTTTAAACAGATCTGTAATACTGCATCCTCTGTTTTTATCAGTTAGGTAAAGTAGATTAAAATTTTCAGTGATAAGAATTTTAATAACTAGAATCAACCAGGGATTATCTTTCAGCCTTGTATTCTACAATCATTGCTGCTGAAAATTTAATGTAGCACCTTGTGCACTGCAAGGTATATTGACACCACTTGTGTGTGAAGGCTCGATTATTTTGTGAACAGCACTTTTAACGAATGTTGGCACTTGTATAAAATTGAAATCTCAATAAAAATTGTCTATATCTGTTTCTTTTACTTGTGAACTGTTACTAAAGCAAAGAAAAAACCCCAACTTTAGATTTCTAACCACCAAATATGTTGCCCCATTTTTCTGCTCTTACATTTACTTAGTTAATCTAGGAACATTTATTATTATTTATTTGGAGTTGTAAGTATTTTTGCGCTAAAGCCATAGTTTTGTGTAGTGTGTGAGTGGATACCTTATTTTGGAGGGAAAAGGTCAAGAAAGGTACTCTTTGTTATTGAGGCAAGAGTTTGAAAATTTTGACAGTTTGCTACTGTGTGTCAAGGTGCAGATGATGCATCTACAGATATCTTTTCTAGTAATGTGGTTTGAGTTCTTCACTTGACATATTATTGTACCGATACTGAAATTAAAAAAATAATTTAGAAATTTAACTTTTTTCCAAATGCATCTGCTACATAACCTGATTCTTCTAGCATACAGAATACAAATATTTATTGAACCAAGTCAGCATAATAATAGGATGTGCCAAGCCAGTAGTTCTTTCAGCAGCACAAGATGCTTATAATAAAATCAAAGAATACAATATGTGCAACTTAAACTCTTTGTTCTATTACTTTTATGTCATAATCGTAGTTTTTTTTATATTAATACTTCATATCGCACAAAACTATTGAAGTAAATGCATGAAGCAATTAACATTTTTAAAAAATCTTTAGAACAAAGATTGAAATTAACATTTATAATGAAAATACTCTTGGATAAACCTATGTAGCTGCAGATGCATCAACATTTAAAAACCTTTGACCAATATCATTTGTATGTATTGCATTTTTATTCATGCAATGAATTTAAACTAAAAGCTTTATCA